>CM052808.1:43607460-43652303 GCA_028533885.1 Nasua narica
TTAGATATCAGACCTTTGTCTGTAGTGTCATTTGCGAAGATCTTCTCCCATTCCGTGGGTTGAGTTTGAGGAGTTCTTTCTAGATCTTAGATATCAGACCTTTGTCTGTAGTGTCATTTGCGAAGATCTTCTCCCATTCTGTGGGTGGCCTATTCTTAAAGTTTTTCGGTAGATTTGAAATTTTTCAAAATTTTGGATGTATAGTGATACAGTGTCAGGAACACAAAGGAGGGGACTAGGTGAAATGAGACTGGCCCATTACTGAAAGTTATTAAAGCTGGGGACAGGTTAACTACACTCTTCTATTATCATCTGTTTGAAAATTGCCTTAACAAAGTTTTTTAAGATGGTAAAATAAAGGCCATTTAAGAGAAATGTCATTTAACTCCCCACTTGTTTGTTACTGTATTCTTAGTACCTAGAACGGTTTCTAGCATTTGGTAGACATCACACATATTTGTTAAGATTAATCCTCATCAAAGAAAGATGCATTCAGATCCCATCCTTTGCTCTCAACCTGCCTCTTGGGGGGATCTGGACTAATTTTAACAAGCCCACAGTGTGACTTCAATAGAGAAGCTAAGCAAGAATAAAGCTTCTCACTGGAGCTAAATATCAGCAATTCAAGAAGGTTTCCATTCACTCGTTCCGTGGTAACCACACATTCCTCTTTCCTTTTGCCCCCTCCTCTTGTAGGCACCAGTGTGCTACTGCAACAAAAGGAGCCAAAGCTTGGGAGACAAGAAATTCATTTCCTGATTTTGGATAGTCAGGGCCTCAGCTGCCCTGAAAAGCAGGTGCTTGAACTCACCACCTGTAAGTGTTTGAATGGCGGTGGTTGTGTGGAACATCTGCATGACTCCTACGTTAGCCTGGGACCCGCAGCCATTGCGCTAATAATTTCTGCCCTTCTGCTCTTGCTGCGTAAGTATTTTAAAAGCCGCTCTTGAGCCCAGCTAGTCATCTCAGTGCCCTACCAGTGACTTGTTGCAGTAGCAGTCATTGATTTCTTCTTAACAGCGCTGCTTTAACCACACTGGAACACTTCCGAGGGTGATGAGGGAAACAATAAGGGACCATTAAGAAATTCAGCAAAGATTATTCTAGCCCTCTTCAGAATTTTGTTTCATAAAAATGAATTTTTGTTTTATAAAAACACGTCATTTCCCGGTTTAAATGATCAGGCTTACTAGATGGCCTCGTTAGTGATAGCTCTGTGATGACGGACATTGTCTGTTGGTCCACACCCCGTGCTTAGAACAATGCCTTGCCCATAGGAGGCTCTCAGAAAAGATGTGTTGCATGAATTTGGATGATGGATACAAAGTTATTTTACAGAATTGATGTTCTTGTCAGTTCTTGCTTTGCACCTTCAACACGCACAATTGAATACAGAGCACCCAACAGTTTACACTGTCCGTGCATACCATTGTCTCTGTTTTATGGGCAAAAATATAGCCGTGTGTGGAGAAATGACTTGTCTCAGCTCACCAGGTGTGTAGGTGGGTACTGAGCTGGGACTCCATCTTTTACCCAGAGACACCTTGCCTTGCCTCCTCATCTCAGACTCCCCAGGCCCCCATGTGGGGCTTGATGCACGGTAGACACGTGATAAGCTCTTGTTAAATCTGTTGAAATGGTTGAGTTGCCACTGGCTAATTTCAGTTTTTTACTCACAGTGTAGCTACTCGGAGTGGCTATATTTGCTGAGCTGTCAACTATTTCACACAAAAAGGAGTGTAGGAAGTAGTCAGTTCATCGTTGGAGGCTGCTAAATGGAAGGGGCAATAAAAACTTATTTGAGAAGGACTGCCTGCAGGTGTAATTAATTCTTTACTACCTTGATCAAGAAGACAACCTTGGCTTTCACTTCCTCCCTGAGGTAGAACAAAATTTAAGGAAGGAGCTCTGAAATTTTATTGAATTTGTGATGAAATGTTATATATATTTTAAGGGCTTTTAATGTAGAGTCATTTTCTAAAATAATACTCAGGTAATTCAAATGTTAATTTGAACCTCAGTTTGCCATGCCTTCTGCTAAATTCTACTCCAGGATGAAGTGGTGAAATATTTTAGAAGTTCCAAAGTTCTAGAATATTGAAACATACTAAAATTTCCCACCCCCAGGAGCTTTCAGTCTTTTTAGCATATATATTTTTGGGGATAATGAATTTTCTCATATTAAAAAAGTGATTTAAAAGAACAACGGAAGTTTTAAGTCTCTGAATTGATTTTGATAATTTGTATGCTATCGAATCTAGCTCTGAAGCTCCATCCAGGAACCACACCCAGCCTTTTTGTGATGAATGAGGACTCCCTTATGCTGCCTTTAGGCTTTGATATGATTCACCAAAACAAGCTTGTTTTGGTGAGGTCAGGTCAGACTGAAGAAAAGAAAAACGCAAAAATAGGGCTGTAAATAAGTGAAGGCTTATTTACAAGTCTTATTTACAACGCCAAGAAGCAAAATACGAATTCCAAAATCATGCAATACAAATTTAGAAATGTGTTGGGACTCACCTTCTCTGGACTCCATTTTGTTTCTGTCCAGTTGTACCACTTTTACTGCTGATGTGCCAATGTGGAGAAGGTGCCAAAGGCTTCACCCCGATTCCTGGCACCATAGAGATGCTGCATCCCTGGAATAATGAAGGGGCGCCACCTGAAGACAAGGTCAGATAATCCGGTGTCAGTGGAACTTGTCTTCTTTCCTGATTTTAAAGGGTCCTTGGGCACTGTTCCTAACAGTTTAAGTCATGAGAAAGCAAAGTAGTCATTGTAGATTTCATTCACATGTCTCCGTTAAACAGAGGGTTGAAATGACAACAGATTTTGTGTTTGTTGCCTGGGCAGAGTTGAAATGGTCTTGTTCTACTGTGATAGACCTTATGTTACAGAGAATGTTAAAAAAGGGTCAGGGAATGAAGGATGTGCTCCTCCATTTCCGTTCCCCTCAATAAATAGAGTTGGGAGAGGGAAACACAGCACCCCCATAATGGTTATAAAATCTTGCAAAATCTCTTCTCCTCCCTACTTAACAGATGGGAAGAGATCCCATCGTCTCTGTGTTGCATCTTCACCCTGGGTCTGTCATCATCATCTGTCATCATCATCTGCAATAAGCATTGTGTTCAACAGGAGACGATTTAGCATCAAAGGGTCAGAGAACTCAGAATAACACAGGCTTAAATATGAACGTGGGCAGTCAAGGACCAGTGTGATGATTCCTCTACAGCCTGGTCCCAGGCTCCTTCTTCCTTGTTGTTCCTCCATGGATGAGTTCCATTCCCATGCTGTCTTCATGCTCCGGACACTAGCTGATGTCCCCACATTCCAAAAAGCAGACTGGGAGAAATGTTCTTAAAGAACACTTCCCAAAAGTTGCCTACCCTATTTCTGTTTGAAATCACATTAAGCAGAACTTAGTCAGGTAGCTATTCCGAGTAGCAGTGAAGGCTTGGAAAGATGGTCTTTATTTGGAGCAGCATGTGTCCAGCTAGGGGGGGAAAAAAGAGAGAGAGAAATATAATAACTATAGAAGGAGGCATTAAACCCTAGAGGAAAGTCAAAATGCCATTGATGCCAATGGTGTAAATGAGCTGAGACCATATTTAAATAATTTTTCTTTTCTCCTCGGGTTATGATCTGCTGACAAAACAAGAAGGTGGAATGGAGATCTTCAGAAAACTCAAATACAAGTCATTCAACCCAAAATACTGTTCCTAATTTGCCTCTGTGGAAATAGCTTATTCCCTTCCCCTGCCCGCATAGCTCAGATCCTTTTGACCACCTATACCAACCCTCGATCCTTCTCACTTCTCAACTCTATTTGCTCTCACAGGTGGTGCCTTTGCATGTGACAGCAGATCATCGAGACGGTGTAGCTGTAGACATGAAAGTGGGAGGTATAGTAACCAAAGAAACCACAAAGGAAAGTAGGTCTACCTTCATCGAAGGGCATCATGAGATGACTGAGGTGAATGGAAGATGGGAAGAACACAGAAGCCTGATTTCTGGTAGAGTTACCGAAGTGACGGGGACAACAGGAGCCAACGTAGGCGCTGAAAGGATAAGGATCACAGAAGGACAGGTCACAGGCTCTTCCAGAGACCTGGTCGGAGCTCGAGCAGCTGCTGTTGCGGTCAGTGAAGAATTCCTAAGAAGTTATTTCTCTGAGGTAAGGGTTGGTTTTTATAGGTGCTGGGGCGCCGGGACATTTATATGTGAAGGTGGTATCATTCGGGTAATCATTGCCTTGGATCTAAGTAGGCTTTGGTCATTTTTTAAGAGAATGCTTATAGGCAGTGAGGAAAGACAGAGGTAACCCATTGAATCAGTTAGCTCCATTATGTAGTGATAACGAACAACCCCACAGTCTTACTTCTTGCAGAAACTTGTTTCTCACATTCCTGTTTTTGTCAGTTGACACATCTCTGCTCTTCTCCATGTTGCCTTCATTCTAAGATGCACGCCAAGAGAGCAGTTGGACCGGGCAGGTGCCGTCCTCAGGAAACGGGGTACAGAGCCATAGAGAACCGGGCAGTGACCGCCTCCTCAAACGGCTGCCTTTTCTGTGCTCACATTTCAGTAGTCAGAGCAGGTCGCATGGTGAAGCCAGATGGGTCAGAAAGTACAGTTCCTCTGCCAGAGCAGACTTGATAGGGATGAGCCCACAGGGAGCAGAGGGAATACAGGACTGAAAAATCACAATTTATCCTGTTTAAATTTTGTCCACTTGGCTTCACTATTGAGGCAGTTCGTAAAAAATCAGGAGGAGAGGTGCGGGAAAGATGACGGGATGCAGTCAGAAACCTCATGCCTGGAATGAGGAATTAGAAGCAGGACTGGGTGCCTTTCTTGAGAAGAAGGTCCCTGGGCCCCACACAGGGATGGGCAGAGTCGGAGTGCTGGGGGTCTGAAGGACACGTGAGAGGAGTGGAGGGATGGGCTTCTAAGGAGACCAGTTTATTTCTGTCCCCTCTCTGTGTGATAGCCAATTACCGGAGTGCTTTTCCCCTTCCTGTCTCCTACCTTCTCCCCTTCTTTCAGACCATCTGCCCACCTGTTACCTTGACAGGAAGATGGTGATGGGGTTCGTGTCAGGAAAACCACTTCTCATCCCCTTTCTGCCTTGCTGCCAAGCTCCACTGTAGGCTGCCCTATTAGTTTCATTTTAATAGTTTCCCCTCTCCACTCGTATCCTGCTCCAGTCAGACTTGGTTGTAGGTGTATGTGAGCAATTTTTTATTCAGAAATCATTTCACACTTACCAGAAAACTTCCAAGAACAATAGAAATTTTGAACTCCTGTATATTCTTTACCCAGATTACCCAATTATTAACCCTTTGCCATATTTGCTATTTGCTTTCCTAGTCTCTCCCTCTCTCCGTCCCTCTCTCTCTGTCACACACACACATGCTCATGCACACACATGTACACACGCACATTTTCTTAACATAATATATTGAACAAATTTAGAGATTTAACAGTGCTGTATTCCACATTTAATTTTGCCAATAATCATAATAATGTCTTTTTGTAGCCATTGTTTTTCCTGTCCAAGACCCAATCCGGAGTACTGCCTTTCTTTTCCTTCATAATATGAATTTTTTGTTGTTTTTTTTTAAGAATACAGACCAGCCGTGTTGTAGGATGTCCTTCCATTTGTGTTTCTCTGATGTTTTCTTATAAGGAGACTCAGGTTATGCATTTGGGGCAGAAATATCGCCTTATTCTTAAGTGAAGTTGTGTCACTAATTCTATGCCTCTATTTCCATTTTAGAAAGCTGCCTCTTACACTGTCGAAGATGACATTCACATAGGCAAAGACTGCCTTCTGGTTTATTCTCAGGAAGACACTGCGTCTCTCCATGGTTCCATTGGCTGCTGCAGTTTTATTGAAGGAGAACTCGATGACCATTTTCTAGATGATTTAGGCTTTAAATTCAGGACACTAGCTGAAATTTGCTTGGGTCAAAAAATAGATATGGATGGGGAAATTGAGCCCAGGCAAAACCCTGTGGGAGCTTCTAGTACTAAGGCAGCTTCACATTCATTCAGTGAGCAAACTAGGATTAATTCCGAGAATGCTTACTTCACTGGTAGTAGCTTTCAAGTTCTAAAACCTTTGCCTGAAGCAAATGCAGAGAAAGTAACTCAGGAAATAGTCACTGAAAGTTCTGTATCTTCCAGGCAGAGTCAAAAGGTAGCTACGCGGCTCCCCGATTCACTGGCTTCCGGGAACGTTGTAGTGACAGAAACTTCCTACGCCACGGGCTCCACGATGCCTCCGAGCACCGTGCTCCTGGGTCCCGGCCAGTCCCAGGCCCTTATTGTGACGGAGCGGGTGTATGCGCCAGCCCCTCCCTTGGTAGATCAGCACTATGCTCATGACAGTAATGTCGTGGTCACCGAGAGAATCATACAACCCAAAGGGGGCCTACCTGGTCCTCTGGAAGGCTCTCAGCCTCTGCCAGATGCGCAGTATGTTGTGGTGAGGGAGAGAGAGCGCTTCTTGGCCCCCAGCTCAGGGCTGCAGCCCCCTATGGCCGTGCCCGCTGCGGCAGCGGGACAGAATGTGACAGTGACAGAAAGGGTGCGAACCCCTGCCTCCGGTTACCAGTTTCCTACCGAAACCTCGGTGATGGCCAGAAAGACAGAGGTTTCAGGAGCTGCGGTCCGTGGCCCCCTGCCGAATTTCAGTTTGGACGAGTCTGGTCATCCTACTTCGACTCGCACCGCATCTTCCACCAGAGTCTCCAAGCACAGCATCGTACAGCATTCTTACTCCTAAATTGTAGTCCGCCACAGTCTGACCCAGAGTCCCGTGTCATGTTTTCAGCTGGGCCTGTCTTTTGATGAGCCTGTAGGCTTAAAAGACGTACACATTGGGCTTAAAACTCTTCTCAGTCACTAATCCACCACCTCAGCCCCCCAGCCTCCAGGAGTGGGCTTCAGAGATGCCCCAGGGTTTGCTGAGGGCATAAGCACGCTGCTGTGTCTTCGGTGCCTTTTAGTGAGTTAGGGCCAAACAATATTCACAAAGCAAATCAGGGAGTCAGTCTGGCTTCTGAGAGTTTACCAAATGGACCCAGGGCAGTCGGGGCATCAACTGTCCAGTCCAGCCACCCAAGAAGCTGACAGGGCCTCTCTCGGCCTCCTGCATTCACCTTGAACGTTGCCGTTCTATATCCCGTACTTGACTGCAGCTATCGGATTACCAACACCTCATTTCTCCAAAACTACGTGCATGGACTGGATGACTGTTTTCTTTAAGACTAGGAGCCCGGCCTTTTAATCTTAGGATGACTGAATTTGGGGACATTAGTATGGTAAAGAACACACATTGTATGTCACTGCGTGTGTCTTGTATGACCATAAAAATAGCATTATTGCTTCCCTGTGTCTCCCCAAAGTCATGAAAATAATGAACACTTCCAATTCAGTTGAATAATCCAGGGCAAAATTCATAAATATAAAATCACTTTACTTTTTAGAATAATAGACTATTTTTACAAACTCAGGATACATTATCTTCTGATTTTGTACAGCTAAATTAACCACCAGACTGGTTTCTCCACTGTGATAAGATCCTGCCTGTTTCACTGCTACATATCCTCAGTGCATAACACAAGTGCCAAATAAATATTTTTGGAATCAAGCCAAATTTTAGAAACCATCCTCTTTTGTTTACAGTTGGAAAAAAAATACTGAAAAACCCTATACTATCAGTAATTATGAGTTTGAAATTATGATTTTATTCTGCATCTCAAAATCACTGACTGGCCAGTCCTGACTTACTATGTGAATATTAAACATTAAATATCATTCAATTAAACAATTGGCCTGAAATTGTACAACATCCTTGCCTTTCATTTTGAAAAGTTATTTGGGTATTTTGGCTTCTCAGGAGATTAAACTTTCATTGCTTCTGGAAAAAATAGTGCATTTGAAGTTTCAAAGCATACATGCACATCAGTAAGAGTTTATGTGAATATTTCCCACAACAAAATAATTTTTCATAAACTTTAAACTTTTTTTATTTTTCAAGGTGTTTTGCTAGGGAAATGAATCTTTAAGAATTCTTTGTTTAGGTGTGTTTTTAACTTGAATTATGTTATACAAAAGATTGGTTTTGCCCCTACTCACTGTATATGGGTAAAAGGCAAATATTTTTAAATATCATAAGTGTGTGGCCAAGGGGAAGGTCAATTTCCATGATCTATATTTTTTACTTTCTATTTAGTAATTGTTGCTTCTTTTTCTCCCCACTATATACTTAGTAGTTATATTTTGCCATGTATGCAACAGGAATTTCACTACTGTGTGAAATGTGAATATGACCTGCGTACTCCAAAAATCCAAACTTGGTTTTAACCGTCCTCCTTGGACAGACTAACCTGTCTCTTGTATGTAACATAATCACATTTTCTAAATGGTTTTTTTGTACCTGAAATGATTTGTATTAGGTTTTACATTTGTTCCTTAGGAGATTATATTTATAAGCGCATCATCATAAAATATTTAAATAAAAAGATGACTTGAGGGGCGCCTGGGTGGCTCAGTGGGTTAAAGCCTCTGCCTTCAGCTCAGGTCGTGATCTCGGCGTCCTGGGATCGAGCCCCACATCGGGCTCTCTGCTCGGCAGGGAGCCTGCTTCCCCCCCCTCTCTCTGCCTGCCTCTCTGCCTACTTGTGATCTCTCTCCTGTCTGTCAAATAAATAAATAAAATCTTTAAAAAAAAAAAGATGACTTGAGAGTAACCCTTTTCCATCATCTTTTTATTGCTCCATCATAGTTTACAAGGACTATAGTTCTGCATCAGAGGAGACAGCTCCCTGAAAGAAGGCGTTTGTTTGACTTTGGTATTTCAATTAGAACTGCTTACAACCTTGAAAAAGCATCATTTCCAGAAGGCCTGCTGAAATTTTAATTTCAGATGTATTTTAGTATAAATATGTCCCATAGTAGAAAAAATTCTCTGTTGTTTAGCTGAAACTCAAATTTAGCTGGGCACTCTGTATTTCTCTTTGCCAAGTCTGGCAACCTTGTTCCTAAGGGACTAAGTTCACTCTCTGCCACCAAAGTAACTTTGGAGGAAGCTGTTGGGTTCAGCTAAAGAAAGCTCACACATCTAACCCAAAGAGATGAAATCATTCAATCAGTGTTAAGAAGCTGCTTTAGTTACTTGTTACAGTTTACGAGAGAAAGGATCAGAATTTCTGCAGACACTATAATGCAACATTAATAAATATTTCACAACACTGACGCATCAAGACATCCTAAAGCACAAAGACTGTGCAGTATTTCTGTGACCTCAGGGCTCCTTCCCCAAGTGGCACATGGGAGCAATTTTTGGTTGATCTTTACAGACCATTACAGTAAAATGTTGCTTATCAAGGAACACCTAGAAATGAGGTGCTTCCAAAGACAGTGTTAAGGTAATTAAATCTTACCTCTTTAATATACCAAAATTTCTTGGCTTCGCTATTTTAGTGGAGTTCAAGTCCTCTTTACCATCATTGAGTTTTTGGCCTACTATTTCTATTAATTGCTGAGAGAGGAATATTAAAATCTCTGGCTGATTGTGGCTCTGCCTTCTCGTTTAATTTTTTTCTAGTTTTGCTACCTGTATCTTGAAACTTGTTAGACTTGTGTTAATGGGTACAAATATATTTAGCATTATTGTGTCTCTTCAAAGAATTGACCCTTTCATCATTATGGAACATCTCTCTTTCTCTCTAATTATATTCTTTGTCTTGAAATCTGCTTTGCCTAACATTAATATTGCCACACTGGTTTTATTATGCTTAGTGTTTTCATGGTTTAAATCTTGGATCTTTTTACTCTCAACTTTATATTTATAATGTATTTCTTATACATATAGAAATGGGCCTTGCTTTCTTATCCATTTTAACACTTCCTGACTTAGAATGGGGGGGAGGGGTTTAGTCTTCTTGCAGCAAAATTACTCATATTGATGAGCTTAAGTCTGCCATCTTGGTATTTGTTTTCTCTTCGTCCCATCTGTTCATTTGTTTTTCATCTGTCTGCTCCTTTCCTGCCTTCCTTTGTGTGTTGAATGTTCTAGGATGCCACTATAGCTCCTCTATTGACCTTTTAACTGGTTGCTCTTGTGGAAATCCAATTTAAAAAATCTGCCAACCCAAAAAAACTCTTTGCAAGAGTAGAAGAGAAAGAAAACAGTTTTATTACTGAATAAGCATTATGCCAGAATGGGATGTGCATCACAGACAACCCATAAAGAAATTGCAGACAGAAATCTCACTTTTTTATATCGCCTGGCAGACACAACCCATTACCTGTGTGTTCACAACATAATGAGAACGTGTCCTCAAGCAACACTTGCCAGCCCCATTGGTCATACACAGAGCATCTTAAATTCACCTGGGAATTGAGGTGGCCATTGTGTTGCTGACTGCCTTTATCCAAAGAAATAATAAGACTTCTAATATCTCTCTGATAGGTAGCTAGTTACAATCTGGAGCCCGACGCCCATGGACAAGAGGAGAGGTGCTCTCTTCCTTGATGTTCTCATCTTTGATGTTCAAAGAGATGACTCCCAGGTCTTAGAGAAAGACACTGCTGCTTGAAAAGCTGACAAAAAGCTCATTTCATTTTAAAAAGATTTCTATAGTATCTGCAAAGGGCAGAGAAAGAATTAGCAATGATAAGTTTTCTAAATTAAATGCTCTGAGGAAGAGGAAAGGGAAGGGCAAGTCTATCCCTTTTTATACCAAGAAAAATTTAATTTTTGTTTCTTAGATTTGTTCTTACCCTCACACTTTAGGGCTATGCTTCCTGTGGCAAGTGGTTACCAATTGGATAGCACAAATTTAGAAAATTTCTACCGCTCTGGAAAGGTTTTTGGGGCGGTATAGCTCTAGAAATTATAGTATGTGTCTTTATCGTAGTCTACCTTCAACTCTTCTACTACTTCACAGAGAATGCATATGAGCCTTGAACTTTCACTTTGTGGATCTTGCTATCTCACTAGATCTCTGACCTTCAGCTGTCACCTCCTGTCCCCCACACCTTCCTCCACACCTGTGCATTCTCAGCACAAATATTCTGAAACCCGTTATCAAGTCCGTTAGTGAATGGAATTGGACTCATTATTCCACAGCTTCCAGAACTTCCACCAACCCATGAGCCCAGTAGAGACAATGAGATGAAGCTGGTGTGCCTCTGTTAAAACCCAGATATGCCCCCGGCTGGACATTTTCCATTTGCCTCTTTATGTCCACTCTCTACCCTTCTTTTTCACATTGCTCTAAGACCCAGAGCTTGTCCTTTCCAGAGGCTTCGACGAGCATTCTTGCCCTCTGCCTCTGAGGTGGGTGTGGTCAGTGGGAAGCATTGGGTGGAGAATGGCGAGAAAGAGAATTACAAGGTCAGGGCATGTATTCCCCGCCCCCCTCTCTCTCTGCCAGCACCTCTCAAGCATCTCTTTCTGTACAGAAACTCCATTTCTGAGTTCCCAGACCTGCTCCCTCTCCTTGCTCTTTGAGGCCTGTTGGTGGTAAACGCTCCCTCTTCTATTGTGTTGGACTCAGGGCCCTGGACTATGCCTTGAGGTTTTCCTCACCTGCCTCACTGCATGCTATGATCCACTAAACTCCCCTCATGTCCGTCTGCTTCCCCCTGGGACAGTCAGTGACACAGTGCAAATCTTGCTGCGTTAGTCTGCTTGGGCTACCATGACGAAGCCCACTGACTGAGGGGCTTAAACTACATTTATTTTCTCACAATTCTGGAGGCTAGGAGTCAAAGATCAAGGTATTAGCAGGGTCTTTTTCTTCAAAGGCCTCGTTCCCTGGCTTGTCGATGGCGGTCTTCTCCCTGTGTTTTCAGATGAACTTCCTTCTGTCCATATCTAGGTCCATACTTCCCCTTCTTAAAAGGACACCAGTCATATTGAATTAGGACCCATCGTGATGACCTTTTTTTAACTTCATTACCTCTGCAAAGACCTTAGTTCCAAATATAGTCGCATCCTGAGGTATTGGTGGGTAGGATTTCAACGTGTGAATTTTGAGGGAACACAGCTCAGCCAGTAGACCTGGTGAACAAACAGCCTTCACGTGAAAAGCTGTACTATTTTTTCCCACAAAAGGCATGAATTTCTTCATACCACTATTTGGTTAATTATTAATAAAAATTGCTTGTCACAGTGGTAAAGTTGAAACCTAGGTTGAAAGCAGCGTAAATGAGGAGCCTGCAGAGTATCTATGAAGCCTGCAGAGAAATTTCAAAGGTAATCAAAGCAAAAACACATTGGGTTGTCCCAAGCCACGGACCTTAGTATTGTTGACAGCAGCTGACATTCCCAGCTCGATGGCCCTGGCCACGTGCTTTTTCATTGCTTTCCAATTTCCTCAGATATTTACAATTCATGCACCGTCGCTGACTCCAATAGGCTAGGGGAAGCATAATGATCCTGCCCCTTGGAGCTCATTCTAAGGATTAAATTTTTTTTTCTTACTCACTTCTGAGGCTTCTATACATAGCACAGTGGCCTTTCCTTGTTTTCTTTTATATTCTAAATTTAAGTCAGGACAAATCATTCTTTCTCTGTCTTTCCGCCTAGTTAAAAAAAATGTGGCTACAAAGACCTTAAGATAAAATATATTGATCTGTTTCTTCATTATGACTTCTGTTATCATGTCCATGAGGTAATTCATTTCAAAATACTTCAGTATCAGGTATGTGATAAACATGTATTCAAATTAATTCTAGTTTTTTCCCACTTAACAAGAGTGGTGTTTGAAGAATCTTAATCAGAAATTGAAATTCCAGGGGTGGTTACTTAGCCCTTCAAATATCATTATTAAAATCCACCATCAGAGGGTTTGCTAATTAACATAAGGAATAGAAGTGATTTTTCACTGGTGAAATGAGGGGACGTGCCCTGAGCTACAAAATCTGGTTATATGACTGTGTTTGCGTTTGTCTGCTCATAAATATTTATACATTTTGCGGAATTGATTTAACATTTGTTTGCTTTATAATAAATCACTAGGATAGCCCCCATCTATCCCTAACTAGCAGAAAATATCAGTATTTTAAATTTTTTAAATTGTCTCTTGCTTAACGGTCTAATTTTCAGCTTAGGGAAATTGGCAATGAGCCTATTTATTTTTCTTGGGAGACGTACTGTCTAGTCTCAACCCCTTCTTTATTTTGCTCTAATTTTTCCTTTTAAAGTGGTATTTTATCAAAATATTTTGAATTACATGTACTTTTTGGGAGAAAAGCAAAATACAGATGGAAGAAAAAAAAGCAAAGGATTTTCTCTATTTCTCTAATTGCTTCATGTATCTTATTCTTGTTTTGAACCCTTTAGCCCCCTAGAAACTGAGATCACTGAAGGCAGGAATGGGCCCTTTTGATCTTTGTCTCCTCATGATACACCCAAACAGGACAATTGTGAATTTTGAAAATCCAACGAAGTTTTTAAAATGGATTCCTTAAGCCTGTGTATGGTGGATGATGTCAGCATCTCACCTGTCCATCCTTCATTTAATGTGCAACCTCTAATTGGCTGCATCCCAAACCCAAGTTTTGTTCTCATTATAAAGTCTTAATCAGTGGACCCTATGAAAAGGTTTGAGGGGTTTGGGTGTGGAGAGAACTATGAGATTTTAATGCATAGTGAGAACTATTTGCAGTGGCTCAAAGACTGTTATTTCTTCCAGAGTTTCTTTCTAGGTGCTAATTGCTGGGACTGTTTTAGTGTTCTGCCCTTCTACCCAGGGCCAAGGTTAGGATGGAACACACCCATCCCGCCTCCTCTCATCTGCAGCTTCCTCTGGTGGAAAGCTTGGTCTTACAACCCTCTTGAGGTGAAGCCTGCTGGAGATTTGTCACAGCCTACCCCTCCAAGAACCACTGGTGCCGGGGCCCCAGTTTTCCGGGGCTCTCTCTCAAAGGACAAAAACCAGGCTGAGGAGGGGAAAATAGCCCTTGGGGAAAAACAAACTATGAAAGAAGTGAGAAAGTGCACAAAATACAAACTTCATGAACACTTTTAAAAATACTCCCGCTAGAAAAAGTCCATGTTGAGATGGCTTAGCTGTAAACTTTGTGTGCAGTCACCTAGTAATAACTCGCACGTTTCTCCACCTGGAGGGCCTCTGGACTGCAGAAACAGATGGAATAACAGAAGCACAATTATCTAAGCCTGTGCACACCCCAGAGCCACGGCCTCACTCGCTGAGTCGATGAATGTTATGTGTTCCCCGGCCACAAGATGGCACTATGCACGCAGCGAAAGACGCAAAGTCAATCAGCGTCACCGCTAAGAAGAAAAAGAATTAAGCAAATTAATACGCTGTTAAGCAATGCAAACTCACAAAGGCCAATACCTGATTTTGCTAATTATGGTCCTCCCAGATACAATGTGGTATGCTTCAGGATTGACTGGGAAACTAGCCCCAGACTTATAGAAGCCTAATAGAACCGCTATGGTTCCTTTGGTGGTGAAATACAAAATGAAGGTCAGTCATGAGCCTTTCGTTCTATTAGAAAGGCTGCACGTTAGCATGCCTGGGTGACTAAGTCAGTAGAGTGTCCGACTCTGGGTTACAACGAAGGTCACGATCTCAGCGTGGCGAAATGGAGCCCTTTGACGACAGGTGACGGCTGCGAACTCAGCAGGGAGTCCGCTTGAGCTTCTCTCTCTCTCTCTCCCTCTGCCCCTCCACGCTCGCTCACGCTTGTGCTTGCGTGCTCTCTCTCTCAAATAAATAAATCCTAAAAAAAAAATAAAAATAAAAACAAAACACGCCACATTTTGGAGGAAATGATACTGGCCAATGCATTTACAAATAATACACTCAGCCTGATGTGGGTTAATTTTAAGAATAAATCAACACTCGTTGAATTTTCACTATGTTCTAAGCACTGTTCATTGACTTTAAGTTCACCCGGAGATGAGTAAGGCCCAGCCCCTGCCCTCCAAGGACCACACAGTAGCGGAGGTGGTAGTTAAAAACACCTTCTTCTGAAAATCAAGATAACCTGCAGTAAACAAGCCATCAAAGAGAGAGAAAATTCCAAGACTGCCTGGAGAGATTAATTGCTCTGTGAGGTTGGGATGGGACTATCTAAGAGGCTTTCTTAGAGAGATGGACTTTTCATGAAAAGGGAAGATTTGCAAAGAGGGATCTGCTGAATCAGAGGCTCGCCTCACACCAGGGAGGGTGGCTAGTGTCTGGAAAGTGACAGAGAGTGTGTCCAGAAGCCGTGTGGTGACGAGGCAGGTACAGACCACAGGCTAAGGCTGTAGGACTACATTATGCAATAGAGAGCCAGGGAAAGTTCTTAAGCAAGACCATCGTCTGATCAAAGTGCCCTCAGGCTTTAGAGGAAGATGGACTGCAGATGGGAGATATCAAAGGAAGAGGATGGGAAAATTGATAATTCCAACCCATGTGAATGTTAATATTAACTTCTTATTTTTCCTGACTTCCATTGAATTTTCTAGGTATTCTCAGTGCCTCTTTCCTTGAGTGTTTTCTTTTAAAGATTGATTTGAGAGAGAGAGAGAGAGTAAAGGGGGAAGGGGAGGGCAGAGGGAGGGGTAGAGAATCTCAAGCACACTCCCCACTGAGCACAGAGCTGTAGGCGGGGCTGGATCCCATGACCCTGAGATCATGACCTGATTGGAAACCAAGAGTCTAATGCTCAACCTACTGAGCCACCCAGGCACCCCATAAGTTTTAAATGTTATGTCAACAAGGTCACAAAACCAACAGAGAAGTAGGATACAGTTGCGGCAGAAAAAAAAAAAAGTTGCATTAAATAAAATTAGAATACAGCATTTGACAAGGGATTTTTTTTCTCCGATTAGTGATTTTATTTATATAAAAAGTCTTCGATGTTAAGCAATCAAAGTAACATTGGTCATTTACTTAACAAATCCCTTAACACTTAAAAATAATAAAAGTATTTGAAATTAGACTATTCTAGAAAATAGTTGACATATGGTTTTTCCCATGATTTCGCTTTGGTCTCCCTTAAGAAATTGTAAGGTTTCTGAGCCAAAAATATAGTCTGTATTTATTCTTGTATCTTCAGTATATAATATAACATATATCATATTATGGCAGATGCTCAATCATTATCATTTGTTGTTGAGTTGCCTTTAAAATAAACTAAGTACTATTGAAATTAATCGAATGGTATAGTTTGCATTGCCAGGCATTTTCCCCAAAATACTATTAGGAAACTTTTCATAATCACAGTAAATCTGAAGGAATTTTGATGAATACCCACATTCCATCACCTAGATTCCACCATTAAACATTTTACTATTCTTGCTTTATCCCATCACCTACCCATTTCTCTATCCATCCAACAATCCATCTTTTTCATGAATTTCAGATTACATAATAGCCATAATTACACATCGCTCTAAACACGTCATGTCCATATTTTTAACTAGCGCTCAGGATTTGTTTACATTTTTTTCTCCTAGAAAAAAATTGCACACAATGAAAGGCACAAATTTTAAGTCCCCATTTGCTAAGTTTTGACAAGTGCATACACCTGTGTCACCCAAACCCCTTTCAAGATGTAGACATTACTATCACACCAAAAAATACTAATGCCTCTTTTTGCTCAGTCCCCACTCCCGCCCCCCAGAAGCATCTAACTTTTTATTATATTTGTATTATTTTGTTTTGCCTCTTCTAGAACTTCATGTAAATGGAGTCATCTAGTGTGTGTCCTTTGGGATAAGCCTTCTTTTACTCAGCGCAATGTTTTTGAGATTCACCTGTGTTGTGTCAGTGATGCATTCCTTTTCATCGGCGTTAGTGTTCCATAGGATAACGATGTCAAAGTTGCTTATCCATTTTCATCTTCATGGACAACTAGGTTGTTTTACAATTCTGTGTCATCAAGAATAAAGCTATATGAACATTCTTATTCAAGTTTTTGCGGCCATGTGTTTCCATTCCCCTTGGGCAAATAACCAGGATTGCAATTCCTTCATCAAAGGGTAAATGCTTAGATATTTTCAGGAGCTCCTTTTTACCAGATCCCTTGTTGGATAATCTAAGAGAAATCCCTGAGTAGGAGCACCCATGCAGGTCAATTGAATACCATACGCCGCACTCAAACTTCCAGAGCATCGGTGGTGCCCTTCCACTCCAAACAATGTACATCTGCTGTAGACTGATGTACATTGGATGTGTCCCCTCAAAATTCACATGTTGAAAACTAACCTTCAATGTGATAATGTCAGGAGGTGGGGGGCCTTTGGGAGGTAATTAGTTTAGGAGGGTGAAACAGCAGCCCAAATGGACTAGGATAACACACACACACACACGTGCGCGCAAACTGATTAAGGAGAGGGATGCTTGACCCAAGAGTAGTCATCTAAGGGTGCCCAGAAGCCCAAGAGTTAGACAAGTTTGAAGATCTGCCCACAACAGAAAGATGGTGAATACCTGATGCAGTTCATTCCTTTCTCTGAGAACTGAAATGGAGACACTGGAAAGGGACATTGAGTTAGAGGTGAAAGCAAAACATGAAAAACACACAAACAAAGCATTCTTCAGATTTCTTTGAGAGCTGCTCAATCAGTGGTTGTAGAGATAGATGGGGATTCTTGCTTTTCCAAGGGACGAGCTTGTCCATCCAGGAGCTTCCCTTGCAAATAAAGAGAAATAAAATTCCCACGCAACCTGGACCATTCTCAGGAAGGGTAGTGTAATCCACTATGTTGTTACTAGTGCCAGATTTAGTCTTAAAAATTAGATGGTTTAGCGATCTATCTTCCCAGTTCACAGTCAAAAGCGAGGACGAAACAGAAATGGAGATAATGATTAAAAAGAATATTGTCTCTCTCTCTTTCTCGAATAATATTGTCTATAAGTAAAAATCAGAAAGTAAAAAATTAGTGTTCTTTCTGAACATAGAGGCAAACAAATTCTCCAGATCTTTCCCCAGCTCTCACATGGCCCTAGGAATGGGGGACGAAGAACATCCGCTACTAGATATATCCTATAATTCTAACAACCCGTCGAAATGTCATCAGATTTTGCAGCTCTATCACGTAAAAATTGTAGACCGTAGGTTACTGGTAGAGTTCGTCAAACATCAATTCTATGTAAAAAAATTTTTTTTTATTTTAAAGACCCAAATAACTAACTAACTAACTAACTAAATGGCAATTCTGTGCAGCGCCACATGTGGATTCAGGAGGCACTTGAAAGTGACAGCACAGAGATGCTCCTAACTTACTTTCAGTAATTGCAAGGCTACAAGGGAACCTGGGACAGGCCTTTACCACCACACAGCCCTTCCTCACCACGTGTATCAGCTGCAGGAGGCTCAGGGGCCCACTTTTGAGACAAGCCACCCAAAGTGGAGCTCCTAGGGGTGTGGCTCCCGGGCACACACTTCAAGGTACAGCTTTTGGATAGGCAAGGCCCTTCACTCAGTGGTTCTCGCTCCAGACAAGAATTGCAACTGCAGGCGGTCTTGAAGAGCAGAAAATAAATGTGCATTTCACTTTGGGATAATACTACTCCAGAGCCACACAGAGACGCTGACAAAGGACCACAGTGGTGGTAATAAGAATAGTACACGTCATGTATTGGCACTTTCTATCTGCAGGCATGAGGCTAACTGAGCATTTCTCCTACTCTTGTCCGATGTTCTCACAGCAATCTTACAGATACATCCTATTATTTTCTCCCATTTTATGGAGGAGCAACCTAAGGGTGAGAGCAGGGGTGTAATAGGTCTCACCAGATGATCTATCTCGTGCCTTCTCCGTCATCAGACGTGTAGCCAAAGAAATGGTAACAGGCAGGAGAAAAGCCAAGAGTGAGGGGTGCTCAGGAAGGCAGAAAACCATTTATTGCTTCTTCCGGTCTTTGAGTCTGTAGGGACAGAGAAGGGCTCTTTAAAAACGATTCAAAAGCCAGAGACTTAGAAGAGGGTTTTTTTCCCTCAAATACCTTAAACTATTTTTCATCACTGCAAACAAAAGCCCAGGGCAGAAATTTCCATTCACCTATGATCTGTGATCGCTAATCTTCTTTAGCTATCACTTAGCAACGGGCAGCAAATGGAGGTTGGCAAAGTCGGGCTGATTAGCATTCTTTTTTAGTCAAAAGATCAGAGTTTTTACAAGGTACTGCCAACTGCCCTCAGGCTTACAGGGGTTTTAAAGGTCAGGCAAAGTTGTTGTTGCTTTGGTTTGGTATTTTCCTTCAGCGCAAAACAAGTTTTCTTTGTTTGGTTTCTAAAACTCAAGTAGGTCTTTGAAAGAGACCCGATCCCGGACTGTTGTGTTGGGGGGAGGGGGTCCCCAGCTCATTCAGTCTCTGAACCCCTGCAGACATCCACACCAGCCCATGATCATGAAGATCAGCTGTGAAAAGCTCTGAAGAGTACAGAAATATTGCCCAGGCTAGCTTTCACCAGTGGAGAAAACAGCAATGATTTGCAATAAGTGAGAAAAACCACTAAAAAAAGAACAGTCTCAAAGAGAGCTGAATGAAGCTTGGAGGGTCAGCTACCTCTATCCTCCCCTTCAGGGGCACCTACTAACCAATGAAAGGAGGGGACTCGCTATCATTCTTTGTTATTACCTCCCATTCACAGCTTCTGGGTCAGAAAGTTCTTCCTTGAGTCTCACTGGAATACCTCATGCTACCGTTCCAAGCTAATCTCTTCTTGTACTTTTCATAACGGAGGCATCTATCTTTCTTCGGATTTTTCTTAATCTTTCATTAACTTGACATGCATCCGGAATTCATGTGGACCTGTCTCTTCTCCAGGTTCAACTTTTTTTTTTTTTTTTTAGATTTTATTTATTTATTTGACAGAGAGAGAGAGAGATCACAAGTAGGCAGAGAGGCAGGCAGAGAGAGGGGGGGAAGCAGGCTTCCCGCTGAGCAGAGAGCCCGATATGGGGCTTGATGCCAGGACCCTGAGACCATGACCTGAGCCGAAGGCGGAGGCTTTAACCCACTGAGCCACCCAGGTGCCCCCAGGTTTGACTTTTATATCACTCACTAGGATGATATTTACTGAGCCTAACACTAGACAGACCAAGTCCTGGGCATACAAAGATCATTATGACACATTCCCTGCTTGCAGAGAACTTACGGTCTTGTGGGGTGAAGCAGATATTTAAAGAAATAATGGCAGCACAGTGTGATGTGTGAAGTTCAGGACTTCTCTGTTTTTAAAACTTGGTGTTTTGATGATTGTCCATTTAAAACTACCATAATTTTTCCATTTCAAAGTATTAGCTGTATTTTTGTCACTAAGTGGCAGGGGGTAAGGGTAGCAAGAGCAGAATGGACCCACCATCTAATGGCAAAATGAGGTAAAACACAAGAACACCAAACTTGTATCCTATCCTCTTGTACCTACATAGAGTGGAAGCAAATAATATTTGCTGGATATTTCCTGCATATTTCCCGGATTCAAGTTACTATAAATTATAAGATGCACCATTGCTTCGATAAAAGGACAAAAAGGCCAAAATGTAAGCTATATAATAATATATATTATATATTATTACATTAATATTATATATATGTATCTCCTCTGGATTCTAGAAACCCAAGAGGCAGTGCAGACATCTTGAGGAAATACAGTGATATGTTTTTAACTATTTCACTTTCTAGCAACTGCCAGCTAATGACGAGTAACAAATGTGCCTAGTGCAGGATTACAGTGCACCAAGCACCAGCTGTATGCTGAGTATTTCCTGTACTCTCATACTTCCTGGGAATCATCCTGCAGAAGGGCTATCACTGTCCCCATTTAGCACGGAGGAATGCAGAGCTCCAAGAAATAATCGACCTTTGACCCTAGATATGCAGGTTTACACTCAAGAGGTTGGCTAACAAAATCCAAGGTTATTTTATTCTCCTGGGCTTCCTTCTGCTTTTCCCCAAACCCTAGGGCTTCCGGGCTAACCCTCCTGGAACCCTCTCAAGCACACTCCACAAGGTCAGACTGCACCAAGGAAGGTGACTTCCCCGGTACTTCACTTCTGGCCTGTCGTGCTCCCCCTCCCGGGGAACACCCCTGAGCCCGGCAGCCCCTGGAACTGCTCCACCTTGGAAACCTCGACCTCAATTCCCCCCTTTCCCCGGGCACGTCTCCGTTCCCACGACATCTTCTCTTCAACTTTCTGGAGACTTCTAGGAACCTTTTCCTCCCTGCTTGCGGATTCCCCTATCCTTGTGTAAGCCTCCAGGATGGTTCTGACATGGAACCCTGCTCTCCACACAGCCTTGTGATGGAATTCAGGAACCCAGGAGGCCCCCGCAGAGGGACGTGGAGATGCTGGAGGCCCGGTGACCTGGTGGAGATGTGCAGTCGGGAGATGAGGCCCGAGCGGGCGGCCACCTGGTCAGTGAGGGCAAATGTCAGCAATCTTGGAATTCAGCAGCAGGTCCCATCACACTGGCCCAAAGGACCACATGGAAATTGCCACATGTCAAGAGGGAGCAGGGCAGGGCATCAGGGATTGCCTCGCCATGGGGGATTGCCTCGCCACACCACAGCGGAGTTTAGCGAGCCGGGAGAGCCTGGCCCCACCAGGAGGATGGGCGCCTTTCCCCTCACACCCAGGAACACGGCCCCTAGAAAGAAGAGGAGGGAGGGAAATGCCAAACAGTGTGAGTTACCTCAGAAATGATTGCTCTGAACTACAGAATTTCCTTACTTTGGCAAGTGTAAATCGTATCCTACCATGTCTTATCATTGGTACAAATAGAGGTTTTAAACCTGGGTTAGAGAGAATAATAGAAGGCTAGCTTTATGTGTGTTTGAGGAGCCGTATCTCTCAGTCAGATTGTGCTCAGGAAAGGAGAGCCGCCGTGAGTACCAACGTGAGTGCGACAAGATTTAGTGCAGATCTCGACCTGACACAACTGTGGGAGGAGTCTGGAAAGGAAACATCTGGAAGGGGAAGCGAGAGAATCAGAGAAAACTCACAGTCTAGTCCCCCTCCTGAGGCACAAGCCACATGAACTAGTCAGAGCAGTCACTGAGGCCCATGACAACGGGGTGGCTTTTTGGTGAGGGGGGACCGGGTGTTAGCCACTGCAGATCCACAATCATGTAGCTGTTGGAGGACTGTCCCTTAGCTGGGCCAACAAACTGAAAGAAGAGCTGGACAGGAGTGCTGGGGTGGCCTAGTGTGTTAAGCAGCCAATGCTTGATTTCAGCTCAGGTCATGATCTCAGGGTCCTGAGATGGAGCCCAGTGTCGGGCTCTGGGCTCAGCAGGGAGTCTGCTTGAAATTCACTCTCTCTCTCTCTTGCTTTCCCTCTGCCCACCCTTCCCCCTCACCCTCTCTCTCCAGGAAGGAAGGAAGGGAGGGAGGGAGAGAGGAAAGGAGGAGGGGAGGGGAGGGGAGGGGAGGGGAGGGGAGGGGAGGGCAGGGCAGGGCAGGGAAGGGAAGGGAAGGGAACAGCTGGACAGTGGAGGAGCAGCAAAGACAGGCTGGAACCTGGCAGGCGCCATGCATCCTGCTACCCCCAATTCAACCTGCAAAGAGCTTCATAGAAAAATGGCCACTCCTTCCCTCTGCCTCTTGAATCTCGTGCCAGTGTCTATGTTGGCCACCTCTAAATCTGAACGCACAGAGGGATCAAGGGATGCTGGAATGCATGGTTCTTCAAGTAACAAAGCTGGATATAGAACAATCCAGCCCATTGCATGTACATTGTGATCCTGCTCCAGGATTATTATTAAACACGTGCACACATAGCTGTGCTAAATAAAGTCAGCTGAATTCAGAGAAAGCCATGGGAGAAGTCAACTCTGAGAGTGGGAGCTGATCTTAAAATTCATTTCATAGCTTGTATATTGTCATATGCTAACACGCAGGTGACAGATTCTTTGATGAGCAACACAGTTGATGACCTGCACATTCCATTCCTGATACCAACGTTTCCCCCAAACCTTCTTTCTTCCCCAGCGTAAGAGTTCTCAATCATCTCCAGTTACGTCACCAACAATGACAGGATATGGGTAACGACAGGCTAGGAAACACCAGCTTCCTGTTTGTCTCACATTTAGGGTTTTCAGGAGTCGTCCTGGTGCATCTGTGACTATTCTTTCCACCCAGACAAAGAACAATTCGAGGGGCTGAGATGTGAAACAGCAATGAGATTGAAGTTTATATTTTCTGAACAAGATCTTGAAGACCCCAGGGCATGAAAATGTGAAAAAATACCAGACACTGGCTTTATAGTCCCCTCCCTTGAAGCCAGGACCTGGGTTTGTGGCCCAAGCCCGGCTAACAGGCTGAAGGAAAGATTGAGCAAAGATTTTTCTTCCTGAGAAGTAGAGATGCCCTTGGACCTCAGGCTGCTTCTGTAGAAAGACATGATGGGGACAGATGTTGTGACTTTCTTGAAAGCCTAAGGGGAAAGCCAAGCGAATCCCAGAGAAGCTGGACCCACAACTGTGATACCCATTGAGCACCTGTTGCTCAGCCACTCTTGCCTCCGTGTGGTGTTACACGCAGACTTTCTCTTGAGCTTGGTGTAGTTTTCATGGCCCCCGTTCTGCCAGAAATTCACTGCCCCTTCCCAGCCCCCATCTGAACCAGTCTGTCCAGCAACCACACACAGGAACCCGGGTGGTCTGCATGGAACCTCCCTGATTTCCTCAGACCCCTTCTCGTTCTCCCTGTCCCAGTCCGCCCACTCCTGGTTGGCTGCTGGATCTTGCTGAAGACTCGGCTTGGGCTAGCCACCAAGCCTTTTACATGGATCATCAGGCCTCGGATGTATTGACACCGCCTTGACTTTTGTTCTCCTTCAGAATACGACTTCCGTTTCCTGCTTCGCTCAGCCTGAACCTGGATAAGCTCACGCCCCAGGCCTGACGCTGCCAGGCTGGGCCCATCCCATGCTATCCAAACCTGGCCCACTCACTCTTCCTCTGGGCAGAAAAAAGGATAAATGGGTACACATGGGGTTTTGACCAGATTATATGTAGTAAAGTCTCATGGGAATTTTCTTGACTTACAATATAGTTTCCCCTATGTGATTCCTTAGAGTTGAATGTATGTACACCAGAAAAGGGGGAACTTTGAAAATCAGATATAGTACTAAAAAGAAATCAATGCCCAGAGAAGTAATAATGTCAAACTCTTCAGAGTCCTACACATTCTTCTATCAATCCTAGTTACGTAGGTGATTGTGTGGAGGTCTTTTGCAGTAATTATTATAAGCGATACTTAGTACAATGATACTGACTGTAGGCCACCCCCCAACACACACACATGTATACACCATAGCCTCGCATTCTTCATTTGGTCCCCATTGTGCTCTGGAGAGCACTAGCTGTTGAGAAATTGTTCTTTCATGAGCCAACTTTAGGAGAAGGAACAATGGGATTGAAAGTTACTAAGAATCCTGCCTATGACCAAAGCCCCCCGAATGTCAAAATCTTCCAGTGAGATTTTTCTTTGGGTTAAGACTCCATGGCTGCTGACTGTTTCTGAGTCCAAGTTCCTCTAAATCTAATCAAGCCTGAGGGTCTAAGAGGACGTTGTGTGGACTTCGGCCCGGAGAGGTTCCCAAGCTCCAGAGTTCTGCCAGTTGTATGATATAGATTGTTCCTCTTTCAATAAAGGAGCGTGAGCTGGGAGAAATGAGGAATCCTTGTGCGTGATGAGGGAAGCAAACCAGATTGAAATAAATAAATGCAATTGGAGAAGTTGGGATTATTCTTCAAGCTAGGCCTGTCATTCCAGTTGCCAAATCAAAAACCATTTCTGTTACATAAAAATCTGCAACAACTCAGAAGCGACCAAGGTATCCTTCAGTAGATGAGTGGATAAACAAACTTTAATACATCCAGGCAATGGAATACCATTTAGCCAAAAAGGGAAATGAGCTATCAAGTCACAAAAAGACATAGAGGAACTTTAAATGCCTATTGCTAAGAGAAAGAAGGCAATCCAAAAAGGCTACATATAGTATCATTTGAACTGTATGCCATTCTAGAAAAGGCAAATCTATGGAGAGAGTAAAAGAGCAGTGTTGCTAGGGGTTGGGGGAGAGAGCGGTGAATAAGGAGGAGCACGGAGGATTTTTAGGGCAGTAAATTCATTCTGTGTGACACTATAATGATGGATACCTTTGTCAAAAACTCCAAAGAATGTACAATGCAAAGAACAAACCCTAATGTAAACTATGGGTTTTAGTTAATAGTAACATATCCGTGTTGGCTCCTGAATTGTAATAAATGTACCCACTCATGAGCTGTGGGGTGGGGCATTTGAGGGGTTGTATGGAAATTCTCTATAGTCTCCACTCATTTTTCTATAAACCTGAAACTGCTCTAAAAAAAAGAGTCTATTCATTGAAAAAAAAAGTTTTTAAAAATTTCTAGATTGTTCTCTGTGGATGATCCTCTCATAGATGTAATTGAGGACTTTTCCTGACCTCACAGAACACATAAAAACTTTGATGTAGACCGTCCCATTCAGGTGTTGGAAAGGCACCCTTGAGTAGAAGAAGGTGGAACCCAGACAGTCCATTTCCATCACAGCTCTGGTTTCCTCGCTGGAGGTTTGTGTGGCCTTGACTGCTAGAGTGCAGGTTAATTGCCCAAGTCTTTCTCCTTTTGTCATCTGTAAAATGTAGATAAAACAAAGCATCTCACAAGACTATTGTAAGGCTAAGAGGTACAATGCCTAGCACATAGCAAGCTATCCACTGAAGCCTGCTGGGTACTGCCCTATGCAAGCTGCTGCACTCTCTGGACCTGTTTCGAATCTGTAAAGTGGGAAGTTGTATTGAGGACGACGAGGGACCTTCCAGGACAGGCATTCTAGGTTTCTGTGATGCGGCAGCTAAAGAACAAGGCCTGGCTGGGGCACCTGGGTGGCTCAGTGGGTTAAAGCCTCTGCCTTCAGCTCAGGTTGTGGTCCCAGGGTCCTGGGATCAAGCCCCGCATCGGACTCTCTGCTCAGCGGGGAGCCTGCTTCCCCCCCCCCTCTGCCTCCCTCTCTGCCTGCTTGTGATCCCTCTCTCTCTGTCAAATGGATGGATGGAATCTTTAAAAAAAAAAAAACAAAAAAAACAAGGCCTGGCTGAGTGAAGGCAACACACTGAAAATAGGTATTAGGAGCAGCCATTCAAGTGGAGAAAAAAAAGGAGGGGAAGGGTTAGACAGTTACTGAGAGCGGGTTCTTTGTTAAACCAGTACCTTCCACATCTTGTTTCCTCCAATCCTTACCAATCCTCTCAATGTAAGCACTATTAACTCTTTCACTGAAGAGGACCTGGAAACTTCTCCACTCACCCAGAAGGTAGTAAGGGCAGGGTTTGAACACAGGGCTGTCTGACCCAAAGCTCGCGTTCTTTCCTCTGCACCATGCTACCCTTATCTACTTCTGGGAGACCCCAACTTGTCTTCCACTTGGGGCAGGAGGAGGCGTGGAGATACCGGGAACAGCTTCACAATAACACGTGACTGCCTACCGGGATGTTCTCTGCAAGAACGGAGCATAATGAATCCTGCTCAGGAATAAGAGAAATCCTTCCGGTACATAGAGATGCAAATATCCAAAGTTCACGGCCACAATGACGCCCCAGCAAGACAGCACTGAATGAGTGTCTGCTCTATCTTTCCTGAGGAGGATTTTCTGAGCACCTCTCACTCCCCATTCCCTGCTGATCCAGCAGTTCCAGCCCTAGAGGCAGGAGGAAGCTGGGATGAGAAGCTCAATTTTCCTGAACTTGAATGGTGAGACCTGCCTCCTTTTGTGCATACATCATTTGCCTTGCAACCCCCAGCTTTCACTCACCTAGCCAGCCCCCCGCGGACTTGAAATTGCAAGCTTCACACATTCATGTCCAGATTATCCTTCTCCAAGGAAATCAACCATTGTCAAAATCCCCAGATAAACCTTTTTTTTTTTTAATACTGCTTTCCCAGAAGGTTTAAGCTCTAAATTGAAAGAGCAAGCAAAGTTGGCGGCTTTGAATATCAAATCTCAGCCAAGAATCCAAACAAACACGGTACCAGGGCTCCAAGGATGTCCTCGGTTCTCCAGCTCCCAGCTGCTCCCGACTGCCAAGCCCATTCCTCTTCAGAAAGTCACGGGCCTGTGCAGACAGCTCCAGAAGAAGCAAGGAGGCCATTCTCGGGCAAGAGCAGCCCCCTCTTGCACTGCTCAGAGCAGACTGGCCACCTCGGAGGTTTGGGTCTCAATCTCAGATGTGGCTTTAAAAGCTGCATGGAGGGAAGCATCTCGCACAACTGTGGGGCCAAAGCAGGAAGTAAGCATCGAGAGAAAGTCAGAGTGGGTTTAGAGCCACTGTACCTCAGGGTCCTAAATCCTACACAGTGAGCCTGGGGACTTTCGACCCTGGATCGTCCACAGGACCCTTCTTCCCAGGATCCCATCTAATCAGTCCCCCAGCTAAGGGTGGGGCACATCGGGGCTGACTCGGGATACCCTTTTGTGGAAGAGCAACCCCACTCATTCTCTGCCAAGTACTAGCAAGCCACAAAGCAGAGAAGCCAAACTAGCAGGAAGGACGAAATGGGGGCATAAGGGAAGAGGGGAGAGCTAGGAGGGGAACATTGAGAAAGTGAAGGTGTGGTCTAGAGAGGCAAAGAGTCATAGAAATTCCCCTCTCAATCCTCTGTCTTTTCTGGATCTTCAGATCTTCTCTTTTACTCCAGCCGCCCCCCCTCCCAAAGCTTCCCTTCACAGTCTTCTTCAACCTCGAAACCCAACATAGGCACCTCTCCTTTTCCCAAGCAAGTTGGGCGATTTTAGTGTGACCTAGCAGCCGAGTTCTTTATACCTGCCTCTGGTTCCTAACACTGCCAGCAACAGACAGGTTTTAGATGCTTGAGAGCAAGGTAGTGCTTGAAACTTCATCTGCAGCTTTGCCATAAGATCTGCGTCATTCACTGAACCCCTTGGGCACTCAGGCTGTCTTAGACAGGTTTGGGGGGGCATTAACAGGAGAAACCTCAAGAATCCCCCCTTTAGGACCACCCACTGTGGGCCTCGTAGATCAGGCAAAGGACCTGTCAATCCTTGGCTCAAACGACTAAAGGTGATGGAAGTGGTTATGTCATCCAGAAATGGGTTACCATTTATCAAAAAACCACATGCACATTTGATTTATAAAATATAAAGTCCTTCCGAGGCAATGCTGCCTTTGTGTTATTATTGACATATAATGTATCATTTGTTTTGGGGGTACAGGTCTGTGATTCGTCAGTCTTACCCAATTCACAGCACTCCCCATAGCGCATACCCTCCGCCATATCACCCCGCCACTCTATCCTTCCCACGACCCCACCCCCAGCAACCCTCCGTTCGTTTCCTGAGATTAAGAGACTCCTATGGTTTGTCTCCCTCTCTGGTTTCATCTGTTTCATTTTTCCCTCCCTTCCCCTACGATCCTCTGTCTTGTGTCTCAAATTCCTCAAATCAGTGAGACCATAGAATAATTGACTGCCTTTTAATTAACTCTTTGTCATAGATTCTATTTTCTAAATACAGGCCCAGGTGCCAGAAATTGTTTTACATGAAAAGAAAAAAAGAATACCTACGTCCTACTAGAAAAGATTCTAATGACTGAGCTACACGCCAAGTGCTGCATTGCTCCCCAGTCATTCCCCCAGTTAGCAACGTTCCGCTCACTGGAGCTCGGGGTCCAGGTTCCGCATTTCTGAGCTCAGCCTGCTGCAGAGTCAGTTTCGTTGAATGGATATTTTTTGAGCCTGCCAAACAGAAGCTTCTGAAGTCACAGACGCTCAAAGCCTAGGACAAAGTTGAAATGCTACTGACGCAACTGTCACCCTTGACCTATTTGCTGGGAGCGGAGAGCTTAAGCAATATGATTTAACAATTCTATTTTAGCTGACAATAAGCAGCAAGGCCGAGTTCCTATCTCTGTCCCTCCACAATGCAGATTATTGGGAATCCCATCCTTGCACAGCTGGGAGGAGGAGACCATCAAGCTTCATAATATTTCCCACATCAACTGAAACAGTAGGGCTCCTCTTCCTCCCTGATTCGCTCTCTTTATTTCCACAGACTATCTGGTGTGATAACCAGGCACACAGTGAGGTCCACCGAGATAAATGGATGCCACTCGAAGGCCCTCATAACTACTTACATTTCTACACGTGTCAGAACCCAAGAGGCAACTACCAAGTTAACTAATATTCCAAGTTCTGACAGGGCTTCCATACTTGATGATGACAGGGATGGCATTTGGGGCAAAAATGAAATGGATCTTGAACTGAGTAGCGATACCGTGATTCCTACCCAAACAACTGGGATCTGGAAACAGACAGCTCCGGGGTTGGCAACTTCTCTGCAGAGTATCCACAACAAAAAGAGCCAAAGATTAAATTGCTTCAATAGAAGATAAGGCAAACATGCCAGTCTCCCCATCCACCTCTACCAACTAGACCAACACCATGAAGTACTGTGTGCCCATGACTGTGTTGTGCTTCTTACCCACCAACGCCTTCAATCCGCCCTACTGGGCAGCGACCAGTCACATCGCTGCTTCGCAGGGGTGGACGTTAAGGCTCTCGGGTTGTGTCAGCAAACCCAGGTAAAAGGTATCACAAAGTTGATGCAAACCAAGATCTCTGACCCCTAACCCATGCATTTTCCCCTCCGCTCTGCTGCCTCTCAAAAGCAATCCTTCTTTGCCTAGCAGCCCTCACAGCCACGGTGGATGTGGACAGACCCAAGTACGGCCCTAGGGCAGGAGAGTGGGGAGATACCTGGAAGGCTTAAAAAAAAGTGGTGGCACCAAAAATTCAAACTGCCTCCCTCGCACGAGAGCCCCTGGTGATTTTTTTCATCGTCGTTCCCTCAGCTGGCACAGCCAACAAACAGATGTCAAAGATGAGCTACGAGCAGGCATGTCCCACTTATTCATATTAGTATCGGTCTTTAAAAATGGGCGGTGAGTCGACAGACGCCATTTCCACATGTCTTGAGGTCTCCAGGTGGAAGCTAAGTGAGTGAGGGGCTGTGGGGGATGGGCGTGATGCTGGAGGAGGCAGCTTGCCTATCTCAGGAGTGGCTTCAGTCCCACAGCACCCGCAGGAATGGGGATAAGAGATTGCAAATGCCAGGGGCCAGCTGCAGCTGTGCTGTTGGGAAAACTGCTAATCCAACCCGACCAGCTACAGCCGACATATCTTCACCGGGACCCTGGAGTGGGTCTCAGAGCTAAACAGTGGGAAGAGGGCCAACTGGGGTTATACGTGACTCCAATAAAGCTATGGATATATTCATTTTGTTTTTTTTTTATGCAGACATTTGTCCCAGCTGAAGAATTACAGTGTTGGCATGAATATGCATTAAAAGAATAGAAGCTGAGTCGTGTTCCGAGGGAATTGTATTGACTATACAGGCAGCTAATGACATGGTTTACTTCTCTAGAAGAATCAGCACTCATTTTCAGAGTGACCTTGTAGTTTAAACTCTTTAAATTGAGAACACAATGAACAAGCTCATCTGCTGAATTCATAAGTAACTAAAACACAGCAGCAAGCAGCCCTAAGCCACTCTCTGGGTAATTCTTTGGCCTGTTGACATCAGGGTTGATCATTGCTTAGGCGTCTGTCTCCCTAAGCAACTAATATCTGCAAATAGTTCCTTCTATACCGGTGTAAGAGACCCTGACTCCGTAGAACCCGTATGTCATAGATTATTTGCTTAACCTCTCTCAACACAGAACTTTGGCAAAGAGGTTCTTATTTGCCTCATGGATACCTGGCCAAATGGATTTGTTTCTGAACAAGGTTGGAGGTCATTAAAGACTGCAGGCACCTGGTCACTGGCCAGCCTAGCCCTTTTGATGTGCCTACCCAGCCCCGAAGCCCTACCTTGTTAGCTGACACCACGAGAATTTGTGTTGTTGACCACCATCTTTGTGGTGGCCAAAGGGCCGGAGGGTACTATGACTCCAATCTGTGATCAACTGACTCAAAAATTTTATCTTACAAAAAAAAAAAAAGAAAGAAACCTGAGGTCTGGAAAGGTTAAGGAACTTGGCCAAGGTTGCCCACCTAGGGGATGGCCGAGCTATTAAGGAAACCAGACTCTGGACTCCAAGGCCCAACCTCACTCCTGAACATGAGTTGTAGCAAACTTCAGAGCACATCCTAACCACCTGGAGATTTTGTTAAAACAGATGGTTGGGACCCACCCCCAGAGTTTCCAATTCACTGTGTTTGGGGTGACTCTCTAAAATTTACATTTTAGCAAGCTCCCAGGGAATGCTGACACTCTCGGTCTGAGGCCAAACACTTGAGGAAACACTGATCCAAGATGTGTGATAAGGAAGAAATTCCTCCTCTGACCCCAAAGACACAAAAGATTTCTCTAACAACTCAGATTAAAGCAGTTTGCTCCTGTTTCCCAACCTGCTCTGAGCTAAGTAAAAAATGAGCTGTCTTCTAGAGTGTGTGTTCTAGAAGCAATCCATCGTCAAGGAAGCCGCCCGTTCTGCTGAACCATAGTAAGGACTTTTCAGATTTGAGTCCATCAACAAAGATGAAGAAATGAATCCTCAGGCAAATATAGAAGCCGGGTAGAGGCCCATGGAAAATCCCCTGGGTGAAGATGAGCCCAGGCGACCAGGCAGGGAAACAAAGGTAGGAAGGAGTCAGGAGATGCTACCAAGAGCATGGGAGCTCAGACTCAGCCTGGCTCCGTCTGGCAAGTGAAACCCAGAACATAGGCAAATGGGAATTAGATTGTTTGGCCAAGATCACAATTGGCGGAAGTCAGTTACAGAAGGCAATGCAAGTGTTGATTCACCAGGGAGAAAGCAAAACCTAGCTGCAACTGGAATTGACCTCCTCTGTTCATGGAATCATTCAAGAAGCATTTATGAGGCATTTCCTGTGTGCCACGTCCCACACAAGGGATTGTGGGTGCAGAGTAAAAAGGTATTGCCTCTTCTTTCAAGGCACTGTTGTTTCCAGACAGAGAAACAGTACCAACAAGTCTGACGAATGTCATAAATGTTCAAGAGAGATAGAAAGCACTTCCCAGGACAGAAGTCAACTTCTGCCTAGGAAAAAAACCTCTGTTTCAGACTTTTCTTGCTTTTATCACTGAGTGACCAGAGTTCCGTTCTCGAACATTGTTAATGGCTGTCAGTGACCTCCAAATGCTGGAATCCAACGCGAATCCTCATGACTTGGAGTCTCCAGCATCAACCTCAACCCCACCCCCACCAAGCCCCATTCCCCAGGTTCTTCCCATCCACCATGTGGACATGGGCGCCTGGCTCTCAGCTCCTGAAACTCAACATGCCCCAAACTAGATTCACTTTCTTTCATATTTTTAGCTACAATTGTAAATAATTTAATCATCTAAATAACCTCCCAAGCTAAAGTACTCCAGTCATCCTCAACTCTTCCTTCTCATTCACTTTTCATTCCTAATGGCACCAGCATCTCTTAATTCTACGTTCATAACTGCCTTTCATCCGGTTTTTTCTCTCCATGACCATGGCCTTCACCAGCACTTTGCTAGACTCCCAAAGCTCCCTCTTCTCTGAAAACTTCTGCCTCAAGCCTCATCCTCCATACAGGGTTGTCTTTCACACACTAAAACCCTCTGGGAGCTTTGTTCACCCCCTCAGGCAATTAGCAGTGTGCAGGAGAATGGACAAGGAGGGGGTAGAAGGGCACAGGGTGGCAGGTCACAGGAACCGTCCAGTGCTCGGCTGGTGTTTGAGGAACCACAGTGGTAAATGACAATGGAGAAGAGCTAAGGCTTGCCCATCTCTGAATGCCACGCAAAGGCCATTGGACTTTATTTAGCTGACTACGGGGATGGAGAGAAAGCTTTTGAAGAGAAATGCAATGTAATCAGAGGTGTACATTAAGAAGATTAGTTTACCAGGAGCTTATAGAAAAGATTCCATGGAAAATGGCTGAGCAGCAATGTTGCTGTAGAGCCATCAGAGTAGGGTCAAACTTGAACTGTCCATTTGCCCTCTGCCTTTAAACATGGAAATGCTCTCCTTCCATAAATAAGACCTTCAGTTTACTACACTGTTATTTTTATTCACTGCCTTATGTCTTTTCTGTTAGACACTCCCTAATCCTCTTAAGTTTTAAAATGGAAAATCATTTTTACCCCTCCATCTTCCTCAACACCCTGTCCCTCTGGTACCCTCTGGTATCCTCCTACTTAACTCTATCTGTTGAACAGTGTCCCTTTCTTCTAAATCAGTGACACCACACCAGCCTGATTACCACTGTAACGCTGTAGGAGGTCAGTCCTCCACGTGAAGCCCAGCTGGCCTTCTCCCTCAAGGGCATTACCTGGGTGAATTTGCCAATTCACGTGGGCCAACCAACGTCCAAAGTCAACTGTGGGAGCTCGGAACCACTGTTTCATTTAAAATCTCAGAGATGGGACTTTTGGTGACCAAGCTCACAAATGCTGAGGTATAAATAAACATTTCAGTGTAGTGATTCCCATAACAAACCCAATGGTCACACAGGTCAGGATGACTAACGTGTCTTCTATCTCCATGGGGAGTCTCCAGAGCACTTCTATACTCCAGGGGAAGCCCCGTCCACAAAACTACGGATCTTCCATCCAAACAGCCAACATTACAGTTTCTGTCCACGACTAACCAGTCCCTGGATGACCACCAATCTCTTTTTCCATATATACCAGTAGACTCCATTAGATTACAGCCACGAGGAGCTGGACTGGGGCTCATTCTGTCTCTTTGTCTGGGTTCTTAACCTCATTGTGCATAGAATTAAATATAGAAGATTACAAAGGAAGTCAATGACACTGAAAGGATACTTGTGACTAAGGGCCAGTAGGCTTTCCCACGGACCTCCTAATGGCAATGAACTCGCTGACCTCGTGAGGCAGAGTGCCCCAGGCTCACTATAATCAAACATCGGAAGGTGAACCAAGGGGTCCCACCACAGTGGGAGATAGCAAAATCATACACCTTCAAGTTGCTTATAATTTAGTTATTAAGAAAATATATTTGCTCATTTGATGGGAAACATCATCATTACAGATATTTTCAAAATTTTTCAGGAAGTTTTCCATTCTTGCTTCAAAGTAAAACTCAGACTTCTCAGGAAAGCACTGAAGAGCTTGCACAATCTAACTCCGACCTGTGTTTCTGGCTCATCCGCTCAGGCTTATACAATCCACCATCCATACAGTAGACACGACTCTACTCTTTATTCTCGGGCCATCCCTGATACTCTTCCACTTCTGCACTTGGACTCTGGTTTCCATGGCACCCTGGTCCCAACAGCTCAGTGCTCAGACCAGCTCCATTATCCTTCACAAAGTAGGCTCCAAGGGTCCATTGAAATCGGTACTAGCAACAACAAATATAACCAAACACTTATAACTAGGTCTCAATATGTCATGGCTGAAATTCCTGATCCATGTGTAACAAAAGGAATGTACAGGATGTGGAAGGATGGTCCCCTCTGCCCTTGGAGTTGCCAGGTAGGGCTTCGGGTCTAGGTTCACCAGGCTCGTCACCTCCAAAATGGAGCAGACTTTTCCATTTACCCTAAGTGCCGTTACAGATCTTATCATTCTTACAGGAGCAGAAAATTTGGAGAAGCACAAGCGTCTAGAATCCTCTTCAGTCCAGACTTCATCAGACTTCAGGCTCTGGAATTTCTCCTACCCCTCCTGACCTGCTTTCTCTGTTGTCTCCGTTACTCTTCCGTTGTCTCGTTCCTGGTCTTAACCTCTCTGTCTGAGAGAGGTTTAGCCCCTTAAAATGGATGCTTTCATCAAATGGTATGCTCGGTTCCTACTCCTGGATTTCAAATTTTCCTCTATTCCATGTACCACAATATGCATGCCACTAACTTCTCCTTCTGCCCTGTCCAGCATCCGCCCCTCAAATGCTTCCTTACTTGTATGGGACAGAAATCACATACACTGCTCCTTTTCACCTATCTACCTTATATTTATCTTTGATGATAAGCTTAAATCTCACTTCTTACAGAAGCTTTCCACGAGCCTGAAAGTGATTTCCTCCTTCTCCGAATAATTACCTACCTCATCAACTGTTTCCCACCGAATGGCAAATATATTTTCTTAATAATTAAATTATAAGCAACTTGGAGGGAGCGCCTGGGTGGTTCAGTCAGTTAAGCGTATGACTTCAGCTCAGGTCGTGATCTCAGGGTCCTGGGATGGAGCCTCATGTTAAGTCCAGTTCCTCATTCAGTGGGGATTCTTTCTCTCTGACCCTCCCCCTGCTAGTACTGCCTGTCTCTCTCTCTCAAATAAATAAGTAAAGTCTTTTAAAAAATTAAAAAATAAAAATAGCTCAATTATAAGCAACTTTGAAACATAGGCTTCTTGATATTTCTCATGGTGATGGCTAGCACATGGCACACATTCAGAAGATGCCCAAAAGTTGTTTTTTTATTCAATTGACGAACATAAAATATCCCTATATTAGTCATATTTCCAAAATCAAAAGATACATAAAAGTCACCAAAATATGGATCATCATCCTCAGATGATGGCTCTAAGCTGATTCTAAAGGTGATGCGGGTTAAGAGATAAAAATATCAATGAATAAATCTTTTTAAATTCTAGCTGGTACAATGGACTCAAGCCCCAGGGCAGTCTCTTGGTGAGCTGAGCTAATCTATCAGGCAATTACAAAGACATGTTTGGAGAAGAAAGTAGTCCGTTCCATCCTATCTTTCCATCAGGCCATACCCTGATTCTTGCTCATCTTTCACAGGATATGGCCACATAGGCCCATCCAAGGGGCATGCAAACTCAGGCCTGTGTTGCCATGCCAGCTGCTTGAGAGCTGCAGAGAAAAAGAGAGAAACTCAAAGAAAACCTGCCAGCTAGATGAGAATGGGATCTCCAGCTGGAATCACCTCTCCTGTCTATACCTCTCTCCATCATAAGTAGGGCTGGGTGAACTTTAAGGAGATCCAGAAACCAAAACACTAGCTTCGTCTAATAACTACGTATGGATAAAATCCTTAACAAATTTATGATTGCCAAGATATGAACTTGGCCCCAGGGATAGGTGTCTTGACTTTGAATCATCTGAGCTACTGACATAAGGTAAATTAAAGTCCCCCAGATAGAGACAGGGTCAGTTCTCTAACTTGGTGTGAGGCCATGGTTGCTGATTTCCATGATACAGTCCCCAAATATGGCAGCATGTAGGATAAGAGCTGTGGAAGATTCTTGTACTGGGGAGTTTCCAACTGTTTTTCCCAACAAGGTTGGGGCCTAAGATTCAACCGTGAAACTAAAATTACAATTAATGAAAAATCAAACATGGTCTAATTAACGTGAACTAGCTAATGTTTGCCTTTACCTGCATGATTGTCCACGTGGACAACGAAGGAAGGGAAGACAAAGGAAAAGCCCTTTTTAGGCTTTTTTCAGCAATCCCTGAGGAAAGACATGCCAGATGAAGTGGACACAAGCATTTTGAGCACCAGAAAAGCATACTCTATGGTGAAGTAAAGAAACGTTTCTAGGCTCGTCAGTAGTTCAGATAAAATGTTTTCAAAAAATTAGTTAAGTTCCTTTGCTGTAATTCCTTGCTTACTCAGCAACCATCTGACTATTAATTAAATTCGTATTATGGTTTTAAAATGAGTCTTTTATGATTTGCTTACCTTTAATAAAACCCACAGGGTTTATTCACCTTGAGAGAAGCTAATTGAATTCTCTACACACACACACACCTACACACACACACACACACACACACCCCGCAAAGATCCAGGGCCCCGCCCCACCCCTACTCCTTCTGTGGAGACCCAGTCCAAGTACTTGGCCAGCCAACTCTCCACTCTGGCTAATCAGCTTACTTGCAATAATATTAATAAGCATTTCAGGGTCAACAGATCCTTGGCTAGCAGTTCACAGGCACCCTCAGAAACTAAACGAAGAAAAAAAGAGTTAATCTACTGTACTTGAAAAATATTAATAAATAAGTTTGTTCATTACAAGGAAGAGAGCAGAAGAATCTTTAATTAAGAGCAGGGCCTTCCATTAACCAGCACATCTTCTGTAGTAGGAAGAGGAATGTTGTCATCAAATTAGTCTATTTTACCTCGATTAAATGTCTACGCCCAAGTCCCATGGTCAGAATGTGAGGAAAAACCATATGTGGCTAAGAAAAGACACATTTGTATCAAAATGTCTCAATAACACACTTTTTGTTTTTGGCAATGGATCCTTATTGCTGCTAATATTCGTCCTAGAGGAGTTTCTACAGCAACCACTTAAGATTGCAGGAATGGGGTGACCTTTGACCTCAACTCATCCCTCTTGGTGGACCTCATGTAGCCACCTTTCTGAAAGAGCTTTCACAAACTCAAACAAACCGGGGAAAGGCAGGCCCTCTTATCTCAGGGCGCCTGTGTTTACCCATGTGACCCTCAGGCATCCTCACAGATTGCTTCTCAGGCAGGAAACACCGGATTTCTCTTGTATTTGTCATTGCCTCTTGTTCCAACATGCATTCCTTTGACCGAGAATACATTTCCACTCTTTTTCTCTTTTTCCCTTTCCCCTTGCTCTTTTCTCTCACCTAAAAGGCACTGTAAGCTCCTTCACCTGAGCTCTCTTACGTTTACTTTAGACCATCTCCCTTTGATCTTTAGATCTCTGCCAACGTTTTTCTGTTTATGTTAAAAATAACCTCTATCTCTGTAAATGTATTGTTGATTCAACAATCAAATGCAGGTTGCTCCTTGTACTCTGCATGACTCCACTCTCCCTCCACCTCTTTGTCTTGTTCAAATTCAAATTTTATTAGTGATTTCCAAATCAATGACAGTTCAGAAGGCAAGCAAGTCCAAGTGGCCCCAACGACAAGGTTTGGAGGGCACACTAACGCAGCGAATGACAGAATCAACTATTAAATGATGTCAGTAAGATGGCGTGGGGGAATGGAACTAACAGGATGAGATGGTAAGATATAAATATAGGTTCCCGTATTTAGGTTAAAATTTATAAATGATAACCATAATGAGTTAGCACCTCATACCTGCTAGAATGATGATCATCAAAAAGAAAAGACATAGCATGAGCTAGAGTGGAGAAAAGAGAACCCTTGTACACTGTTAGTGGAAATGTAAATTGGTCCGGCTACTAGAGGAAATAGTACAGAGGTTTCTCAAAAAATTAAAAATAGAATTACCACATGATCCAGCAATTCCATTTTTGGATACATATCTGAAGGAAATGAAAATCAGATATCAAAGAGATAACTGCATTCCCGTGTTCACTGCAGCATTATTTACAATAGCCAACATATAGCCACAACATAAGTGCCAGATGACAAATAAATGGATAAATAAGATTGGTATGTAAATACACTGGATTATCATTCAGCCACGAGAAAGCAGGAAATACTGCCATTTGTGACAACACAGATGGATCTAGAGGGCATGATGCTAACAGAAATAAGCCCGACAGAAAAAGACAAACACCACATTGTATTACTTACATGTGGAATCTAAATTAAAAAGAAAAGAAAAACAAAAAGTCAAACTCAGAAACAGAATGTAGAAAGGTGGTTGCCAGGGCTGGGAGGTGGGGGAAACAAGAGGTTGATAAAAGTACAAATTTCAGCTATAAGATGAATAAAATCTAAGGACCTAATGTAAAACATGGGAACTTTAGTTGATAATAGCATACTATATAACTGAAATCTGCTAAGAGAGTAGAACTCACATGTTCTCACACATAAATAAGATAAAGGGCACCTGGGTGGTTCAGTGAGTTAGGCATCTGACTTTGGCTCAGGTCACGATCTCTGGGTTCTGGGGTCAAGCCCCTCGTCAAGCCCCACGTTCTGCTCCACGCTCAGAGGGGAGTCTGCTTCTCCTCTCCCTCTACCCCTCCCCCCACTTGTGTTCTCTCACTCTCTCTCTCAAATAAATAAATAAAATCTTTTTTTAAAAAGGTAAACATGTGAGGTGATGGATGTATTAACTAACTAGATGGTGGGAAATCCTTGCACAATGTATGCGTATATCAAATCACCACAATGTACACACGATGTACATTTAAATATCTTACAATTTGTCAAGTATACCTCCATAAAGCCGAAAAACAAGTAAGAAAATTTATACATGATAAAAGCATAGGCTGATAGATACTATATGGTGATTTTAGATCATTGTGGCTAACAGGTCACAATGATATAATGACGGGGGGTGGTCATAGCTGCTATGGTACAAATGCCCTCAGCGTGGCCCCCTTGACAGTGGAGTGCCTTTGCCAAGGGAAATAATGGTCTCAATGTCTTGTTTGTTGGCCTGATCCCATCTGGCTCCTGCGTCCCCATCAGAGCATCCCATTTGAAGAAAAACAGTGGCCAATGGGAGTATGTCAGAGGAGGAAGTTCCGGGTGATAAGGGTTCCAGAAACTGTGTCTGATGAGGAATCATGCAAAGAAGTGAGAATGTCCGTTTGCAAAGCAAAAGACAAAAACAAAGACAAAAAAAGAAGTTGTCATTCACTAAAAGGCTGTTGGAAGACCAGCAATGGCTAACCCAAGTTGCCAAGAGGCCAGATAGGAACATAGATGAGACAAACAAGGGTATGTGTAAGGAAAGAACCAAGCTGGGGCTTGATAGCGCCACAGAGCTGGAGGGACGCCTAGTGCGCTATGATGTCTGAGAGGGAGAGCCCACTGTAATGTGTGAATGTGAGCCTAGAGCTGCCATCTTTTCTGATTTTTTCAAGAGAATCCAGAAACACAAATTTTTGTGCAATGTGTCTCAACTTTTAATTCTAGCAACTATTTCAGAATATTAAAGGAACTTTCCACAGTCCATACATACCATGTCTATGAACTGGTGGCAGCCCGGGATGGCCAGTTCACAATGTCTTCAGGAGACAGTTCTAGGTTTCAACAGAACGTAGGGCTGAGATGGAAGATGGACTTGGGACATAAGAGAATTTTCAAATATTTTCATAGTCAGAAAACAGGCCTTCCATCTAAGTTCTGAGCCATCGGGACAAGTCAAGAGAAAACTGGATGACAATATGTAAAAAACTTTAGAGAAAGGGTCTTCTCCTTAGCAGAGATGTTGAACCAAATTGTTATAACTATCCTTGACACCAGAGCTGTAGTTTACAGTTTACAAAAAGCTTTTATATCATCTTATATCAGAAGTCACTAGGAAGGTTTTTTGGAGTAAAATATTAGATATTTCCACTTTACAGATGCATAAGTTGAGCATCTGCCCAAATTCACAACCCCAAGATCAAGAGATGCATGTTCCACCAAGTCAGTCAGGTGTCCCAGATTATGATTCTTGAGATTTAAAAACCAGCCCGGTAGCCTTGTTTCTGTACATCATTGCAGGAGAAGCAGTAAGAATATCTGGTTTTCTGGGTGCCTGAGTGACACAGTCGGTAAAACAACTGACTCTTGGTTTCAGCTCAGGTCATGATCTCAGGGTCGTGGGATTGAGCCCCGTGTTGGGTTCCCCGGCCAGTGCAGAGCCTACTTAAGATTCTCTCCCTGTCTCCTTTGCCCCTTCTGCTCACACACTCTCTCTCTCTCTCTCTCTTTAAAATAAATAATAATAATAATAAAAGAACATCTGGTTTTCTGTATTTCAGGCTCTTTGATGCCAGTTTGAAATGTACCATTATTTCTTGGGTTGAGATGAACCTTGTCTGGAAAGAACACAAAAACCAGTGGAGAAATTGCTAAGTAAGCAAAGCTTCCAGATGACTTAGTGTGGCTAAAACATAGGCTTTTTAAAATATAAGCACTGGGTCAAGGGTTCTTCCTCTTGACTCCTGGGCATGTATTCCAAGTGCACGGATGTTTTCCAATGCATTGTATTCAACACCGTGAGGCCAAACGCCATTCCATGTGAAATAAATTATTGCAACTTGTATCTCGCATCTAAAACGAAAGACAAGATGCATAGAAAATGAAAAAAAGAAAAAAAATGCTGAAAAATCTGTAAGGGAGAAAAAAAAATTCCCAAGGATGCTGCTGCCTCCAGCCAAGCGGGGAGAAGAATATGCCAGTTTGGTTTGGCGTGTTTTGTTTTGGTGATCTAGCTGGCCGCTGATCCGTCAGGCATAAGAATATTTCATAGAGCTAATGTTCCTACACTCTAATCTCTCTAGGCAAGGTTCATATTTGTGTGAGTTACTTATTCTCCCTTTGTTGACTAAGTCAATAATCAGAATCAGCAGGTTTGGAGTCAGTTGGCAGGGATCAGCGGCGTGGCTTGGGAGAAGGGAGCATAAAAGGCCCAGGCTGGGGGCAGCCGCCACACAGGCCCGCGCTCTTGGCACGATGGCTTCTCGGAGTCGGCTCCTCCTTTGCCTCGCTGGACTGGTGCTCATGTCCGAGGCTGGCCTTGCGGTGAGTGTATCTTCTGTGAAGTCCTTTTATGCAGACCCTGAGGTCCACTAGATGAAGTAGAAGTGACTTCTTTCAGCTCTGCCAGCTGCCTTTTGTTACCAGGACAAGGGTACCCCGCGTTGACTTTTAAATATCATTGAGTCAAACTTCAAAATGAGCCAAGATCTGCAGAGCTCGCTGAATGGGGGGCTGGGACCCCGAGCACACCCCGCTGTTCCTCTGGTGCCCCGGGGTTACGGACTCTACGGGCTCTGGCTCCTCCGCTCCCTTTCCTCAGAGAGATGGTCAAAATAAAGACGTGATCTTCGCGAAGCTACCGGTATCACGTTTTCAGAAATGCATCCTTTTATAAAGTTTATTTCCCTTCAGCTAATCAAAATGTCTTTACTGATTAATTTTTGAAAGGCTTGGCGGACAACCTTCTAGTCAAATACCTGATTCTTAAGTCCTCTGGAAGAATTAACTAATGCTATTCAATGGGTCATGAAATAGTCCCACATGATTGTACAACTAGTAAGAGCGAAGGACAGCAGCAACAGCAGACTGAAGTGCTCTCGGGGAGAAACTAACTCTTTGGTGCTATGGTACATTACAGCTTTTCAGTAATTCCACTCAAATAGCGAGGCTTTGCAAAGCAATTGTTCTCAGGGAGCCTCTTTTCTCCCTTAAAATCCGTTAGACCCGTTCCCTGGCCAATTGCAGCATGTCCGGAGGCAGAAACCAGCCTTGCTTTGGGGGAATCGTGTCTGTGTGACACGGAGAAGGGAGCTCATTAACTAGCAACACTTATATTGCTGGAAACGGAACTGGCATGTACGTCTTGCCTTGTTCCAGAATTCGAACACCATAAAGGATAGATCTTTTCAGGGGCGCCTGGGTGGCTCAGTCGGTTAAGAGTCTGCCTTTGGCTCTGATCATGATCCCAGGGTCCTGAGATTAAGCCCCGCATCAGGCTCCCTGCTCAGCGGGGAGCCTGCTTCTCCCTCTGCCCTTCCCCCTGCTCATGCTCTCTCTCTCTCTTTCTCTTAAATAAATCAATAAAATCTTATAATAAAAAAAAGAAAAAGAATAGATCCTTTCACTCTGACCAGTTTGTTGACCTCTCCCTGGCCTTCCCTATGCCCAGGGCTCTGGTGGATCCAAGTGCCCTCTGATGGTCAAAGTCCTAGACGCCGTTCGAGGTAGCCCTGCTGTCAACGTGGCCGTGAAGGTGTTCAAAAGGGCTGCTGACGAGAGCTGGGAGCCCTTCGCCTCCGGGTAAGCTGCCCAACCAGCCCAGACCTGAGACGTCCTTCTAGCTGCTCATTCTCCTGCCCCTTGTTAGAGAGAGTGCCTCACACCATTCACTGAAGAATCATCAAGTAAATTGAGAATGCAGGCAGGGATCAAGTAGGCCGTGGGGAGGATGCCCTCCTCTTGCTTTGCTTCTCTGGAAATGCCCATGAGGGACAAAACCGGACAGGGAAAAGAAGGAGCCACCACTACTCTTTCTCTAGTAGTGGTCCAGGGCTTCTTGGGTCACAGACTACTTTAAGAAGATAATGAAAACTATGATCTCCATGCCCAGAAAAATATCTCACACACACACACACACACACACACACACACACACACACACACACACGTATACACAATTTTAGGAGTGTCACAGATTTCCCAGTGCCCTTGCCAAACACTCAAGCTGAATGTCCTCGGCTTGGAATTTTAGGCAAGATGTGCAATTTGCGTTACTTTATTAATGAAAGAAAAGGAACTGAAGGACAGCCCTGACAAGGCGCACATCTGTAGTTTAACTGGACCCTCCAGACCCCAGCGCTTGTGTCTAACCAGCACTCGTGGAGGACCTAGTCCGTGCCAGGCTGGAGACTGTGCAATCAGTAACAAAAGGACACAGACAAGAAAGACACATAAGCAAAGCCCAACCACAATCCAAACACCCGACGTCGGGTGCAATGGTGACGTCTCACCTTCCACAGCCACTGCCCAATTTTCATAGCGTTTTCCCACCTCCCTTAGCAAGAATTTCAAAGAAAATGCACATTAGTGCACTAAACACAACTCACTGAATGAATGAGCAGCCAAGAAACCCTCAGCACCAAACAATACTGCTAAGTGCTTATGTCTTCAGGAAGGAAAACTTCTGTGGGTTTTAATTGAATCCCAAGAACCGCATTATGATTCTTCACCCATCCCTGGGAAGACCTTTTTTGTTGATGTGGTTTCAACTGAATTTTATTTGTGAATTCATTTATGTTTATCTAAAATGCCAAGCACAGTGTGGAAAGTACTTAAGAGAATATTCTAAGCAAGAGATAGAATGAACACCAAACATATTCAGATATTCATGTGGATCTTCCTTCTGACAAAAAAAAAAAAAAGTAAGAAAGAAATGAAATCTTTTCTTCCTAGAAAAGAAGAAAGGTGTAAAGGCAATGCAGAGTTAGTAAAGACAACTTCTGTTTTTACCTGTCAGTTTTTGAGGTCTAACGGAGGGCAATTTCTAACATCAGTGATGGAGCTGGTACATATATAGAAATAGAAGTTGCCAAGTTATTTTTTTAAAAGGAGTTGCCTCATATTTGTTGTTAGCAAAGTGTTACCAAGGAGATTAAGCATATAAATAATTTCAGGTACAGGTTCTTCATTACACTTTGGGGGTCCCCCTGTGTGTTCAAGTGAGTCCACCTCTGAAAGCCAACCTGACACTGGGAGGGAAAGGAGTAAGACCTTGATGTCATGGGGCCTGCAGTGTCCACAAGGCTCATGGTAGTTATGAACCTTCACCCAAACACCAACCCTGAATTGCAATGACTGTTTTTGAGGCGAAACATTATACCTATACCTTCTGCTCTCCTCAGAAAAATCTAGAATAAGGTTTTGAAAACTTTCTGACAAATTTCTTGTCAGTAAATTTCAGTTATGGGATTTCACCTTTCCTTCCCTTTCCCTTCCCTGAATATGTATATTTATATATATGTATCTCCCCCTACATACATACACTGCACATACGTGGTGTGTGTGTGTGTGCGCGCACACGTGTTTGTGCCCGTGGTGTCACCTTGCCCTGGCATTCGTTCCCCTAATGCCTAACTTAACCTGTAATTTTTACCTTCTAGGAAAACCAGTGAATTTGGGGAGCTCCACGGGCTCACAACTGCTGAGAAATTTGTCGAAGGGGTGTACAAGGTGGAATTAGACACCAAGTCGTACTGGAAGTCCCTCGGCATTTCCCCGTTCCATGAATATGCAGAGGTGAGAGTGTAGAGACTCTTGAGGTGCTTTTTAGTATTCTCTTTGTTTTCTTGTTGTTGTTAATCCCAGGCAATGCCCAGTGTGCACGTCGCATGCCATGGAAACATCGTAAGGAGAGCACAGAACTAGCTTAGATTCCCTGTCCTATTTCTA
>CM052808.1:43652803-43739918 GCA_028533885.1 Nasua narica
AAAAAAAAAAAAAGGATCCTCGGGGCGCCTAAGTGGCTCAGTGGGTTAAAGCCTCTGCCTTCGGCTCAGGTCATGATCTCAGGGTCCTGGGATCAAGCCCTGCATCGGGCTTTCTGCTCAGCAGGGAGCCTGCTTCTCCCTCTCTCTGCCTGCCTCTCTGCCTACTTGTGATCTCTCTCTCTCTCTCTTTGTCTAATAAATACATAAAAATCTTTAAAAAAAAAAGATCTTCATCATGTTGTATTAATTTCCCAATAACCTCAGGAATAAGGATATGGCCAAAGATTTCACCCTAGGATGCATAAATTAGAGGAGGAGCACCACGATGATTAACTTTATGTGTCAACTTGGTTAGGCTACGGTACCCAGTTTTTGGTCAAACACCATTCCAGATGTTGCTGTGAAGGTATATTTTGACATGATTAACATTTTTTCCTCCATCTTTATTGGGATATAATTGTCATATAACATTGTATAAGTTTAAATGTAAAACATGATGATTTGATAAATATAAATCCTGTGAAAAGATTACCACAATAAGATTAGTTAATACAGGGGCGCCTGGGTGGCGCAGTTGGTTAAGCAACTGCCTTCGGCTCAGGTCATGATCCCGGAGTCCCGGGATCGAGTCCCACATCGGGCTCCCAGCTCCATGGGGAGTCCGCTTCTCACTCTGACCTTCTCCCTTCTCATGCTCTCTCTCACTCTCTCTCTTTCCTAATAAATAAATAAAATCTTAAAAAAAAAAAAAGATTAGTTAATACATTCATCGCTTCACATAGTTATCTCTTGTGTGAGTGTGTAGTGAGAACTTTTAAGATTTACTTTTTTAACGACTTTCAAGTATGTGATACAATATTGTTCACTAGACTTACCATGCTGTACATCAAACTCTCCGAACTTACTCATCTCATAACAGGAAATTTGTACCCTTTCCTTACCTTAAACATGATTAGCATTTAAATCCGTGGACTTTGAGTAGAGCAAATTGTCCTCCATAACGTGGGTGGGCCTCGTCCAATCAGTTGATGGTCTTACGAAAAAGACTGAGGATCCCAGAGAAAGAAGGAATTTTGCCTGCTGACTGCCTTTGGACTCAAGACAGCAACATCAACTCTTCCCTGGATCTCTAGCCTGCTGGTCTGCCCTGCAAATTTCAGACTTCCCAGCTCCTACAATCACATAAGCCAATTCCTTAAAGTGAATCATTTTCTCCCTACATATATATGTATATCTAAATATAAATATAACTGAATTTTTGTTTTAAATGTAAATTTGTTAAATTTATATTTATTTATATTTATATTTCTCTGGAGAACCCTGAGTAATGCCGGGACTATACTACCATCCATCTTTGAAAAGCCTGGGTATGGTAATAAGGAGAACTTAGAGGGTCTGGACCAGGGGAATGACATGATAGATGTTGAGTTTAAGAAAACAAATCTTGTGGGGCACCTGGGTGGCTCAGTCGGTTAAACATCCAACTCTTGATTTCGGTCATGATCTCAGGGTCATGAGACTGAGCCCCGTGTTGGGCTCCCCACTCAGTGGGGAGTCTGCTGGCTTCTCTCTCTCCCTCCACCCCTTCTCCCACTTATGTGCATGCACTCTCACTCTCTGTCTCATATCAATAAATAAATGTTTATTTAAAAGAAAATGGGGTGCCTCGGTGGCTCAGGTGGTTAAGCGTCTGCCTTCAGCTCAGGTCATGATCCCAGGGTCCTGGGATTGAGCCTTTGTTGGGCTCTCCACTCAACAGGGAGTCTGCTTCTGCCTCCACCTCCACCCTTCCCCAGCGACTGCTTGTGATCTCTCTCTGGTTCATGGGATCGATTGAAAGCGGAACCAGGGAAACCAGCCCAATGCATCTGCAGGAATGAAGGTTTGAGGTGTGAATTAGTGTGATTTGGATTAGTGCGTTATACATGGAAATTCAGAAAAAGGAACGAATATTAGATTATAAAATATACACACAATGAATGGGTTTCATTTGCCTTGTCCAGAAAAAACTATGAGGTAGATTAAAAAGTACCTAATGCCTTAAGGGAGAGCTGAAGGAAAATACCCCTCCAGCCCATGCAGACTTCTTAATACTCGAGTCATTTATCTTCATATACAAAAACATAAACTCAATAAAGCAAGCATGCGCATATGTGTGTTTGACAGTAAATGTTTAACAACAGGCTCTTCAGAGAAAAAAGTCAGCCCAGATTTACAGTGTTTGCTAATTTCCATGGTGTAAATTATCTGACTGCTCCCGATCTCAAGCCGCCAGTGCGGGGTCCCTGAATGCAGATCGGGGAGGAGAAGCCCAGTGGTGTGGTACAGTACCTCCAAGCGTGCAGAAGCCTCGGCCATAAGGAACATCAAGAGCTCAGATAAGATGATTAGAAAGGAAGGAGATTGGAGTATTTATTACCTTTATTTCAATATAATTTAATGCACTGTTTGATAATCAGCTCATAAAATTCCTGGAAGTTTAACATAAAGCATTACATGCTGGTTCCGGGACGCCAGTGGGTAAATAAATAAATAAAATCTTAAAAAAAAAAAAAAAGAAAGAAAAAAGTGAAATCTTTAAAAAAAAAATTAATGGGACGTCCTGAGCCTTTGAAGCCAGACTTCACAGGTAGAAATTATTAATCTGGTCACATAGGGATGAATTGATTAGTACATTTCTACCCCCCATTCAACCTTTCTGATGTTTCAGGACGCTACACTGCTAAAGCCAGGAGACTCATCTCTGGGGTCAGACCAGCCCCTCAGCACTCTGAGGGGCATAGGAGAAAAGGAGTATTTTTCTCATGTTTTCTGACATAAAAAGAGAAAAGAAATGGAATGTTCAGTGCACGCGGTTGGGAACTGATGCAGCCAGAGGACAAGAAGAGAAGGATCAGAGAGCAGATAACGAATGAATTGAGTCATGTCAATTCCCACAGTGGGAAGGCGAGAGCCACGGAGCTGAGCCCACGGAGGTCAGTGTCACTGGAGGGCAAAGATCGGAGAAGGGAGGGGCAGCCTGATGGACAGTGGCCGGCTTGTGAAACGCCTTCTGTGCCATCCAAGTCATCTTCGGGGCGAACAAGCACAGCAGACTTATTCCTTTCATCCAGACACAGGGTTTTAAGCAGAGAAGTGGCAGTATTAAATTAGAATGCCAGGTTATTGTTTCTTATTTAAGAAAAATAAGTCTGTGCCCTGGTGTGTGTGTGTGTGTGTGTATGTGTGTGTGTTTTAATTCCAGGATAGTTAACATGAAGTGTTACATGAGTTTCAGGTGCATGACACGGTGATTCAACACTTCCGTAGCTGAGCTCAGTGCTCCTCACAGTGAGGGTACACTCAATCCTCGTCATCCCTCTCATCCATCCCCCACCCACCTCCCCTCTGCTAACCATCTGCTTGTTCTCTATAGTTAAGAGTCTGTTTGGGTTTTTTTTTAAAGATTTTTATTTATTTATGAGAGAGAGAGAGAGAGCACAAGCCTTGGGGGAAGGGCACAGGCAAAGGGAGAGGGAGAAACAGCCTCCCGGCTGAGCAGGGAGCCTGATGTCGTGGCTCGATTCCGGGACCCTGGGATCATGACCTGAGCCCAAGGCAGATGCTTAACCAACTGAGCCACCCAGGTGCCCAGAGTCCGTTTTTTTATTTGTCTCTTTTTTTGTTTGTTTTTGTTTCTTAAAATCCACATATGATTTTTTTTTAAAGATTTTATTTATTTATTTGACAGAGAGAAAGATCACAAGTAGGCAGAGAGGCAGGCAGAGAGAAGGGGAAGCAGGCTCCCCGCTGAGCAGAGAGCCCGATGTGGGGCTCCATCCCAGGACCCTGAGATCATGACCTGAGCCGAAGGCAGAGGCTTTAACCCACTGAGCCACCCAGGCACCCCAAAATTCACATATGATTAAAATCATATGGTATTTGTCTTTCTCTCCCTCACTTATTTCATTTAGCATTATAGCCTCTAGGTCCATCTATGTCGTTGCAAATGGCAAGACTTCATTCTTCTTTATAGTTGAATAATATTCCATTTGTGGGGTGTGTGTATGTGTGTGTGTGTGCACGCACGCACGTGTACCACTTCTTTATCTACTCATCTATCAGTAGACACTTGGGCTAATTCCATAATTTGACTACTGTAAATAATGTTACAATAATCATAGGTGTGTATATATCTTTTTGAATTAGTGTTTTCACATTCTTTGAGTAAATATCCAGGAAAGGATTTACTGAATCATGTGGTAATTCTATTTATAGTTTTTTGAGGAACCTCCATATTGTTTTCCACAGCGGCTGCACCGATTTGCATCCCTATCTACAGTGCATGAGAATTCCTTTTTCTCTACATCCTTACCAACACTTGTTTCTTGTGTTTTTGATTTCAGTCAGTGTGACAAGTATGTGGCGATATCTCACTGTGATTTTGATTTGCATTTCCCCGAAGATGAGTGATGTTGAGCATCTTTTCATGGGTCTCTTGGCCATCTGGATATCTTCTTCGGAGAAATGTCTGTTCATGTCTTCTGCCCATTTTTTAATTACATAATTTGTTTTTTTTGAGTTGTATAAGTTCTTTATATATTTTAGATAGTAACCCTTTATGGGATATGTCACTTGTGAATATCTCCTCCCATTCTGTAGGTTGTCTTTTAGTTTTGTTGACTGTTTCCTCTGCCATGCAGAAACTTTATTTTGATGTAGTCCCAATTGTTTATTTTTGCTTTCGTTCCCCTTGCCTCAGGAGACAAACCTAGAAAAACGTTGCTATGTAACCCCTGTTGTTTTAACTTCTCATTTTGAACTAGTTTCGCCTCAGAGAAGAAAAGCTGGAAAAATAGTACATAGAGCTCCTTACCCAAATTCTAATGCTAACATCTTATGATCATAGTACAATTACCAAAACTGGGGAAAAGACAATGATATAAGGCTTGTTAGTGGCATCCAACCTGTAGCAGTTTCTCAGTCTTTTCTTGCTGTATTAGATTCCTGGGGCTGCTATAAAAAATGTACCATAAACCAGGTGGCTTAAAACAACAGAAATTTATTGTCTCACAGTTCTGGGGTGAGGAAGTCCAAAATCAAGACATTGGCAGGGCCCCATTCTTTCTGAAATCTGAGAGATGGGATCCTACCTTGCCTCCCCCTGACTTCTGATGACTTGCTGGTAATCTTTGGGGTCCTTGTCTTGTAGCTGCGTGTCTCCAGTCTCTGCCTCTTGCCCAAATCCACCAGGAGCACTTTGATATAGTTGAACCACTCAGGTTTATTACTCTTGCCAGCCAGAGAGAACACACACCATGGCGAACCATAGAGTGTCTCACCGAGTGTGCTGGAAAGAATCTATTGCAGGATTTGGGCTTTAACTGGATGAGTTGATAAAGAGTCTAAGGAAGTGGGACTTCCTCAAGATTGGAGGCTGTCTGAAAATGGGGAGCAATTCTATGGGTGTTACAGAGGTTTATCAGCAGGGAGGACAGACCAGAGAAGGGAGAAGTGTAATTGGTAATAAAGCAGGAGCAGTGATTCCTTTTTTAGTAGAGAGGAGGTTTGGTGATTGGTGGGTTTCACGGTGATTTTGGTTTTCGTCTTTGTCTTGGTCTCAGAGCAAGCTTGATGATGTTGACGCTCTGTGATATCATCTTGTCAACGGACCCCTGCCCTATGGTGAGCACCAGACTAGCTCGTGTAACACTAAGGCCAGGTCCCCCACACACGAGCTACTTTCCCACTCCTCCCCCCTTGACCTACGTGTCTATAGAGGTCTCTAGAATAGAAAACCAGCAGGGAGCCATGCTGGCTTCGTTGTGGGAATGGGGAGAATTAGGCGAGTCCGTGAGGTCTCGGGCACCCATCATGGCTAGCAGGGTGAGTGGACAAGCCAGTAACTGAGCTCAGGAATATGGGCAGAAGAGCAGATTCGCAGGCAGAGATGGTGAGTTCCATTCAGCCATGCTGAACTTGAAGTAATCAAGCCACTTTTTAATCTCATACCTTGGGAGTTGGCATTGCAGGCACATATATAGGCAGAAAACAAAAATCGCCAATATTACAATCGTTTCTGAAACACTCAGAGAGCACCTATCTGACAGGGACATTCAGAGGATTTATGCCTTAAGCTACATTTTGTCTGCAGAGACAGCGCTTCCTAGGAACTCTGTACCTCATCCAAACCCTCAGCTCTACAGCCATTCCTCCCTTCTCCTACCCAGTCCACAGAACGCACCCCTCCCTAGCCCCGTTCCTTCCTACTGCCTCTCAACATGGAAATAAGCTCCCATCAATTCCATTTCCCGGCTCCCCATTCACGGCGGGTTAGAACGGCCCCAGCTAATTTAAAGCCAAGGCAGATGGCGATTCATCTTTGGCAATCAGTGCAAATGCTGAAGGTCTGTTCTGAAACCGCAGCCAGCAGCTAGCAGGGAGAGAGGGGCTCAGCGCAGCCGCCTTCATAAACCCCGAGGGGTGGCGCTTCCCTCCAGGCTGGGCAGGCACCCACCTGCTCGCCCTGCCACTAAGGTCATCTAGGTGACCCTCGCGGAACTGAGTGAACGCTGCTCCACGGCCTCCCCCAGGAGAGTGTTTTTGGAAAAGACACTGGAATGTATTTTGAAGTATGGGCAAAGCAGGGTCCCGCACACCGTCAGTGCTCAGTGTTTGCTGCAGGAGAAAGTGAACGGCTTGGCTCTGAGCGGGCAAACAGTCCTGCTGTGAGCCCTTACGAGGGCTCTGGGTTTTACCCCACTGTTTTTTCCTCTCATATGGACACGTGAAAAATGGCGCCGTGACCTATCAATCTACAAGAAACGGACCAGTTTGTCGGGAAACACTGAAAGACCACCAGCTCCTGGGAGTAACCTAGTTCAAATCCTGAGTACCAATATTCTGCATCCTTGAACTGATTTCAAGAACTTAGTCCCCTGGGAATGTTTAAAAATGGAAAACAGTCTATTTAAAATGTTCTTCTGATTAGGGCCAGGACCAAAAGAACAAAAGGGTCCCTCCAGTCAAATTACAACTAAAGGCTATTATCCAGTGGCTTTTGCTTCAGAGTCTTGAAAGGTAGAGCCCCAGGCCATTCCAGGCCAGCCCACAGAGAGGAATCATGGGGTGGGAGCCCCACATCGTGAGAGGTCAGGGCCCTGCACAGGGAGTGAGCCCACACCGAGCTCCATCTCATGACCCTGACTGAGATCAGGACCTGAGCTGAAATCCAGAGTCAGGGTCCTGCATAAGAATTTGGCATCTTGTCAGGAATCAAGGCCCTTCCTACCTGGGGTTCCTCTGTACAGAGGCAAATACATAGGAAGGTCCGTGAAAGGTCCATGATGAATAATCCAGCATCCATTCCATCCATTCTGCTTCCTTTGAAGAGCAATGGAAATGCTCCAGGAGAAGGGAGTGGGAGCAAGGAGTTTCTCTGTCTAAATTAGTCTCATTATCTTTGCCCCCGTGTTTAGTTTAGGGGTGCTCAGGGACCTAATGTGGTCTGATCAGAGGGAAACCCGGGACTTCTCTTTCGTGGTCAGATAAGAATGTGACGTCTGCCTTGGAAAAGCGCAGCCCAGGAGGTGATGGCAGTGAGCGTGATCAGGAGGGAGCCAGTTCCAGAAAGGCAGGAAACAAAGCTTGGTGACATCATTTGACCCAGGTGAAGCATTTAATATTTCTTGAATTTTCACCGGCATTAACCAATAGCTTATTTTTAAGTGTGCTTGATTCAAGGGTTTTGTTTAAATCAATTTTTCTTTATTATAAAAATGGCTTTTTAAAATTATATATTTTTTTCAAAAAGATTTTTAAAATAGACTTTGAATTTTAGAACAATTTTGGATTTACTGATTTATTTATTTTGCTACTTGTGACCAAGAATGTCTCAAGGGGTGCCTGGGTGGCTCAGTCGCTATAGTGTCTGCCTTTGGCTCGGGTCAAGATCGCAGGATCCTGGGATGGAGCCCCATGTATGGCTCCCTGCTCAGTGGGGAGTCTGCTCTTCCCTCTCCCTCTGTCCCTCTCCCCTCCTGACCATGTTCTCTCTCTCTCAAATAAATAAAATCTTTTTTTTTTTTTTAAAGAACGTCTCTCCCTCTCTGGTTTTATCTTGTTTCATCTCAGGAAACGAACTGAGGGTTGTTGGAGGGGAGGGGGTGAGAGTGATGGGGTGACTGGGGGATGGACATTGGGGAGGGTATGTGCTATGGTGAGTGCTGTGAATTGTGTAAGACTGATAATTCACAGACCTGTACCCTTGAAACAAATAATACATTGTATGTTAATAGAAAAAAATTTTTTTAATTAAAAAAAAAAGAATGTCTCAAATGACAGTCATAGAAATACCCGTTTTCTTTTGGTAAGAGAAAAACGTGTACTAAAAAAATCGGTAAAGGTTCCAAGATAGGCTTTCTTTTTGAAAGACTCAATCCCATGGTTTATTGAGAAAAAAGTTAGCAGAGTTTTTTCAGAGGTAATTATTTTATTATACTTTTCTCAAAAGGAATTTAATAATGTTCAAAAAGCTAAAATTATAGCAACACATTGTTCTACTGTAACAGAATGTTCTTATTGATAGAGTGCTATAAACATATTTATATAAAATTGCAATCATAATGTAAAATTATTTTCATGCTTTATGTTATCATGAACAATTTCTTATATTGCCATATAGTCTTTACAATTATAATTCATATTTTTTTGAACAATTTACACCACTTTCATAATGTGATATCCTTAGTCTCAATTTTGGAGACTTGTAGTTAGTGCTACATCTTGAACATCTTCATGATGCAGACAGCTTTTTGATTCTGTTGAATTAAGCGAATGACATAACATTTTCTGGAAGTACCTAACTCTTAGATGATGTGGAGCCTTGGGAATCAAATTGCCTGAGAAGTAGTCTTGGCTTCACCATCCTGAGCTGTTTGATCTTGAACAGATGACATCAGCTTTCTATCCCTTGGGTTTTTTGGGTTTTTTTTTCATTTGTAAAATGGGAATAATCACAGCACCGCTTCCAAAGGATTATTTTAAAGACCAATTGTCATAATTCACGTAAAAAGGTTTAAAACAATCCATAGAACATATTAAGTTCTTAAGAACTATGATCCATTATTTGGAGTAGAATTAGAGTATGAGCACATTAATGTAAAAAATTCTGTAACACTGAAGCCTTACCAGTTCTGCTTTTTAGAAGTGTTTTATCACTTTAGTAGATACATCATTATATTTCATGATTGCTTGAATTTTTATTCTTTGACTACAAAGGATGAACATTTCTCCTGTATTTATTTTTTAAAAAATATTTGGTTATTTATTTTAAAGAGAGAGAGAGAACAAGCAGGAGGGGCAGAAGGAGAAGGAGACAGAATCTCAAGCAGACCCCATGCTGAGCACAGAGCCTGACACAGGGCTCGATCTCATGACCCTGAGATCAAGTCAGACACTTAACCCACTGCACCACCCAGGTGCCCCTGTATATATTTTATTCTTTTAATTTGTATTATCTATTCCCTTTAATAAATCATTTTTTTAAAAAAATGTCTAATAGAGAGTTCTGACTCATTGATGCATTTAGGCATGTCTATTAGTGTATTAATGTATTGTCACCGGAACAAATTACCACGAATTCAGTGGCTAAAAGCACTCACATTTATTCTCTTACACTTCCAGAAGCTAGAAGTCTAAAATCAAGGTGTTGGCAGGGCTGTGTTCCTTCTGGATGCTTGACCTCAAAGCATGGTTCTCACTGACTTTTTAAGTTCTAGAGGCCACTCCCACCCTTGGCTCATGGCCCTTTCTTACAAGGACCGTTGTGATTATATTGGGTCACTTGAATAATCCAGGATAATCTCTCCATCTCAAGATCCTTAATTTCTTTTTTTTTTTAAGAGAGAGAGAGCGCACACAGGGAGGGGCAGAGGGAGAGGAAGAGAGAATCTTTTTCTTTTCTTAAAGATTTTATTTATTTGACAGAGAGAGAGATCACAAGTAAGGCAGAGAGACAGGCAGAGAGAGAGGGGGAAGCAGGCTCCCTGCTGAGCAGAGAGCCGACGCGGGGCTTCAATCCCAGGACCTGAGATCATGACCTGAGCCGAAGGCAGAGGCTTTAACCCACTGAGCCACCCAGGTGCCCCTCAAGATCCTTAATTTAATCACATCTTCAAAGTTCCTTACACACATTCTGGGAATTAGCACGTGGATATCTTTGGGGGGTAGGGGGGCACATTACTCAATCTATGACAGCACACATGTATAAATTCTGCACACAAGAGTCGAGTGCCTGTGCGGATGCTGGAGCCAGAGGGATGAACTAAGACACCAAGTCTGTTTTCAGGGAACTTATGCTATTACCAGTGGAGATGGGCATGAAAGAAGAGCAGAGAGAAAAAGAGAAGGCGGGGAGGAAGGAAGGGAGGGAGGGAGGGAGGGAGGAAGGGAGGAAGGAAAGTAGAGAGAGGGAAAGAAAGCCAGTAGTGCCATAAAAAGATTCAAATGCTACAGCAGCATAACAGGAAAACTTGCCCGATTGCTGGGGCCTGGAGGTGTCCCAGAAGAAGGGACATCTGAGCTCATCCTTAGAAGCTAAGTAGGGGGCACCAGGCAAATAAGTAAGAAAAGCCATTCCTGGGGAGGAGACTGAACTGCAGAGGGACAGAGATGTGTAAGAACATTGAATGGTCAGGGAAAGGCAAGCAACTTGGTTTAATTCGAGGCGGGCTATTTCGTACCAAGTAGCAGAGGACAGAAGGCCTATGGTAAGAAGTTAAAGAACCTATGGGTAAAGGGGAAGCTGGTGTCAAGGTAAAACCAGGCAATGAACCGATCTGATCAGTGCTTTAAACCCAGTCTCGTGGCTGGGATAGACTGAATGACGGGAACCTCACAATTGCCCCGTGGAGGATTGGTAAATTCCATTTATATTTCTTTTGGTTTTAATGGGGACCTAATACAATCAATAGGAAGGAAAAGAAATGAACTGGATGATTTTAAAGTTCCCTCCCGACCTAAAGTTCTGTGGTTTCACGATCCCTATTCAATTTGTTCTCCCGATGGGACTGGTAGTTATAATACTTTAGCCACTAGGCCTAGAGTAAGAACTTACATTTACTCTCAGGAAATGACTTACAAAAGACGTTTTTACATAAGTAGCTACTAAAAGTGTTATTAAAAAATTACTCAATTATTTCCCCCGATGGATACTCTGAAGCCTTTGGACAGATTTTATTCCCTTACAAAAGCACACTATAAAAGCAATGCCATAGTCCTTATAACCAGAAAGCAGCAAAACCTTTCAGACTACAGACTCAGAAAAGCAATGTTTGTTGTTGTTTTTTTCCCCCTTAATTTTAATAACTTGCTGGCCTTTAAGGTTGAAGTCTAGAGTCACGAGTTAATTTGTAGAAAAGTTTTCGTAAGGCCTGTATATTTCTGGGGTTTATAAAATCCCTCATCCACTGCTTCCTATTCCACTTCCTTAGACCACCCCCCCCCCCAATATCCTTTAACCGCTTCCACGTGGTGATTTATCTTGAAGGGGCAGCATTTAACTTTTGTTCTTGTCCCATTGGATCTCCTTCCTGTGGCCTCTCAACAGATCCCTGCTTTTCCTTCTTCAGGGTGGTTGTGAGGACCAGTAATGAGGTAAGATCCGAAACAGGCTTAGAAAGTACCCGGTCCATCATAAACACACAGTGAGTGAAATATTATCTATGTGAACTTTGTGGAAACCGAGCACATTGTCCTATGAAATAGTCAAAAACTTTTCAAGATGATGGTCTTATTAAATAGTCTGTCATAATGTAGTCCCTGGTTGGCTTAGTTGGTTGAGCGTATGACTCTTGATTTTGGCTCAGGTCATGATCTCAGGGTCATGGGATCAAGCGCTGTGTCTTTGGGCCCCACGCTCAGCGCAGTCTGCTTGGGATTCTCCCTCTCCCTCTCCTCTACCCCTCCCCCCACCCTCGCACACATAATTTCTCTCTCTCTTTAAAATAAATAAGATCTTTAAAATAAATAGACAGTCTGTCATAAGTCTCCAGCCTCTTTCTTTGGAAATAATAATAATTTATGACCCCAAAGGAGAGAGGAAGGCCATGGGCCAGGACAAACTCCACAGGTTCTACCTGTATCTGTTTTGGTCTCAAGCCGTGGTTCTCAAACTTCAGTGCCCATCAGCCTGGACCAAGGTCTCCATCTGTGTGAAAAGTCCCTGAGTACCAACTGCAAGGCCACGGTAATGACTTAGGGTTTACTGCCATGGCTTTCAATCCCAGCCGCGTTTGTGAGTCATGTGGGAATATTTTGAAGAATACACATACTCAGGCCCCAACCCAGACCCATTAAATCAATTCTCTGGAGGTGGTGCCCAAGTGTGATTACAGTCTAAAAAACTCCCCAATCGACTCTAATGTCAGTCAGCTTTGTGACCCACCAGCCAAGAGTGTCGTCCATGTAAACAGTTCCCAAACCACGGGAAACCCCTGCCTCAGCTTCCCAGGACTTCCTAGACAGGGACCAAGGCGGGCCAGATACCTGGGGGATTGTCCCAGAATATCCATAGCTCCGGAAATCCAACTCAAACTGAAGAGATTCTCTCAACTCAAACTTGAGAGATTCTCATTCTGTCCTCTTGGGAAAAATTGTTTGAAAGAAAATAAACAAACCGAGTCCATGCTCTAAGGGCCGTAACCGAAAAAAGTGTCCCTTAGCACGTATTTATTGAACTCCCATTAGGAGTGCCAGGTAAAGATGAAGAAGAGATGGTTCTTGTCTTCAAAGACATTTCACTCCAGTGGGGCTATTTTTATGTAGGTTTGAACACCCTTGATTCTGAATAGCTTGTCACTCTGATCAAGGTAATCAGACTTGGTTTTAATGGGGCCAAAACCCTTTCTAAAAGAGAAATGAAGTATTTCAACAAGGGGTTTGTTTAAGAAATGCAAACTCAGCCCTTCTAACCTGAATGACAAGGGATTTATTTAGGGATTCACATGCATCTCACAGAGCACAAATGGAATGGACAGAGCTGGGCCTCACCAGAGACTGGGTCTGGAAAGCCATCAGGAACTAAAGTAACTACCTTTTTATCTCTCTCTTTCTGCATTGCCTGATTCCCCATATATGTCTTCTTCCTTCTCGCTGCAGACCAGCTTCTCTGCTCACCTAACCACATGCAAGGAAATTTGGACTCAGTTCCCACCCCCAAAGTAATTGCTTTACTCCCTGTGTCCCCTCAAATTTCTAAGAACCTCATTGGCCTGGTTTGTGTATTGTTGTGCTTTTTCTGGGCAAGGTTCTGCCTATCCTTCACCCAGCGAGCAGTAACCAGCAAAGCTAGGGGGTGTGGAACTCCCCCTTGGTGGTTAAGACGGGTTTTCTGGGCAAGGATTAGGAGCAGGAGCTGCTAAACCCACCATTATGGCCACAAAGGAGAAGTTACTACCTTTGTCCCATTAACAATATAAAGTAAACTGTCTACAAGAAAGAAAAATGCATGGTAGAGATGGGAAGAATATAAGGTAAGCCTATAAAACATGCAAACACGATATTAGCGACACTAACCTAATGCAGCCAAGATCAAACAAGAATTGTTTTCGGTATACTTCTAAGGTTAATCATTAGCTAACAAAGAACAACCTCACGAGACAACATTTGTTCCGCTTTGCCCCCATACATTTTTAAATGTTTCTGTTGAAAATCGATTTTAGGATTTGCTGTAAGTTCAATTTTTTTTTAATTTTGTAAAAACATTGACACAATGCCAGTTCTTAACTATATAAAATCACACTGGCAGAATCCGTCTCACTCCAACCCCATGGCCTTCACCCCACTGCTCCCCTCCCCTCCAAAGACCGCCATTTTTACTACCCTGCCAGAGACTCTTTTGTAAAAGAGAAGCAAGCACACACATGTATTTTTAGCTCCCCTTCTTTCATTCACAAAAGGCAGCATTTTATATAGTTTGTGAACCTTATTTTGTTTCCCACAGGATGCTATCAGCCTGGAAACCAGTACAATCAGAACATAGAATTTAGGCTGCAAAGCACTTCCATGTGTGGATGACCATTCACCAGTTCCCTCTGCTCAGCGTCCATCTTTTGCTATTCTAAATAGCACCTCCATGAATAAACTTGCACACGTTATTTCATACCTATAAAGATGTATCTTTAGAATAGATACCTAAAAAAAGCTTTCTGGGACAAAGGGTAATGCCTTAGTTATTTTGTTGGATCTTGCTGAATTCCCCTCCCAGGAGTTGGGACATTTTGCATCCCATGTATGAGAGCACTTGGCTCGTCACAGCCTTACCGATCGTGTCGATGAAACTTCTGGATTTTTCCCAATCGGAGAGGTCACAATTTGTACTTCTATGTAATTTTCGTTTGTGTCTCTCTTATTGTGAGTGGAAGTGATCATCTTCCCATTGGGGGCACTTTACCTCTGTGGTAATAAAATTCTTAACTTTGAGGTCATCGGAGACTCACACACAGTTGTAAGAAATGGTGCAGAGAGATCCCTGTACCGTCTCCCACACCCCGCAAGCAGTTACAATGCCATGCCTCGACTACCATCCCAACCCACAGTCAAGATACAGTTCCTGACCTTTCTTTGTAGGTGGCATTTCTAGGAGTGGAACGAGATGGGGTAAATGCATCCCATGGACTTCTCCCTCTAATCAGCAGACAACAACGACCCCCCACCTGAAGACTAAAAGGTGGGGTAAAGAAGGCAAACTCCCAGGGGATTGGGACTTGACGAGAAACAACCCACGTGTGAGTTCTGGGAGGTTGTATTCTTGCCCCCTCAGTATCACCTGGAGATGTCTGCAGCCCAGAAATGCTGACAGCAGACCTCACCCCTCCCAAACAAAGCCTGTTTTCTGTAGCCCAAGAGCCCAGAAGAGCTCAGGCCATCAAGCAGACACCTTTCCAACATACCCGTCTATTTTCCAGAAGGCACTCGAGAAAAGCCAAGGCCCTCTGCACCTGCAACCAGCAACCTTGTCCCCTCCACTCCCCACCCCCACCTTCTCCATGGCAGAGGTGATGCTCTCCCTCACAGAGCCTGTGGATACAACTCTTTGGGAACTCCCCGCTTCTACATGACCTGTCCAAGACTTTGCCCCTTTTTCTATTGGGTTTCCGAGTAGGTTATAAAATATTTAGAGGCAAAGGGATGGCCCCTGTGAGAAGCCCTTGGCAAGCATTTCCCTTGCTTGGCTGTGGCCTACTTGGGGGAAGGAACTGCCTTATTCACTCTCATGTCCTCAGCACAGCGCAGTGCCTGACAAAGCAAGTGCTTAATAAATGCCCGGACATTTTGGGGTTGGAGAGACCAGAAACAAGACTGCCAGAAGTTGCCAGACAGGTTAAAAGACTGGTTAATTACCCTATGCAAAACGACATTTATACAAGGTCAAGGGATAAGAGAATAATGATGGGGAAATCTGGTTACCATGGTGACCCTGTTCTGCCCGAACAAAAGCACTCACAGGATTTCCTAAAGACTCCAGGAAAACAAATAGCCGCCATGATTTTCTCCCGATTCTAACAACAGTGGCGGTGGAAGAGAAGAAAGAAGGAAAAACAGGTGAAGAAAGGGAGGAGGGGGAGAGATAACTGTGTAAAATAAAGCCCTTGGAAATCAACTAAATACATTTTAAAAACTGCCTCAAATGGAAATTATGTTCCACAGGTAAATTAACACCTTCTCTCTGTTATTAAGTCAAACAGGTGTTTCCAGCATCTGCTCTGATTCTTTCTTCAACACAATAATGTCTTGTGACATTTATTATATGGGAAGGATGACTTTCACTTTCCAGGTTTTTTTTTTAATTTAATAAAAATTTTGGCAGTGAATTCTTCACTATTCTACTTCTTTTTACACTAATATATAATTTTAAAAAAGATTTATTTATTCTCTACCTCTGAAATTAATAATATACATTAATTAAGTAAAATTTGAAAAATAAGTATTTATTATTTGAGAGAGAAAGGGGGAGAAGGGCAGAGAGGGAGAGAATCTCTAGCAGACTCCCCACTGAGCATGGAGCCCAAAGATATGGGACTTGATCTCATGACCCTGAGATCAGGACCTGAGCCAAAATCAAGAGTTGGACACTTAATCAACTGAACTACCCAGGTCTGAGAAGAGGAAATATTTGGACCTTTTTCTGTGGGCAATGGAGAGCCACTGAAAGATTTAAAGCAAGGTAGTATTTCAAAAGACACAATTTTGTGTATCAAGATGGAAGACAGATTCAAGCTACTTTTTTTTTCCTTTTTAAGATTTTACTCATTTGACATCAAGAGAGGGAACACAAGCAGTGGTAGTGGGAGAGGGAGAAGTAGGCTTCCCAATGAGCAGGGAGCTCGATGCAGGACTCGATCCCAGGACCCTGGGATATCTGAGTCGAAGGCTTAACAACCAAGCCACCCAGGCACCCCTAGAAGATAGATTCAAAACAGAAGGCATACCTTTGCAGTAAGACAAGACTGGGAGGATTCAGCAGTTGTTGAAGAAACAGAAGACCCTGTAGATTGAAGAGGGACTTCAGAGGTGGAGCTAATGCTGATTATATGGAGGAGATAAGGAGAGGGTGACTCACAGATTTGACCTTGAGTTACTAAGTGGATGGTAAAACAAGAGGAAGGTGGATATGATAAATTCAGCTTAGGACATGCAGAGTTTTAAGTTTCTGTGAACAAGCAGGTCAAGATGACCCGTAAGTTGGTAATGTTGGTCAGGAGCTAAGAATTCTAAGCTGGAATTTGGCTTGAGAGCTTCCTGCATGGACTTGGGGACACGATGAGGTTAAAGTTCTGCAAGTATAAGAGTTCACCTGCTATATGTGGCTACTTACATTTATCTAAGATTTAACAAAATTAAAAATCCAGTTCTTAGCTCACAAGCCACATTTCAAGTGCTCAACAGCCACATGTGGCAAGAAACTACCATACTGAACAGCACAGTCCCATCATTTTAGAACATTCTAGAACATTACAGCGGTCCTAGAAATTGAGTTAGTGATCAGAGGAGAAGGGAGAAAGAATGGAAAGCAGAGGAAGAAGGGTCTTCTGAGGAAATTGGAAAGAAAATAGGCGACAAAGCCAAGCCCAAAAGCCAAGGTAGGAGAGAAAAAGCGGTAGAAGCCCACATGGCATTTAATTTTTTTAGTCACAATACTGAGAGAAGCTACACGTTACTGAATACCTTCCATAAGCAAAGTACCATAACAGGTGCTTCCCACACTGTCTACCTAAAATCACACAAGCCTCTGAGCAAACGGAGCCTGATTCCCACTTGCTACATTTCTCCTCTTGACTATTACTGCTAAAAATTAATTTTGCATCTTTGCCAGTTTTACTAATTGTTTGCATGCACTATCATGTGTAGATACAGGGTAATCACTAACTTCATTTCCTAATAGAATCAAAGAATGCAGTATCATTTTTAAAATATGATCCAAGATAATTTGCATGAAACAAAAGCTTGTCACCCTTGAGCTGAAAACTAAATTATAAGCCAAATTTTTGCTCAGCGTGTCAGGTGCTGGGCTCATTTCTCTGTTAGGATCAGCTTATGTAGGCTTTTCAGCAATCCTTGGGTAGTTCCTCCTCCTTGGTAAGTTCCATCCTCAACTGGAAGATCAGGAAACTGAAGGAAACTGAAGGCCATGGGAGTTTCAAGTTTTGCTAAAATGTCACAGTGAACAATGGGGAGGATCTCTAAATTCAAACTCAGGTCATTCTGATTCCAGAGTCTTTGCCTATAACCACTGCCTTCCACACAGTCCTATTAAAAGTTCACTGTAAATCCTCAAGATTCATTATAGACCAACGATGACCTCTATCCTTCTGAGGCATAGGGTTTACAGCTAAGAAACATTCTGCGCCTTGGGAAAAGCTTCTCCTACAGAGATGCTCAAGTGGCCTAATAACTGCCTTAGTAAAATATAAAACCAACGTTTGCAGAAGACACAACTGAGCTTCTCATTTCATAGTATGTAGGTTTTTCAGTTGTTTCTATGTCTGTTTTATCCACAGAAGACAGTAAATTCCATGAGTGTAGGTAATGTCTGATACTTCTTGGAGATCAAAGACTTCAACTGATGGAGTTAGGAGGATGAAATTAGCAACAGAATTCAAGTCCACCAAAATATGTTATAGGAATGTGTTGAGAAAGATTTTATCTTTACAACCTATATATTTTTCTTTTAATTGCAGTATAATTTTGAGTGATATAGCACTATGTTCTCTGAAGTCAATTAAATTAAGAGCATATTACTATATTTTAATATTCTCTTATTAGTAATACATAATATATTACTATATAGTAATATGCTCAAGAAGAGCCTTCTCTAAATAAAACAATCTGGGTCCAGAATATCTCCACAACCTTAAATCCATGTGTTTAAGACAGAACAAAAAAATACAGATACAAGATCATTAAACTCAGTTGGCATGTTTCATCAGAGGACCCGTTAGTACCATAGGTAGGAACCTGGGCCAGACTAAGCCAACTCAATTTTACGGGCTCTGTATGATTTAAATGACTAAATGATTATGATTTCAAGATTGGTTTTATTTGTGACATACAGGGTCACTATCCCTGTAGCTCATACTATGCATAAAAATTAATAATAATTCATTACATAAATAATTTAAGTTGCAAAAGTCATGATCTCACATTCCAGGCCCAGATACAAATCTAGTCCCTAGATATTATCTGCCTTTAAGACCTTCAATACTACTTGATACCTAGAAAACAAGAAGGGGACTAAGGATAACATACCAGCTTAGTTTACTCGAGTTGTGTAGGCAGAAGAAATGTTAAAAATGACTCCTTAAATATTCTTCTTAGTACAGTAGATTACTAATTGTACTCATGAAAAATATTTAAATATTACTGTTTCTCTCTTGAGTTAAAAGCTATGAGAGCACTAAATGTATTTAAACTGTTGCAAAGGCAGATACAGTGGCCGCTTTATGCTTCTATTGCCATTCTCGTGCAACCAAGGTATTCATGAGCAGTTTGCCTCAAAGTTAGGAAAACAAACACAACAAAAAACCCAGATAAGGGGCGCCTGGGTGGCTCAGTCGGTTAAGTGGCTGCCTTCGGCTCAGGTCATGATCCCAGAGTCCTGGGATCAAGCCCTGCATCAGGCTCTCTGCTCAGCGGGGAGCCTGCTTCTCCCTCTCCCTCAGCCTGCCGCTCTGCCTACTTGTGCTCACTCTGTCTCTGTCAAATAAATAAAATCCTTTAAAAAAAAAACAAACAAACCCAGATAACCCCCCAAAAGTTTCTGAGCAAAAATAATTACAGTGTCACACGGAGTCTTTAGAACATTATATTTCATAAAAGACAATGATAAAAAAGTACAAACATTTCCATGAGAAGCAAAAAAAAAAAAAAAAAGGAGTACAAGAAATTACTAGCATTTATTTCAGTGCATTTACGTAGAAGCCTTTCAGATCTAATAAATAAAATAATCTTAAGTACACTTCCTCTTTCCGATAAACAACATTACGGTCATTTTAGATCTCTCAATTGGCATACTTGCAAATACAAGGCAACAAATCTAGAATACTAATATTTGTCTGAAAAGTACACAAAGAGAGCAGATACAAGCAGAGGCCAAATAAAATGACACAAAATCTGCTTTCACTTGTAGGAAGCCTCCAAAAGAAGGACCGTATTGTATTGGTTATTTTCCCATTTTGTTTTAAAATGGATATCAATATTTTGGTTGGAAAAGAAGTCTAGGCAAGTTTTTAACACGTAATTATGTATTTGCATAATACTGTAAATAAGTTTTCTCATTGAACACCTTTTCACAAAACACAAATTTAAATGTAGATTTAAAAAAATACTCATGTGTACACTTTTCCCTCTCTTTTCTACAAACAGGACATTAACCATTACTTCTCTCTCGAGTTGAAAGGCACTACGTAACTTTCCCAGTTAGTGCCATAGGGACCTCATAATAGCTCCACATCAACATATATGTTTTTTGACTTTGAAACTAAGAAATATAACAGGTAAGTTATCAGAGGATGTCTTCATAATTTTAGAAAGGTTTCAACTTGCTTGATTTGATCTGTTCAGAAATACAGTATTTTTTCTGTTGGCATACCTCACATTGCACTTCATACAGAGGCAGCAATCAATACACGTTCCCGAAGAAATCCACCAAACATAACAATAAAAAGAATTTCCATTTGCAATGTATTTGTTATCTTTTATGCAACAGATTTATTTTCATAAAATGAAGATAACTGAGCAAAACTCTCTATCACCTTTCCGGAAACATATAAAAGTCATTCTTTATAGGCAAAAATCAGTTTTAGGTGTGTACTTAAAAAGCAAAACAAAACAAAAAAAGGGGGGGGAAGCAAAAAACAAACTAATGAGATGATTTTCACAGGATGACATACTGTATTCAAAACCAAAGAGAGCAAAATAACATGGCTCACTCATAAAACAAAAATGGCTATTAGACTTAATCCAAGAAAATAAGGCAGATACTAGTAGAACTGAGTTCTCCTAAAACTGTAAAATGTGTATCAAAATGAGGATTCCAAAATGTGGGCAGCTCCACATTAAAAAGCAAAAAATACGTTTTACAAGTAAGACTCAGAAACAGCCCTAATTTTCCCCACAGTTAAATATGTAAGTATTAAAAAAATATTTAAGTATTATTGGGTTAATTATGCTTCTATGTCCCTACTATCTTGTTAGTGATCACAAATGTTAACATTCCCAACTGACTTTCATTTCACCAAATTAAAAAAACTGCATTGGCTATGAGACCAAAATGAACAGATACGCAAATTCAGAACAATTTTTTTATATTTCAGAATGTTTGATTTTTTGTGTGATATTGAGTACCACTAAAAAAAATGAAGATAAATATGGAGAAATAAATATGGAAAATTCTATTTGCTATCATAACGGAAAGTGACCATTTTTTTCAAAGTATACGAATTTCAATTATTTGATCTGTGGTCATATGTATTACTAATATTGCCATAAAAGATATACTTCAAAATTAAACTTAAACCTGAGATAAATAACCATATTTCTGTTTTAGGTGAACATTCTATGAGGCAAACATCCCTCATAGACAGACTTCTCTTGTTCTTCACTGTTTTTGAAGAGTCACTTTATGGATACATAATTTTTTGTTTTAAATTCGTGAAAATATCAAGATATTTTCTAGAATCTTTGGTTACCTATAGTCAATAATTTTCAAAGTAAGGATGTTGTTTGGTTTTGCCGTGAAAACTTCATCCAAATTTAAGATCAAGTAATATACCGGATTTCAGATAGTGAGACTTGCCTCAGAAGTGTCCTAGAACATCAATGCATTTAAATAACCGATTATATATTTTAATATGATTCTATTAAACCATTTCAGTGAGGCAATTTTAAGAATACCAGGAATGTAATTTCTTAAAAGTGAAAAAAATATATATATAGTTCTAATAAAACTGGCTGACATTAAAGGTTCCCTTCAAAAACTTGAAATTCTATGAGTCTGAGAATTAAACTTAAAATTTGTTTTTATCTACTAAGCATTTGTCTTCATAAAAATAGAACATTTCTTATCTAATATTATAATTTATTTGTATATTATAAGTACTACTGGGTTTTCCATAGCTCATTCTTTTAAAAAAAATTGTTTCGATTTTTTTAAATGAAAATTGTTTTTTGGCTCTTCTGAACTAGAAATAATAAAAGTGCTGTTCACTATGAATTAAAAAAAAATACAGTGTACAAACACACACAACCTCAGGAAGATCTTTTGAGGCACAAAATCCCTGACAATTACACCAAAGATACATGAAAGACAGTTAACATAAAGAGGTCCTTTATATTATGTTACATTACAACGTTTAAGATTTTCTTGGTAATACTCATGCAATGTGCATAAACAATATGGTTGTGATTTAGCAAAATCTGATGGGATTGCAAGCAAGGAAAAAAACAGGTAATACTGGTAGGAAGAAAGTGGTCTAAGTCCTTTCTTCTTACTCTTTAAAACCCCAGGAAAGCTGTGACTTCTTCCACACAAAAGGCTGAAGGTCTAAAGCTCAAAACTAGTGTAACAGTTTACTGTAGTAGTTGGCTGTCAATTATTGACAGTTCCTTCATTTCACACAAGGGTTAACCTTTGTTTAGTGACATAAATTTGCATTGTTTTCTTCCATGCAAATAAAAAATGTCTATAAAAGTCCGATAAAGGCATAACCAATTACATGCAAAACTGCAACACATCTTTTTCAACAATTTGAACACGTTAATTTACATCACATATATACAAAACATGTTTAAACAGAAATAAAGCATTCTCTTGAATTAAATTATATATTTTAGTATAAAAATTTTCTCTTTGTAGGGAGCTCTCTTAACTTCCAGGTCTCGGCCAGGGCATCGGGAGTATGCATGTCTCGGAGGAGAGGATGGGTGATGTCTCTGATCTCACACTGTAAACCCCGAGGGCTGCTGGCCCTCCTTCTCACCACAGCCGGGCACCGGGACACACCCACTCACTGACCTCCAGTAAGAGCAGACTCCTAGTTGATGATCCAGCACTGCAGTCTGTCTTGCCATGAGAGCCATTTCCTTTAATAGTCTTCAATGGGAGCTAACTCTGGCATGAGGTTTACAGATATATTTGTATACAACCTGTCAACCAGTATTTTTGGCGTATATATTAAATTGTTCAACCCATCGATGTACTGACGCTCTTTTGAATATCTTAGTAATTTATACCTATGGTGTTAGAGAAAAAAATGAAAAATAACAGCAACACATTCAAAAAGAAAAACTGATAACAAATATGCTCGAGGTCGTTCTTATACTTAAAGCATTTAAGCTTTTCAATTTTTACTTTTCATACATAATTAAAAATCTTTTAAACCATTATCTAAATTAGCATTTTTACTAGTTTTAAAATGCCTCCTGAAAAAATTATTTTGCACACTTACAACTTAGACATCCTTAAGAAATAAAATGTTTTATGAAACAACGCATCTTATGTTAAGGAAACACTTTTTATATAAATAGTTATGTTTTTTAACAAATGTTTCATACATCAAAAAATTTTGAGGGGCGCCTGGGTTGCTCAGTGGGTTAAGGCCTCTGCCTTCGACTCAGGTCATGATCTTATTAGGGTCTTGGGATCGAGCCCCACATTGGGCTCTCTGCTCAGCGGGGAGCCTGCTTCTCCCTCTCTCTGCCTGCCTCTCTATTTGTGATCTCTCTCTCTCTCTCTCTCTCTCTGTCAAATAAATAAATAAAATCTTTAAAAAAAATTTTTTGAAACCTTGTTATCTGAAGGTGATATTAAACTTACCGTCCTAAAAACTGGACTTCACCTCGATGGTGATGAGGAATAGACTTGTATTTTCCCAAGTCTCCCTCTGGCCTTGTTACATTATATCCAGCATAGTGAACTCTATAAAACATGGAAATAAAAATATAAAGGAATAAACTGTGACATAAAAATTGCTTACCTGAGTTTAACTTGAAATGCAAAAGAATGCTATCATTAGAGAGCGGTCAATAATTTCAGAAGGTACTCTTAATGAAGAAAGGCAGAACCACAAAGCAGGATTTAAAAACCTCAAAAATTTTCCATCCCCAAAAATCTTTTCTTGGAATAGCAAGGTGCAAGCTAACTAATAGAAAGGAAATTTATACAAATTTTATTATTAAAGCAATTTGTACCTCAACATACCTATTCCAAAGGTCATCATCTTCTCCTCCCCATCCCCAGAAGGCATTAGGAAAACCATTGATCTTTCTAAATTGCTCCACTGTCAGTCCACTTACACCACCAAAAAACTCTTTATATGGAAGACTAAAAAGAAAGCAGAATACAGCATTCTAAAAATGAAATCAAAACAGTTTGCCACCTGATATCGAGTTTTCAGTCTTATATGCGCTTTGCAAAATATATTCTTATTTTCCATATAAACAATTGTGTAGATTAAAACATATTCTTGGAAATGTAAAGTACACCAAGAAAGAAAACATTTTCATAGTCTAATGAAACATCGAAATGTGTTAGGTAAAACAAAATAAAACACTTGTGATAAGTGAAATTTAATAATCAGTATTGTTACTTTGTAAGACGCAAACCCAGTGTTCAAAAATTGGTAAGACTTCAACACCAAAGCAAACTTGATTAAGTACATCAATAGTTAGTTGTCAATGCAATGTTAGATGCTGTTAAGCTAATAAAGTGTTCTAAATTAACTGAAATTAATTATAAATGTGTTATTTATTATGTAGACCAGGATAAGTATAAATTAGTAAATACAACTTTAGCATTTAATTTTGAAATGACTAGCTGCCTGTTCCTGTAATAATCATACCTGTTTGGCATGAAACCATAATACTCAGGGATATTTACACATAATTTTTAATGTACTAATATTTAGATAAATGACTTTTTGATTGAGATATAATAGACATATAACACTATCCATTTTAGGTGTACAACATAATGATTTCATACACATATATACTGCAAAATGATTACCACAATAAGCCTAGTTAATACCCATCACCATACACAGTTACAAAATTCTTTGTTTTCTTGTGATGAAAGCTTTTAAGACCTATTCTCTCAGCAACTGTCAAATATATAGCGGAGTATCAGTAACTCTAATCCCCATGCTGTACATTACATCTCCAGGACTTATTTAACTTACAACTGAACCTTGTACCTTTTAACCCCCTTCAGCCATCCCCCCACCCTGCCCACCACTTCTGGCAACCACCAATTTTGATTCTGCATGTAAGGGAGATCATACAGTGTTTGTCTCTCTCTCAGAAATGACTACTACATTTTCAAATTTAGATTTAGTTTCCTTACCTTTCCCTAACTCATACACCAAGGAATTTCTCAAACTAAGTTGTCCATTTAGATACAGACTGGCTTTCTGATCTCAAGGGGACACCCCTAGACTTAGTACTGAATAAATTCCTGCGGCCCTAAACGTGCTCACGGGAGCGGTACACCAGGGCCCCTGCAGTGGTCTGGTCAGTGTGGGGGGCCAGCAGCGAAAACTGGACCATGCACAGCGTCTAGAAACCGAGCTAAGGGAAATCTGGCTGGGACTGTAGCAAAGCTGCCTCAGAGAAGGGCAGAGAGTAGATCTCATTGTTTTTGTGGGAAGACTCTCATCTCATTCCCTGTGGGAAGAAGTGCTGGGTGCCAGCTGAGATCCGGTGTGGGAGAAGCAGCTCCTGCATGGACCGGCCGGGTGCAGAGGAAAGCAATCTTGGCCCCACTGGCTAAAGACACCCAAAGACAATCACAGTGTCCCAGGAGACGGCACGGGGCTTACACCTGGGAAGTAAGAGTTCTGGTTATAGCACCAGCTGGGGTTCAATAGGGCTGGTAAGTATTCGTGGCACTGCTGGGTTTCCCACACCAGTTAGATTATTCTCCCCCAGGCTAGTGGTTTGGGAGAAACCTGAGATCAGTAGATAGGCAGATACGGATAAGTGTGTGTGTGTGTGTGTGTGTGTGTGTGTGTGCACGCATTTTCATTAACATGTATAAATTGGCAAGCACATTGATTCCATTTATTGTTCTGTTTAAGTGCAAACAATCGATTGTACTATATCCAGAATGTAGAAAGATTAGGTAAAAGGAAGGCATAATAAACTAAAGAAGAAAGAAAAAGAAAAAAAAAGCATTCCTTTCCTGTTGTAGGGCTGATTCACCTGGTCATGTCCTTGAGACTTTGCCTCCCCAGACCCTATAGGTCAGGCAGTAGGCATAACTGTGCCGTAGGTAACATGACCCCTGCTCCAGGCTGTTCTGTCTTCTCTCCGCCAACGAAACAGCCAATGAAAACTGGGATGACTTGCATGCTTCAGTGTCAACTTAAGTTACTGTCACAGCTCCAGTGACTGTTTACATTTCAAGGTATGTGCAGAGAGCAAGATAGATCTGCCTCTTATTATTAAAGGCAAGACAAGAACCTATAACTTAGAAAGAAGACACACTGCAGAGAAAGGGCCTTCTCTGCACTAAAACAAGTCACTGGAGAAGGGGAAGCAGAAAGGAGCCGCCATGGAGTACCTGGGGGGCACAGTCGGTTAAGTATCTGCCTCTGGCTCGGGTCCATGATCCCAGGGTCCTGGGATTGAGCCCCACATGGGGCTCCCTGCTCGGCCAGGAGCCTGCTTCTCCATCTCCTCCCCCATCGTGCTCCCTGTTTGTGCTCTCTGTTGCTATCTCTATCTCTCTCAAATGAAGAAATAAAATCTTAAAAAAAAAAGAAGGGAGCCACCACGTGCTCCGTGCACCTACACAGGGCAGGCCCAGGGCGTGTGGTCTCCCGCAGCCCTAGGGACGGACGCTACGACTCCAACCAACAAGAAAACCAACATGCAGGGATAGAAGGAACGAACCAAGTCCCATCACTGGTGCATGTGGAAGCAGAAGTTAAATCTATATTTGCTCGACAAAGAACCCAGGTTCTCTTTCCCATCTACCCACACGCACACCTCTGCATGAGGAAGCACCTAGATGGCGGGCAAGTGACTATATCCTGGCTTCCTGTGAGGACCGAGTGAAGCGAAAGATACTCTCAGGCTTTTGAGCCCTCAGATCCAGGCACATGGAGAGAGCTACCACTTCAATGACACGATTTTGTAAGTATACCGTCTGCTCTCAAGACGAATGCATATTACTCACATATACATGTATTTATCCAGCTTGGCTGCAAAATGCCGTGGCATTTCTCCACAACCGTAATAGTTTCGGTCGTTCTCGGGTAGATGATCCACATCATGGAAGATGACACAGTCCCAGACACTGTCTTTCATGGCTTCTTTGAAGCCCACATTGAAGAGCATTGCACGGTTAAAAGGCTGTGTGCCGGTCTTCACAAAGGAAAACAGAAATGTAGTCAGGCTTTGTCATCTGACTTCGCTCTATGGTTTTCTAACTTGTTGAATCATGGTCAAATAATAAGAGTAAATACATCCAAATCGACTAGATAAAACAAGAAAACATGTAAGGATCTTCAAATATACTGTTTAGATTTACTTACTACATTCTTTTCGACTTTGGTTACATATAAGAAAACACTGTTATCTAGTGCATTTACAGGATGTTTCTGTTTTACTTCACATACATCAGAATATAGATCCCTTATGACCGAGAGAAAAAAACAAAACCATTAAAATAATAAAGGTAAAAAATAAATAAATAAAAATTAAAAAAATAATAAAGGTTGGGGGTCTGGCTTTGGCTCAGGTCATGATCCCAGAATCTAGAATCCTGGGATCGAGTCCCGCATCAGACTCCCTGCTCAGCAGAGAGTCTGCTTCTCCCTCTCTTACTCCCCCTGCTTATGTTCCCTCTCTCGCTGTGTCTCTGTCAAATAAATAAATAAAATCTTTAAAAAATAATAATAATATAGGTTATATTTTTTAGTGAAGCTTTCCATCTGTGTCAAGGCTCAGAGAAGCATGAAGTTAACGGGGGCTGGACAAACAGTAGGCCTCTGCTTACGGAACCAGACCAGCCAGAGCTAACTCTGTACTGTTAATGCTTAATAAAGACACATTTAATAAATAAAGACACAGACACTTTTAGAGAGAAAAACAAGTAAAACTTATTACACAAAACCCAACTTCCTTTATTATAACCATTTTCCTTTATTGTTAAGAAAAATCTATTAAAGTGCATGGGTAACAAACACTTCCTATTTGTATTATTCTTGCTTATGATACAGACCAAGGGTACTCTAAGGGACAGGAAGATGGGAACTTAATGCACAGAACCCAACTTCCTATGGAATAGCCACTTCCTTTTATTTATAAGGGAAATTATAGGAAGGTGCTCTGGCAACTAAATCGCTTCATTCTGTATCTGAAGGAAATTAAACAGCAATTACCCACGCCTTAGCAATATTTCTCAAAATCATTTCCAAACTAGATCACAAAACAGGATGATGACAGAAGCAAATGAGATACACAGCACAGTCATCACCAGTGGGCTGCCGCAGGAGTGAGAAACGACTAATTCTTAGTTCCGAGTCCTGCACGAACTTGAGGTAACAGAATTCACTTTACTTTTTACAGCTTCTTTCTTCACCAGGGAAAAGGAGAATAAAAAGGAAAGGGAGTTAAATTACAGTGTCATTACTGGCCTATCAACATCAGTGTGAACAAACTCCCTTCCTCTAAGGTTTTCAAAAATTGGTTTTTATTAAATGTGGACATAATACTTTATGGCTTATAATCAAAATAAGAAGTCCTAGGTCTAACCTATCTTCATCCTCCAAAAGCAGACCATTTCACCTCGTCTAGTAGTTTATTCTGGTACTTCTCTCCACGCTGCAAGGTAACAAGAGCTCTGACATTTCCTGGCCTCATTAATGTTGGACATTGTCTACTGACTTCCTACCATGGTCACTGAGGATTCATCCCACCATAGTCATCCCACCCTGCCCCTCTATCCATTTTCCCAATATAGTTCTATCATAATTTACATCAGTAGGACTGCATAAATATTTCCTGAGTGCAGGGGCGCCTGGGTGGCTTAGTTGGATAACCTTCGGCTCAGGTCATCATCTCAGGGTCCTGGGATTGAGGCCCACATCGGGCTCTCCGCTCAATGAGGAGTCTGCTTCTCCCTCTCACTGCCCCTTTGTGTTCTCCCTCTCTCTCTCAAATAAATAAATATAATCTTAAAATATATACGTATATATGTATTTCTTGAGTGCCAAGTGAATTATGATTTTTTTTTCAAATTGGGATTAATAACCAGCTTTTCTTGGTTTTCTATTACTCTGTACAAAACCCCCAATAGATATATTCTACATTGGAAAAAATATATACATATTTATAAAAATAGAATGGAAAAAAAGAAATATATATATATATATATATATATATATGTATATACGTATGTATGTATGTCAATGAATGCCTGAAAATGCCATCAGTCTACCCTCACACCTGATTGACATTTTGGCTGGGTAAAAATTTCTAGGTTAAAAATTACGTTCCCCTAGAATTTTCATTTTTTATTTTATTTATTTATTTGTCAGAGAGAGTCCACAAGCAGGGGGGAGCGACAGGCAGAGGCTGAGACAGAAAGAGAAGCAGGTTCCCTGCTGAGCAAGGAGCCCAAAGCAGGACTGGACCCCAGGATCCCAAGACCCTGGGATCATGACCTGAGCCAAAGGCAGACACTTAACTCACTGAGCCACCCAGGCACCCCTCCCCTAGAATTATAAAAGCCTGGCTCCACAATCTTCTAGCTGTCAGCATTATGGAGAAGGTTCCTATGATCCTGGTATATAATCACTGGAAATTCTTCCTACAGAACCTTCTTGATATCTTCTCTGTTTAATTTGTATTCTAAAATTTCAAAATAACACCCTTCACAGTGGATCTGGATTTTATTCACGTGTACCTGTGAGCTCCTTCAATCCGAAGACGTGCCTTTCCTTCGGGAAACTTGATTATATTATTTCTTTGGTCTTCCCCCCCACTCCCTCCCCAGAGTTTTTGTGCTCTGCTTTTCCAGAACTCAGATTAGCACGTCTACTGCTAATTGTGAGCAGGGAATCGGGCCGCCACCGCACAGATGCCTTCTCCCCGCTGCATGACGTCTCGGCCTCGGCTGGGGGATCCGCGTCCAAGGGGGCTTGCTCACACAGCCGGTAAGAAGCTGCTGCCAGGCTGGATCCCTCGCAGGGCTGCCCATATGTCCCGGGACCCCGCAGCTGGCTTCCCTAACAGTGAGGGATCCAAGTGACCAAGGCAGAAGCCGCCAGGTCTTCCTGATCTGCCCTCGGAAGTCACCACTGCCTTCCCTCCCGTCTGGCTGCTCGTGCGAGTCATTCGTTACAGGAACAGACGACAGGGGCCTGGTTGCACAGAGGCAAAAATCCCTGTGGGCCGTGTCGGAGGTGGTCATACCCCCGTGACATACTGGTACTGACTGATCTTCTTAATTTCTTATGTTTTGTTCTATTATAGAAGTCATTTTCTTAAGTTCATCTTCCAGCCATTCTATTCGGTTCTGTTTCAGTTTGGGCATTTTCTTATATAATAACATCCTTATTCTGACTACTCTTCCTTTACGATGTCCTATTTTTGCAGATTCATGATCTTTATTCTCTGGGGATATTGACTATGAGCTTTTGTTGTTCTTTTAAGATTTTCTCTGTTTCCTTCATTGTCTCTATTCTCTACACTCTTGCTGGATTGGTCTTGCCCCCTCGGGTTCAAGCTTTCTGCAAAATCGGAGAAGCCTTGGCGTTTGTGCTTGAGAGCGAGGCGCTAAAAAGCTGGAGAGAGCCTCCACGAAGCCACCCAAGGTCTGTGGCATCCCACTCTTGACTCACACACATACACCACACATGCGCACACAAGTGCACAAGCAAATCCTTCGACCAAACTAAAATATAAAACCAAAAGCCCCATTCCTCTCCCACGTCCGACAAGTTCATAGCCCAGAAAATGGCAACACCCTTGTGCACGACCCAAATGCCGGCGCTGCTGACGGTTCTCCATCGGTCACAACGCACCCCCGATTCCTCAGCAATAATATCACCGTTCAACCCGACGTAGCCAAACCCCACCAGAGCCCAGCCCCCTCGGCCGCGCAGCGCAAGCCCACGTCCCCTCCTGCCTGGACTCCTGCAAAGCGCTGCAGCTGCCCTCGTGTCCGCCCGCGCCCCACTCCTCTGCTCTCACCACACTCACGCTTTCAAAGCCTCAGTTCGATCATGTCATTGTTCTACTCAAAACCCGCCGGTGTCTTCCAGCCTCACGGGTGGTCATCCGGGTCCTCACCCCCGCCTGTCTGCCCTCCATTATCTGCTTCTCACGCCGTCTCTGACTCCTCCCTAACACCGGCCCCGCCCGTCACTCCAGCACTGTCCGCATGACCTCTGCACAAACACACCGCACACTTGCCTGGAATCCACATGCCCTCACATGACTCGAGGCTGCCCGACTTCACCTCCTCCAAGAGGCCTTCCGGGAGCACATCTCCCTGCCTTTACCGCTCTCTCTGCCCCTTTGGGCCCAAGCACCTCCAGACATATGCCAAGTTGTTTACTGTCCATCTCTCCTCCCCAGAACAAGGGGCCTTGCCTTGTTGTGTTCACTGCCGTAACCGTGTTGCTGAATGAAGGAAAGGGCTTTACAGAGGTGATAAAGCGATGAGCTGGACTCTTCCTTTGGAAATTTCTAAATATTAAATTAGGCATCTTTTCCCTGGGGCTAATCTGTTTCTCTAACAAAGATACTACTCATGCCGTGCCTCAGTTGGAGGGGTCGGGGGTATTCAGACCTAACTGCTGGCTTCAAAAAACCAGAGAAAAGGCCTGAGGGGTCCCTAGAGTCAGCATGCGAACTTACTTAACCCCTCTGTTCCAAGCCGCCCCCCACCCACAGCTGAGCTGGGCCAGCAGAGTTAGGCCTGTCTCTGGTGTGGTTTCTCCAGAGGATAAACTTAAACTTTCATTTTTTACAAGACACAACGGAGTAATCACTTGGTGACATAAGCAAAGATGAGGAACCGGGAATTTGATTGTTTTGTAATCAAACTTTTAAACAATCCTGTTACTTTCGCCCTGTAGTTCAGTCCACCTGCGACACCTTTCAACTGCCGAGATCCGCAGGACTTTGTCCCACCAACTGACTCAGTGCTTGTCACCATCACCCTCCGCAAGCACGTGGGTTTGAACATCCTCTGCTCTATTACAGGAGCTGCTAGTGCCCCATCTGCTTCCTGACTTCCAGAAATGTGTTGAAATCTCTCAACGACCATCTCTTTTGTCCTTCTGGTTTAAAACTTTTTTTTTTTTTAAGTTTTTTTATTTCACTCTCATTTTAGGAGTTTGAAAAAGAGAAGTAGTAAATATGTGTTCACTCTTCCCTATTTCACTAGGCATTCTAAGCTGTTGTTCAGCTGCTCGGCTCTTCTGGGCACCAGTCCAGCAGAAGAATCACTCTTCTATTCCGTAGGTGGTAAAAATGTTACTACCTCAAAACCGCCCACTATCAGATACGTGGGCCTGAATTAATATTGATCAAGGCTGAGATTTAGACTTAAGATGTTTATAAAGTATGGATCTTAGCTGTTTTGCAAAGGCTGCTTCATCACCTACACAAAATAATTCAGTGGTGCTGGCCTCTCAGAATATGGCTTTACAAACAGAAACACAGTGCCCTCTTCCATAGCTCAGCTCGCAGAGCGGAGGACTGCAAAAACACAGATGCACACATCTCACCTCCCTACACATTAGGAGACTGAAGTTCCAAAAAAAGATACCAGCAGTTGGTAAAACCAACCTAGAGATTTTTAACTATGGCTATCATGAAAGAAGTCAAAAATTTTGATTTGTTATCAGGTAACAAAAGAAAAATCCATTTTCATAGTGTAGGTTGTCCCATTAAAAAGTACACATACACTATATGCATCACTGCACAGGAATAAATCACCTTAAAAAGGTGATTTACATACAGAGAAGTATAAGTTATAATAAATACCAAGTATTTCCAGGGGGGAAAATATAGGCAAAAAGCTAAGAGGAGATCTAAAATAAGCCACAAAGGAGCTGGGAAAACATATTATGTATAATAATCTTAGGAACAAAATTTGAATATGTTTCACAAAAACAACAACAACAACAAAAACAACAACTCAGGAGCACCTAATAATATAAGTTAGGTTACTTTCTGTCTACTAATAAGTAAGGAAATCCATTTTTAGTCAGGTTTAATGTGAGTAAAAAGATGGAATATCAGGATCAAATGAGGTTATCAATATCAAAACCAAAAGTACCCAAATTACAATATATTTGAAATGCAGACAAAATGCACCATTTTAGAAATGATAAAATTCAACAAGTGCACTAGTGCTTAGGAGATGGGGAAGGGGAAAGATGAGGAAAGAAATCCAATCCAAGGAAAGATGAGGAAAGAAATACTTCAAGTATAAATAAAACCAGGTAAAAATAAGAAGTGGAAAAAACTAAAAGTATGATAAATATCCTCAAAGGGTTCAAATAAGACGGAAAGAAATTGTAATATATGAAATACTGAAGTATGAAAAATATTTATAGAGAAAAAATTAGCTGATAATATGAAGACTAATAAATGTTTTACTTTTATAAGTAAAAATGTTTTACTTTAATAAGACATGATGATTAAAAACAACAGAACCACATCAACTGATAAATGGATTAACAAAATGTGGTATATGTAACATGCTCAATCCCAAATGAGAATTTACCCAAATATAAAACTAAAGATTCACTTTAAGCTAAACATTTTTAATCCCACCATATCTAGGAGTTTATTAAGTTCCAGTATACTGGGGCACCTGGGTGGCTCAGTGGGTTAAAACCTCTGCCTTTGGCTCAGGTCGTGATCTCAGGGTCCTGGGATCGAGCCCCACATCGGGCTCTCTGCTCAGCAGAGAGCCTGCTTCCCCCTCTCTCTGCCTGCCTCTTTGCCTACTTGTGATCTCTCTCTCTGTGTCAAATAAATAATAATAATAAATAAAATCTTAAAAAAAAAAAGTTCCAGTATACTTAGGTACCATTTTGAAAAATATTCTCACCTGGGGCGCCTGTGTGGCTCAGTCAGTTAAGCATCAGACTCTTGATTTTGGCTCAGGTCTTGATCTCAGGGCTGTGAGATATTGCCCCACATCGGGCTCTGCCCTGAGCATGGAGTCCACTTGAGAGTCTCTCTCTCTCCCTATCTCTCTGTCCTTCCCTCCCCCACTTACACACATGCTCGCTCTCTCAAAAAATTAAAATTAAAAAAAATTTTTTAATTAAAAGAAAAAGAAAGGAAAAATATTCTCACCTGTTCAATGACATAAAAGGCAAATTCCAGCCTCTGCTTCTGGAGCATTGGAATCAGATGCAAGAAAAAAATCGGAAGGTGTTCATGGCGATTACGGAAAGGAATGAGAACTGCCACCTTTAGAAACAAAATAGTCAAAATAGTCACATATATAAGTAAACAGAGCAGTAATCCCTGGGGGTAAAGATAAAAACTGATCCTTAAAAATTTCTGAAGTTTCTGAAGTCCTACTTTATGGATTTTCTCACCAGAGATCCTACAGTGAGAAAACACAGACATGGCCTTTGCCTTTGTGCCAATTAGGGTCTTGTGAACCTGGGGAGATATACGTGGGCTCTGAGGGCGAAATCTTGGAAAGAGTCATTAAAAGTAAGAAAATCCCATTTGGGGATGGAAAACACTACCATGGACAGTAGACTGGAAAAAGCCCAAAACAGATTCACGTTGCTGGTTAGGACATTAATACAATTAGTCAAGACAAGAGGCAATGGTAGCTAGGACTGAGGGGAGGGTGGAAAAGAGGAGAAGTACATGAATTTTTGAAACATTTAAGAAGTAAATTAACAGGACTGCTTTATGGATTGGATAGAAGGAGTCAGGGGAAGGGATGTATCAAGAGTAACTTCTAGGTTTTAAAGTAGATCATAAATAAAAAATTCATGGTTTTTAAACTGAATTTAAAAGAGATTCCAATTGAATATCTACTATCCTACACATGGCTTATTAGGCCTAGAGTTATATTTGAGGAATATAAGGGATATATCATAGAAGTTTCATAATTATATTAATATCTTTCATTTAATCAAAATGCACAATTAAATTTTTGATACATGTTATATTTATTTCAGTGGTAGGGTAATACTAAGTTTAAAATGAAATTGATAATAAAATTACATTAAAATATTAGGCTTAGCAAAAAAAGTAATGTAAGCAGCAGAAAAGAGAGAAATTTATCCATTACAAACAGCCAAGAAATGTGTTTCTTACATAATCTAAAGAACAAAAGAAAAAACAAATATATGGAAATTAGATAGTTTCTCAGTAAATCGATATCTCTTCTAATAGGAAAAAAAATGTATTGGGACTCTGAAAGTCAAGACTAAAAGACAACATCTATATAAAATGTGCTCATATAAAATAAGAATAAATGAAGATTATCAATCATCACTTATCCAAATCCTCTATTTCCTTGATCCAAACATTGTCATATAAGCTAAGTTGCCCTACAATTTAGATTCTGCCCTTGAAAAAGATGAAATGTTTTCTAAATATTACTTTTCTTAGCAATTTCTGAGCTAAGCTGGGTTTATTGTAATTGTGAATTTTCTAATACAAATTAAAATTTAATGTTTTATACAGATTGTAAATCCCCAATCATTGGATTTTCAAATAATGTAACAGTCAAAATATACTTAATTATAATATCAATGTGTCACTCTATATTCCAATTTTAAAGTACAGTCTAAGCTGGTTATAACAGAAAATCTTTGTAGGAACATTAAATCTGGGACTTCTTGAAATTTCATCTACATCAAATAATATTTACCAGTGAATGAATAAATGCAAATAATTGAAAGGGCATAGGTTTGGGACCGAATCCTATTTGTAAAATCAGGATGTGACATTAGATATAGTCAACAGAAAACAGTAACATTTACTTGTATATTTTACATTATCAGGATCATAAATGAGAGAAAATTTCAATTATTAAAATAGTTTTATTTTAAAAAGCCCAAAAAGATAGTTTAGCAAAACTAAGAACATCAAGGGGCGCCTAGGTGGCTCAGTGGGTTAAAGCCTCTGCCTTTGGCTTAGGTCATGATCTCAGGGTCCTGAGATCGAGCCCCACATCGGACTCTCTGATCAGCAGAGAGCCTGCTTCCCCCTCTCTCCTTGCCTGCCTGTCTGCCTACTTGTGATCTCTCTATCTAATAAAATAAATCTTTAAAAAAAAACAAAAACTAAGAACATCTAAACTAGAAATACCACCACTAATTTTCCCTTAATGCTGCTGAGGTAGCAGGAAGGCACGATAGCCTTCATGTCGCTACTATCTTCATCTTCACACTCTTTTATATTCGGTATGTAGTAGGAGCTTAAGAGGCTCTGGTGCAGGGCACCTGGGTGGCTGAGTGGGTTAAAGCCTCTGCCTTCGGCTCAGGTCATGATCTCAGGGTCCTGGGATCCAGCCCCGCATCAGGTTCTCTGCTCGGCAGGGAGCCTGCTTTCCCCTCTCTCTCTGCCTGCCCCTCTGCCTACTTGTGATCTCTCTCTGTCAAATAAATAAATAAAATCTTAAATAATAATAATAATAATAATAAAGAGGCTCTGGTGCCTCTGCCAGCCCTACTTTGATCCCATCCCCATCTGGCTCTCTCATAAGGCACCCCTTGAACTGAGGATCACAAGGCTGTTGGAGCAAAGCTACCCCACATCTAAGAGCCCCTTCTGTCCCCCCACCTCCCAGTGACTGGGGACATGCTGGTGGGAGTCACTGTCCATTGCTGGCGCAGCCACCGGTATTCCCGAATCAATGCAAGTCCCAAAGCTAGTAGGGACCCCTAGGTTCACTCTTAGGAGAGGGAACTGCTATGAAAAGTTGAAGGACAGGAAGAATCAGATGGCAAGAACCGATTCCTACCACTGGCCTTATCTGAAGTGAACAGCATGATAACTTCTGCAGAAATAGGCATCGAGCTTGCTCTTCCTCATTCTGAATTTGGCCACAAGTTAGCCTCCTCGGACATAATATAAATGGGCTTTAAAAGCAGTTAAGGAGAATTATAGATATTTAAGGAAAGAAGCTATTAAATGGCTGCTGAGTCCATATTAATTAAATGCAATTATGCTGAGTGATGAGTTGAACATATAAGAATAAACAAAGTCATAGTCCCTAATACAGTCATTTGTTCAATGAAGCATTTAAATGATCAAGAGCTGTTTTTCTTTCTTAATCGTATAATGAAACTGAGAATATGAGAAACGAAATTATCAGTGTCTTGACAAATTCAAAATAAGCTAAACTGTTCTCTTAATAGCAAATGAATGTCCATTTTTAATGAGACAGCTATCAAATATTTTGAATATGCCTAAAGCAAAGTTTTTATTAAAACAAAGCTAAACAGTATCTTAAAAATTCATTCGGCATGTCCTTTCTTGTGGCTGTGGAATGACATTCTCAACAGTTTACAATTTATTGTCTAGAAAACAAAGATCTCCGTGTTCTGCAATAATCTATTTCAAGGTTTAATAACCTCTGTTTCAGGACATTTCTTCTGGGTACCCTAAGTTGCTGTTTGAGCCACTCTCCTGTTGATGCATTTCCAGTGGAGACACACAACATCTGGCCATTATCTTCTACAAAATAACACTTCATCTTCATGAATCTCTCCTCACCACCTCTTTTTCAAGCAAAACTATCCCATCCAGTTTGTACTCACATCAAAGCACTAATCTTACTGAATTTATGCACCTATTTTTCTAGCTTGCTTATTTTCTCTTATTCTGACCATGAGGAGATCAGCAAGAAAAGTGTTTACTACATCCAATTTCCCCACCAAATATGCATCCTACTTTCAAACTTCGAGCGACCAGCAGCTACAGTGTCCCTGGGTGACCCAGCTTCACGCCTGCCTCCGGCAAGGGGGCCCTGGCGTCTGCCACTGCCTAGGACGGAACACAGCAGAAGCCACTGTGCGCTCATTCTCTGCGGTGTTCCCGGCTCCCTCTTTCTCAGCCTCCCCACCCCCAGTGTCTACAGGAGCTTCTCAAACAGGAGGCACCTGATTAAAAAAAAAAAAAAAGGTTCTTGTCCCTTTGCACCAAAAGCATCAGAATGTCTGAGCACTACGTTCCAGAATCTTCGTTTTTACCAACACCCCTGGAGGCTTCTGCACAGGTGGCTAAGACCCGTCTCTAAGCTGCATCAGGGACGAGAGACGGAACCCCGTGCCTCTGAGCAGACACACACAGCAGGCCCCCGCCTGGTCCTTTCAGCCTTTAGGTTTCAGACAGAAGGGGTTCAGACCTCCTCCTGACCCCCTGAATGGAAAGGCAATGTCACAAGTGAACACGTCACTTTTAATGTTTGGAAAAGCATCACCATCTTCCCCTTGCAACCCCCCTCTTAGAAATAAGCTTGCCTCCCTCCACAAGGCCTCCAACATGTGCTGAATTTTCCATTGGAACCTCTAGTATTCAACAACATCTGAGAATTGCTAAAATCACTAGGTTTAGAAGATCTCAGTTCCAACTAATTGGCCATCAATGAACTTAGTTGGTATTTTTCTTAAAAAAAAAAAAAAAAAGACCCTCAAATATGAAGAATCATGTTGGTTAGCCCATGTGTAACATACATCTAGGAATTTTTTCTCTCCCTCTCAGCTCTGTTCTAAGATTGGAATGGGACATTAGGAGAATGCAAACAAGTCGAGGCAGAGAGAGGAAAGGAAGAATCCTTACTTAATCAGTTAAATATGGCAAGTTCAAGTCACCTCTGAATGATGTCCAAACTTCCTCTCCTACCTTCAGCTGCATAGCTCAGAACTAGAAACTGTATTCTGAGAAGGGTTTGCATCAGTAAGAGCAGCCATTACCATACAGTTCCTTAATAAAATAAGCTTATTTTTAAATCCTTGAATTAGCTTACTCCTAGGAACTCCACTTCCAGTATTGCTACCTAGTCATTCACATGAAGTCTACTGTCTACTAAAATCTTTAAACAGGAACTTCTGTGTGTGATATACCTATCTCGAAGAAAATAAGAATAAAACAAACCATAAAATTTAAAATCCAGTGTCTGATATAGACCAATGAAGAAAGAACAAGAAGACTTAATTTTTTCCATCCCAAGTTATTTCACCGTATCACACCGGCACACCTGAGCTGTGTGCCATACCCCACACAGATACGTCTGAGGACCACCTCCACGCTACCCCACCGCCACTGTGATTAACTGCTTTTTTCTCTCATTAGCATTCAATATACACACTCATCACCCAAGTAAGAAAAATAATTTACTTGCCCGGGACATTTTTAAAAAGTAGAATTGTGTAAGTCAGGCCCTATTTTATCTACATGTGTGAGAAAAATCAATCATGAAACATGAAGATTCACCTATTCACGGAATCTGACCAGATAACTGTAAAAGAAATGATTTGCCAAAATTTGTACTGGAATCCATTTAGGTAGCTTTACAACTTGTTTGAGGCAAAAACAAAAACAAAAAAAAAACAAGAGCTGTTTTTCTTTCTTTTCCTGTATTTAATAATTTGTCAGAAGGCATGCATTAATCTCATAACCTCAATTCAACAAAACTGGGTTTAGGGCTTACCTTAGACAAGAAAATACGCTCTGCTTAGGAATGCAGGTATAAACACACTTCCCCAAACACAGAGAGTTCAAGGCCAATTAAGTCAGAGGGCTATTATCTAAATTCTCCTTCTCTGCAGTGATTTTGTGTGTACGAAAAGACATATATTTGAGCAGAATACTAATATTGAAAAGAGGAATTGAAAACTCTTCCCATATTAAGGCTACATTACAATCCTTGAGGACAGAACATTTGATTTAACCCTATGTAGCTTTCACGTGAATTACCTGAATGCTCCTTCCTACTCAAACATACCTGCCTGACCAGAATAAGCAGCCAATCTCACAGGACTGGGAGCAACTCTGATTTAAATTAGGGTTTTCGATTTATTTTAAGCAGCAGAGGCAGGCCTACTCATTACAGTTTTTCAAACAAAACATTAATTAGAACTCTGACATGTCAAAAAGATAAAAAGCTTGTGCTCTGCCTTCTGAAATAGAGGTGAGGAACCTAAAGTTTTTCTTTCTGTGTCCCACAGGGACCTCTGAGCTGCCGCTTTAAGCTTCCGGGACTCTGAGGAACCCCGACGACCTGAGACCCACCCCTGAGACCCACCTGGAAATCCCGGTTCAGGACGTGGTGGGGCTATGCCTGCAGGGGACAGTAATCATTAAGGGTAGCAGCAAGAGGCAGAGAGGGAAACAGGAAAACAGATTTTTGGCTTGGAAAAAATCTGTTTTCCAAGCCAATCTCAAGAGAGGTATTTATTAGCAGGATCTCTAAGAGACGCACACGAGCACGTATTTCGTAAACACATAGGTCTGCCCAGAGTCTTCCCGAGTAACGCTACCAAATCGTACTTGAACTGTGAATACCTACACACTCAATACAAAACTTCTGAGGTCTTAAATTTGCAAGAGACAAATATAGTTCACTGCATATCCTGAATCAAGCACACTTTTCCTCACTCAGGCGCACAGTAACAATTACACTACTTATGAAAAAATTTACCTCACCTTCCATCTGGGTTTACAGTCTTTAGGCCTCCAGTGACCTCCTGGCTCAATATCTAAATCCTTGGAGAAGAGTTGATGGATTTCATCAAAACTGATTTCACTTACATTGACATTGAGGAATCCCCCTAGAAGGTCAAACACGTGAAGAACTGTTTTAATATGGAGCAAGACAAACAACAGTCAGTGGGGTGATGGCGTGACCTGGCTGCGGGGCAGTCCAGTGCATTCCCGTTCTCACCGCGCAGCTGTCAGCACCACCCCTTCCGGTTCTTGTCTGACACGTGACACGAGCACCCCACGATCTCTGGTAAATCAGCCAAAGATAAATCAAATCGTTTCAATTTTTGGCTCTGAGTACTACAGTATTTTACTATCCTTTAGGAAATGTTTGCATGTCATTACAAATTGGCTCATTATTGTAATGTTACAATGTACTCAAGTCTTTTAAAACGACTTTTAGTTTCAACATAATCCACACAGGCAGCATGAACGGTATGAAGGGTTAATGCAGCAGTTAGACTGGCAGGGAGCCACTGAATCCTACCTTCTGTGCACGAGGGACACTACGGAACCTCTCTGAGCCTCAGCCTCCTTCTCTGTAAAAGCAGATGGTGACACCTGCCTCCTCGCGTGGCTGCATCCACCAGATAAAACAGTACGCGTGAAGGATCATTACCGCGTCAGCCACGAAGGAACGCACTCAATATATGCTAGCTGTTACTACTCTCCTCTACTTCACTCACATTTCTTGAGAGAATTTGCAAACACAACTCAAAGAATTTGTATTTTTAGCACCTACCCAGGATCCCCTTGATACGCAAAACTGGAAAACTACAGGCTTTTAAGATGTTCCCGGCCTACTAGGCATTCACTCTCTAAATTAACAAACATATTCCTGGAGGTGTTTTTACTAGTCGCTTCTCCTCTGTATACCACGGAAATAGGAATGAGTCTTGGATGGGAAGCCGTTCCCATTAACTCAATCAAAAACAGGACTAAGAACTACAGAACGAAGTTCTGACTCACTCTTCATCTCATGAAATACGTACCAACCAATGGGGTTTCCCACTTCAAGTCCTCTGCGCCCAAGTGGCCCTGAGGCCACACATAAAGCCCTCAGCTCCTCTTGGAGAGAGTCTGTTCCCTTCCTCCTGTTGTTCTATATTCTAAGGCTTCACAGCTGACTCCCTCCCCACCCCTCCCTCCTTCCTAAGTAGGCAGGAAGACCAGCAGCTTCCACTAAGCACAGAGGCATGCCAGAGAGAAGTATTTTAAAATACAAATGTCTACATTTCGAAGGGTAAACTGGGAAAACAATGTGCCATCTTCTCATGTTTGCCGGTTCTCCTGACAATGTCTCTGGTCTTCAATAACCAGATACCCGGGCTTTCGTGTGACAAGAGCCACCTAAGGGAAAGAGTAACCTATGAACTTGCAAAGAAAGGTCATGACGTGAGACGGATGAGCCCAAGTACAGACTCCAAGGTGGCAGATTACAGAATCTACCACCGTACTCCAATAAAACTCACGCAAATAAATCAGAGGCACCTAATGGTGTGCGTGACGGCTAACTAAAATGACAGTCACTAGGCTAAACTACAGGCAGTTCACAGAGGTCACCGAAGCTGGGATTCTGGATGCGGGGTGACACCAATTTCTTTGCCCGTGTTCCAGCTGGACAGGGCCTGACTCAGCGGCGATCACCACTGAGGTCAGCAGCTCTCTCCGGTCTCATTTAGTGTAGTTCTCATCTCAAACACGCATGTGCTGGCAAGTTAGGAGGCAAGCCGTCTCTCTCTTCTCAGAGGGCAGGGCCTACAGGGCCGCTGCCTTCTCTAAGGCTCGAAGCACCCTGAGTTCATCTCCCTCCCGACTGCCCCCCCACGCACATTCCTCAGACCCTCAGCAGCCTCCCCATGCACTTGCTGCTCTATGCTCAGAAATCCTGATCTCAGTGGCCTTCTAACCCACCCAATGAGCCTTTGTTCCAGCCCTGGAGGTCTCACGGCCCTGAGGTCTCTCTCTCTCTCTTGAATTTAAAAAAAAAAACCCTATAAATATAATTCTTAACAGAACAGTCAATACAGCCTATATTTGCGTTTTTCTTACATTTCAAGTAAAATTTAAGACATATATTATCTCTGGCCAGAGAGTTATTTTCCCTATAAATCAACAGCTTTCCATGACTCCTTTACTTGGGTTAAGGCCTACTATCTATTTCTTGGTATCTAAAGCCTAATTCTGGATACGCCAGCTTTTTATCACCACTTCACCCTCAGGGTTTCAAATGAGCACAGCCTAACGATCTGATGACAGTGTTGAGAAAGACCTGAAATTCCTGAAGAAATATCCCATGGGGTGAATTCCACTCCAAAGTCAAAAAATGATTGTTATGGTAAAAGAGCCCATTCTCTCCCCCGCCCTCTGGACTGCTGCCTGAACACAGCTCAAGGCTTTTGGTTACATCAGTTATCTTGTTCCCAGTCACCCACTGCCCCCTTTAGAGCCAACACTAAAAACTGTCTACTCCCAATGGGGAATTACTTAGGCTTCTCACCTTGTAGAATTTTTTTTAAAGAGTTTATTTATTTGAGAGAGAGAGAGAACAAGCAATGGAGAGGAGCAGAGGGGGAGAGAGAGAAGCAGATTACCTGCCAAGCAGGAAGCCCAATGTGGGGCTTGAACCTGGGACCCAGAGATCATGACCTGAATTGGAGGCAGATGCTTAATCAACTGAGCCACCCAGGCGCCCAAACCTCTGGAATTTTATGTCTGTTTACACAAGTAATTTCTTATTCAACTACTCCTAAAGTAACCAAATCTAAAAATTTTTCTTTAAAAAAAAAAAATTTTTTTTTTATTTATTTAGAAAGCGTGCAACCAGGGAGAGGGGCAGAGGAGGAGAGAGAGAGAATCTCAAATTCTTTAAATTCCATCACTGAACATGGAGCCCCGATGCAGGGCTCAATCTCACGACCCTGAGATCACGACCTGAAACCAAGTATCGGACACTTAATGCCACTCATGCACCCCCCAAAATCTAGGTATTCTAAACACAGAGTGGTTTTTAGCCCTGCATGACCAATGCCTGCACACTAGATGGATGAATGAGCAGACAAATGAATGAATGGGTAGGAAGGGAAGAGCAAGCCATGTCCAAATTCTGTCTTGCCTCTCTTTCTTCTGCTTCCTTTCTACCTGTGTCTCCACCCACTGGCTCCATCAGGTGCTAAAATACGCTATAAAACATTTGTGCAAAAGGTGTCCCACAAGTAGATGACCCAAAATAACAGTACCCAGTCAGCCCAAGTTCTCATCCCCTGATCCTGACCACAATACAAAGTTCTTAACATGGATTTCCTCCCTTGCTTATGGTTTTCTCCTGCCTTACTCTGAATGACTAACTGACACCTGCAGGTAACGGCCTTTGCTTTCTGTCCCCACCTTGGCCTTCTAACCCACCCAATGAGCCTTTGTTCCAGCCCTGAAGGTCTCACAGCCTTTATCACATTCTCCCAACTGGTTTCCCTAGTCCTTGACTGTTAAGAAGATGACAACCTCCTCTAGTGTCATAATCCACAACTATTACTCATTTCCTCAACTCTGACACATGCACTCAGTTATGTGTTAGCACCCTGACATAGGGAAACACCCCACAACGTGTGCATTTGATGCACTGCTTCTTCCTTGTTCCCAAAAGCCATTATAAAATTAATGGTGTGCCTTGTCAAGAAAATATGATAGGTCAAAGAAAGAAAGAAAGAAAGAAAGAAAGAAAGAGAGGAAAGGAAAGGAAAGGAAAGGGGAAAGGGAAAGGAAAAGGAAAAGGAAAGAGAAGAAATACAGTATGTCGTATTCTCCTCCCATGATTTCAAATGTGTTTTCTGGAACCATTTCATTGCCAAGAAATTTCCATATGCAGCACCTCAGTATTTTTTCTAGAAAACCAGCGCACTACTCATCTTAAATGAACAAGTGTTCTTCCTTTTAAACTATGCTAAGTGCTCACTTTCCTAGGTCTGCAGTCTTGGAGCCAGGGATAAAAGAAGGTATTCCACAGACTTATACCTACACTTTACAAAAAATGTTTACTTCCTTCTTTCATAAATTCACCCTCTTTGAAGTTTATGACTGTTAACCATACCACCTTCTAATATTCAGCCTTGTTTACGGAGAGGGAGGTACTCTCTCCTCCCCGTCCACCAACCCAGACCTGTATTCACCCCCTAAGCATCATGGTCACCTAGAAGGACCGGCAGTGTCAGAGTTGAAAGCCAGTCAGCTCTGGCTTCACATTCTCACTGCTACATCCTCATTTACCCCATCTATCCAGCTTCTAACAAGCTCACTAAATTTGGTGGTATGGCTAAGACTCAGCAGGCATGACTATTTGGAATGAAGGTTACTGGCCCCATTCCCAAAGCTCCTATGTCAGTAGACACCCCTGGATCATGTTTGTAGCCACCCAGCTCTATGTGAACACATTTCAGGCGCTTGAACTGCCCACTGCTGAGTCCTGCCTTCCAGAGGAAGAAGCTAGAACCCACTCACCCATACTCTCTAGCAGACAGGAGCAATCACATGACCACCCGCACTAGCAGGAGCTTTTAAAACAGAAGACAGGAGAGCCTGCGTGGCTCAGTGGGTTAAGCCTCTGCCTTCGGCTCAGATCATGATCTCAGGGTTCTGGGATAGAGCCCCGCATCAGGCTCTCTGCTCAGTGGGGAGCCTGCTTCCTCCTCTCTCTCTTCCTGCCTCTCTGCCTACTTGTGATCTCTATGTCAAATAAATAAAATCTTTTAAAAATTTTCTTAAAAAATTAAAAAAAAATAAAACAGAAGACAAACACCACGAGGACATGGGCACTTTACAAAACTACCTTTTGGTAAAAGCAGCTTTGGCAGAAGCTTCCATCTTTTGGGGCCCTCTGGTCTCTAGACCTGAGCACCGTGGGGGAAACTGTGACCTCTGCTGAGTGAAAGCAAGGGATGCTTCAGCAGGAGTCTGGGTCTCATCGTGGCTGCTCAGCCTCTAACCCTAACTCTGTGCCACCCAGGTTTTCTGAGGACTGCCTGACATCTCTTCACAGATTCACTTTCTCCTTAAACCAAGCCAAACCGTATTCTGGGGTTTGCAGCCAGGAAACCTGACCTTCCCTATGGATCTCGGGTTTGGCTTAGAGGCTTACATTTTTAACCAGTATCCCAAGCTGATTCTGGTGCAGATGATCCCAGGACCACACAGCTCCATGACCTCTACTCGATCACAGCCCCTTGTAATGGGCTGAATGTTTGTGTCCTCTAAAATTCGTAGGTCGAAATCCTAACCCTCCATATGATGGTATTAGGAGGTGGGGCCTGGGGAAGGCGATTAGCTCATGGGGACAAAGCCCTCATTAATAGGATCAGGAGCCCTATAAAAGTGATCCCAGAGACATATCTCGCCCTTTCCACCACGTGGGGACACAGTAAGAAGACGGCCATCTGTGAGCCAAGAATCAGGCCCTCACCAGACACTGACTCTGTTAGAGCACGTTAATCTTAACACTTCTGGCCTCCAAGCCTGTGAAGTAAATACTTGTTGTTTAAGCCATCCACTCTACGGTATTTTTGTTCTAGCAGCCCAAATGGACTAAGCCACACCGATTCACTCACTAATACTCCTACTTCCCCTCCCTTCCTGACCTGACACATTTGATCAATAATTGTCCATGCTTGAATCCTCTACCCAATAAATATCACTAAAGGAAATCACATAGGCACATACATTAATATCATTAGTGATAGTACCGAATACACTGCCAGTAACCTTTCAACAAAAACAAGTGTCATGGTATTAACGCATTTTGACCCCCCAGGGTAGGGGGGGCTCACTTGGCTAACCGGTCAGTCAACTTTAACTCGTGATTAGCTGACTCCACTCTTCATTCCCTACAACAACTTTTTAAATATTTACTTCTCCCTTTCACGCTGCTCAGTCCTAGATCAACCTCTCATATATACGTGGCTTCCCACTTTTTAGGAACACAGAAGCAACAGGCATAACCCCCTTAACTTTCTCCACCTCATCCCCCAAGGAGCTGTACTCTTGCCTCAGGGGAGAAGCGGTCCTACTTTCCACGGCTAATTCCTTGACCTGAGCATATTTCTGTTTCCTGTACGTTTCTCCAGAATCTGGCTCCGCGGATACTTCCCCTCTGCTCCCTTATACTCCCCATCTCACGTCTCTGTAATGCCGAAAACTTGCTCACGTCCACATCTTCCCAAAGAGTTCTTCCCTTGCCCCCACCTCCTCCAGATACCTTACCCTCGTCTCCTTCCCTTTCCCACCAAACTTTTTTTTAAACCGACTAGTTTTTACACACCTCTGCGTCACTTCTCCAGGCAGTGTATGTTGCCTCTCCCCCCACCCCTCTACTGAGATTGCGCTTGCCGTGGCCCCCACTTTCTTCATGCCGAATCCTATGGCTCCTCACAGGTCTTCCTTCCACCTGCTCTGAGGTACATCACAAGACAGAACACTCTCTCCCTGAAACTCTTTCCTCGTTAGCCTCTGGGACACTGCTCTCTGACTCCTCTCTGCCGACTGTTTCCCTTCTTCTGTAGACACCCCCTTACCCCCACAAGTGCTGGTGTTCTCCAGGGACCCACTCTTAGCATCTCGTCCCACTTCCTCTATTTCCAGCCTGGATCTCTCTGATGAAATTCAGACCCCACATCAACTCTCCTGAGCTTTAAACAGAACACGCCCAACCCTAACTTCCTCTTTAACTGCCTCACAAACATCAAATGTGATGTTTATTCTGCATTACTTGTTTCCGTGAACAGTCACCAGGCCAGAAACCGCTCATGAACCCGGACCCCCTAGTTGGTCACCACATCCGGTCAATGGCACCCCTGGAGTTCTCGCTGGTGCCCCGTCCTCTCTCCAATGCCATGGTTTCGGCACATGCCCTTGTCGTTCCTCTTGGCCCCCTCAGAAAGCTCCTCAGCGGTCTTTCAGATTCTAGTATTTCCCCCATTCTCATCCATTTTTCAACTTCTCATCAGAATAATCTTTCTGAATACCACCTTAGTCACATTATTCATCTGCTTAAAGCAGTGTTTTTGTTTGTTTGTGTTTTATCCTTTTTTGCCTCCAATCCTTTGAAAACTGTGCACCCTCACCCTTCAGGTATGCACAGAGGCCACAAATCGACCCTTGGCATATAGGCTCAGGGGCTCTGCTCCTTCTGAGACCTACCACATAGATGCCCAGGGACTCACAGGTTCCCACGCTCAGGGAACCCTCAGGCCCCTCGCCTCCCTGTCCAGCCTCCCTTCCCACATGGCCCACCACGCACCTGCCCTGGTCACAGCAGACCGCCCTCTGCTCTTGGTGCTCTGACACTGTTAGCTCAGCTGCCTACTGAACGATCTTGCAAGACCCAATCACAACATCCCCTCTCACTGACGTCCCTCTCCTAGAATGAACCACTGACTCCTTCCATCACACGATAAACCATTCACAGCAATGAGCACACTGCCTTTCTCTGATCGTGTTACCTGCTCTGGCTGGTTAGACGCGGGATCATATTCAGCTTTGTTTCTCCTCTGCCTGTCCCGGTGAACAGCCCAGGCCCACTACATGTGGTTTACTCGAAAACGGCTCCCATCTCTCTTTTTACAAACACACATGCATGATGGTTTATCACACTAAGCAGTCTTTGAGCTTCTCTTAAGTGTATTTATTTACCTTCTCCCTCTTTGCTGATTTTCATTTGAATTATTTAAACTCATCTCAAAAATTATTCCAGCTCAAAACTATTGCAATTATCAGGTTTAAACCCTAAAGGGAACTACTCCACTAACAGCAAGGACAAAAAACATAAAAGTTGCTGCAAATGTATTGTATTTGAATTAAGAATTAAAAGATAGGAAAACTCCAGATAAGTCTACCTTCACACTGAAGAGTATAAAAATGACATTTTCTAGCTCTACTTTACTCAGAAAAAATCAAAACATCCACACTAAGCACTTACTATTTTTAACCTCTAGATAAAGTGAAATTTCTACTTTACTTTGTTAGCATGGAGAGTCTCACATAAATTTTAAAAAGCTGAAAGTGGATTAAGCCCTCTAGAGAATCTATAAATACTAACACTGACAAAAAAGTCATTCATATTGTATAAATAACACACATTAAAGTAGATTTTAGAGTGTAATTGATTGAATGTAAAATATTGTTGAAATCCATGAAATCAATTTTATCTGAATTCCAATTGGAAAAGTTCCAACTTTATCTTTATGGCAATCCAGTGCTGCTAGTCCCATTGTTACACTAGAGAAAAATAAAATTAAAAAAAAAAAGTTATAGCCAGATAATCAAACACCAGTTTTAAGCCTTCACTTCACTTTTGGTGAATATAGGAAAATTATGTATCATTCATACTTGGACAGTTTTCATCAAAGGAGATCTTCCTACACAGACCTCCTTTAACTATTATGTAGGGAGGTACTGTATTCAATTATTTTGTACACTATTATAATAAGATTTTACACTTAGGTATTTTAGTATGCTGTTCTCTATTATGGATGGAAAATAATCCTGTTAATTAAAAGTAAATTAGGGATCCACAGCTAAGTATAGAAACCCTTAATTCTACCCATTTCTCCTAGGTTTCTCGTTCCCTTAATCATTACAAAATCTGACTCCCTCAAAGCAGTGAGAAAGAAAGGAAATATCAAACTAATGTCTATCAAGCCTCAAGCACTACACTTCTTTGTATCCTTGCAACACTATGAAATTGATATTCTACCCCTCTATTTTACAGATAGGTAAAGCGAGGCTCTACTTTGCAGGGGTCACATGACCAAGTGAAGGGGTTCTGCTGGATGGCCCATGCAAGGCCCTCTTGGAAGAAGTCTCATTACATTGGCTGTACCCACAGCCCCTTTCTAAGTAGTTACTGGTATGTGGCTGAGTTTCTCCTTGGACATGGGGTTGGTGCCAGACCCAAAGCCAGCAGCCCACGAGGAGGCCTTCTGTGAAAAGGCGGCTCGCCAAACCAGCGTGATCCTCTCCTGTGACAAATGCAAGACTCATGGAAGCAGTGACGAGGAACAGTCGCACCAAGACATTCAGAGAAAAGGTGGCGCCTAGCAGCCCTGACACAATCTCTCAAGTGCTAGGACAGGAGCAATTACAAGTTATGGGCCCGGAGGAGGACAGGGCTAGTAGGAAGGCCTGGCAGGCCGATGCTTTTAAACAGTTTAATTAGTACCCATAAAGCAGTAATTAAGAAAATGGCAACTACACCAAGAACAGAAAGATTTCCTAAAACTATAAACCCTTGAATATGCAAATTATGAAAATGAAATTATTGTAATCAATATTTCAACAGAACATTACTTAGTGGTTTCAGTACTGCACAGACAAAAACATTCATTTTTAGAAAACCAAGGCTACAATAACAAAGTAATGACAAATACACAGCCACGAAAATCACAGCTTCCTTTTCTACTATAAGACAGCAAAGAGAGAGCAAGATTAGAAGCCACTGAGAATTTTTTTTTTAAATACCCATGCCCCCTGTCAGGTTAATAAAGTCATTTAGTGGGTGGGGGGCAAGAATTATAAAAGTTTCCCAGGGTCAATAGAGTCAGGATTAGTGGGTTAGTCTAGATTAGTGGGTCTCAAAGTATGGGCCAAGGATGACTAGCACCTAGGAATTTGTTAGAAATGAAAATTCTCAGACCCTCCTCAAGATCTACAAAGTCTGAAATTCTGACAGTGGAGCAAACAATCTGTATTTTAAAAGACTATCCAGCTGATTCTGATGTATCCCAAAATTTGAGAACCATGGCCTTCGAGGACATTCAAAGGTGACTCTTTCTTATTATACAGGTATAATATCAATAACTTACCAACAATAAACTGAAAAATATCCTATAAATATGACAGGCAAAGACTAATTTCCTCAATAAAGAATACTCATGTAAAGACATAAAAAACACATTCAGATACTACTTTAGAAGCCAACGGTAAACAAGCAATTCACAAGAATGTTTATTTAAATTTTAATCATATAAAAATCAACATACAAGCTTATATATAAAGAGTATGCTTAAAATTAGGGGAGGGGGCTATACAAAGGAAAAAAATGCCAAAATGATAGCCATGTGGCTTCTGAGTGATTACAGTGGGCTTTTTAATGAGGATGTATTATCTTCATAATTTGGGGAAAAATATACATTTAAAATTCACTATCTTGATCTCTATCTCATATTATACACAAAGGTTAAATACAGGGGCACTTGGGTGGCTCATTCAGTTAAGTGTCTGCCTTCAGCCCAGGTCATGATCCCAGGGTCCTGGAATCGAGTCCCACATCGGGCTCCCTGCTCAGCATGGAGTCTTCTTGTCCCTCTCTCTGTGCCCCCCACTCATGCTTGCTCTCTCTCTCTCTCTCTCTCTAGTGCTCTCTCTCTCAAATAAAAAATCTTAAAAAAAACGAAAGCCAAATACAAAATGGTAAAACTGTAAGAAGGAAATAAGAGTATTTGTATGGCCCTCAAGTAATAAGGAAAGCTTTCTTAAGACCAAAAAGCAAAAACTTTAAAAACATCATTGATACTTAGAAACATTTTAGCCTTAAACTTCTACAAAAGATCCCATAAATAAAATGGAAAGACAAGCCAGGCACTTTGAAGAGCTGTTATATCACAGAGAGCAGACAATAGGTCACTGTTGGAATATAAGTAAGGAACTTCCATCAATTAAAATGGAAACCTAATTAACCAATATGGAATTGATAAAGCACACAACTGAGTCACAGGAGGGAAAATGCGAAACCGCTCACAAACACATCAGAAGTTACTGAGGGGCGCCGGTGGCTCATTCTGTTAAGTGTCTAACTCTTGATTTAGGCTCCGGTTATGATCTCAGGGTCATGAGATCGAGCCCCTGCGCAGCACCCCACTGAGGGCTCCAGTGGGGACTCTGCGCCCCTCTGCCCCTCCCCCTACTTGTGCTCTGCTCACTCTCTCTTTCTCTCTCTCAAATAAATAAATCTTTAAAAAAAAAAAAAGTTACTTGAACCTACTAGTAATAAGAAAAGTGAAAAGTCAAACAATGAGATATCCCTTTTTATCTAACAGATGAGAAAAAATATCTTCATCAGATTAGCAAAAATTTTAAAGTCCATTCCTATCAACATGGTACACTCATGCTTTGCTGCTGGGGATATACACTGGTCCTGCGGCTTTGGTGCAAATCCAAGCCAGCCCACAGAGCAACTCCACTTCTAGGTCTGAACCCCCAAACACATACGCACCACGTGCAGAGAACTCTGTACTACGCTGCTCCCTATAACACTGCTTTGCGATTGCAAAAAAGTGGAAATAACCTAAATTTCCATCCGCAGAGAAAAGGTAACTGAAATATGGTACGTTTATTCAAAGATGTACTATAGAGTAGCTAAGGAAAATAAATAGATCTGTATGTATCAACATGGACAGTTCTTTAAAAAGCAAGCAAATCATAGAAATTGTAATTTGAAGACCATTTATATAAATTTTTAAAACCTTTGCAACATTATAATTTTCTATCTAACCATCTAGTCATGTAAAAAATTTTTTTTAAATAACCTGTAAGAATACAAATCAAACTCACAATAGAGGTTACTTCTGGGTAAAAGATGAGCTTTTTCTATAGTTTTTCAATCTCCCTCCCCCTCCAAAAAAAAAACTTCGTCAAAACAAGAAAAATCAAGTAACATGCTATGTAACATGAACATTAGCACCCACAGTGATGATCTGAGCATAGGGTGCTCAAAACTATGTGGTTTCTATTATTTCATTATAACACAAACAGTTAAGTCAAAATTAGATGACACTTACGCATATAAGGCAGTTTTTCTGGGCAGGGTAGATATGGTGAATATGTGAAGTTTTCCGGAAGATATGTTGTTGTTTGAACAAGATAATCACTTGAATTATTGCCTTCAGGATAATCTTGGAGAGAGAGGAAAAAAGTTACAACCGAAAAACTGCCTTTTTCTTTGCGCCTAGTATGAAATATGTCACCGTCACTGTAAGAAGACCTGCAACATGCAATCTACAGAGGTACTTAAAAGCAATTATCTATAAAGAACCAGAGAAAAGCAAACGCAGCTGCTGTGGCTACTCTCCCAGTCGCCCTTCACTGCTACTGGAAAGGACCTCTCGGCGTGATTTCCCAGGGGAGCTGGGGGACAAGGCTAGAGAGCAGCCCGGCCTCATCTGTGCACACATGCAGAGCAGGCTCATCCGCCGCCATGCAAGCACACCTGCTCCCATCCCTCCCCCAGCTGAGCAAGATCAAAAGGGACTGGGAAAGTACACCAGGGGCCCCCTCCACCATCAATGGCCAACGGTATCCTGGGCGACCACAGGGCAACAGAACAATGCTTCATAGTGAGGCATATAGTGAGCACTGCACTGAGGGGTAGGAGTCATTTTTTCTCATCACCCCACACTTAAGAAACTGAGATTGATCCACTCAACTTACTTCTGTAATGAAGACCATTTTAAATCTTTACGTTTCCAACTCATAGGCTGCCATCCCTGGGCAGCCCTGGGCTGTGCATTACATTAGGTCTGTTTTCGTTCGCTGCTCCAAGTTTGACAGCATGGCGGGCACTGGTTAGAGTACCACAGTCAAATGTGGAGTTCAAATCCTTGCTCCGACATGCCCGAGCTTTGTGGTACAGGGCCCGACAATGTAGTTTCTCTTCTCTGTCTACCGCATATAGCTGTTTTCAGATTTTGACAAGAGAAATGTACAAACTGCTTACAACAATCCGTATTCAACGGCTGGAGTTCTGAATGACTGATTCAGAACTGTGCATGGGACTTAACAGAGAATCTTAAAATTTTGAACTTGGAGCCAAAGAGATCATATTTCAGCCCTTTCTGGAACAAGGTTCTGAGATGCAAGTCTGAGAACCATGACCTGCCAGTTTCCTCTATGTCAGAGGAAGCTGGTCTAAGAGAACGAGACCAATGTGCAGTAAGAGACAAGACATGGAAACAGCTGATTCAACTAGTGCCTGTCTCCTGGATCATAAACCAAGTACCCACAGGAAATGAAGCTCTAGCAGACACTTTGGGAAAATGCAAAGATGTCCTTTCAATTTCCAGTAATCTGCTTTGATGACGGAGTTATTCCTATCTGAACTGGTTTGCAGGCAGAGAGATAAGAAAGAGGAGAACAGGCATATGACTTGAAAGATAGGCCTGTCTGCCAAGTGACCAGCAAGCAAAAGGCGAAATGTAAAAATCACACACCTTACTAAACTGTAAAAGCTAAACCCTCTCCCTAAGGAAAAATAGTAGAATCCTAGCAATTGAATATGAAGTATAGAGGAAGGGTCAAAGAGCACTAAACACCGACCCTGCATGTCTTTTGCCTAACACAATTATTCACTCATCATCAAAATGGACTTGACAGGGGTGCAGCCTGGGCTTCAGTAATAACAGGAGTTATTCCCTTGGAATTCCCTTCCAATCGAAGGCACGTCTGCTGGAACGGACCCTGCACAGGCTGCTAAGCAGAGGGTAATGGCTTCTGGTACCAGTGAGGAGACAGAAGCTGGAGAAGGTCCAATTCCAAAGCACGGCATGGAAATCCCAGTAATGAATTTGGCGGGGCATGGGGAAGATTTTAAGATAAGTGTACTTATTCCCAGGAAACCCCAAGATAATAAGTAGGGCTGAATGATGTTCAACCCTAAGGCTGATTCCAGGAAGTGGGAAAGTGGGAAAGCCCCTGTGACAGAATGCCCCCAAGAGCCTTCTCCAGAGCAGCCCTGGAAGGCACTTCACAGGAAAACGCTCCAAGCTAAAGGGGAGGGAGCGTTCAGTGGACTGTAATTGTTTTGTAAGCCCAGGGACACACCAAGAGCACAGAGAACCCTCTAGTAATCTGTATGTCCCCCATATACATCTGAAAGGTTTAAAGATATGAACGTAAAATAAGTTTAAGTCAATTAAAGTTCTGATTCTTTCCTTAAGATGCTTTTAAAAAAATATATCTAGATACACATTGAAAAAATAAAATAAAAGTAATTGGAAAAAAATAAAAATAAATCTAGCTACAGATCAAATTTCAAGTTGTAGTCAAAAAATTTTTCGGCATTTATGGGGACTCCTACTATACTGGACAGCCACTATAGTCCGTGCTTTTGTAGGAGCTAAAAACAGAAGATAAATAAGGTTGCCCCTGGCCTTTATGTGTTCCAAAGATTGATTTTCTTATAATCCTGAGGCAGATAAATATTAACATCCTCAAAATTCTCAAATATTTCTTAATGTTATGTAGTTAACTTTAGATAAGAGTATTTTCTTCTTTTGCACAATTTATTATTTCTTTTGACTAATTCTGGACCCCTTCTCTTAGCTACATGCCATGATTCTATAAATCTACATCCAACTCACAGAAATTGTAAGCTCTCTAGACAGTTCTGCAAAACAAACTGTTAACGGAAGCTCTCCCCTGGGGAGTCTGGCGGCAGCAGAAGGCCTAGAGGACTGTTCCACTTTTTATTTTAGTGCTAGAATGACTGAGTCTTTCACAAAAGAACTGATGTATCACTTTGATCAGTTTTTAAAGGACTAGATTAAAAAAATAAAGCTCAAAGACACATGGAATAGCAGCATATTCACTTCCTTTAAATACAAAGTTTTGGAGCTAAATGTGTTATTCTTGGCTAAATGATTACAAATGGTCATAAGGATCAACCCACTGCGAGACTTATAGGAAAGTCTCTGCACTCCTTGGGTACTGTGTCCAGTGGTGCTTATGTCATCCCAATGTATTATGTAGAAGTCTACCCAACCACCCCCTGCCACTATCTGAATATCTCTTTTTTTTAATCAAATTGCCTTTGATTTCCAGTATCTAACAAAGTATCTACAACATGCTAAAAACTTACTGTAAAAGAACTCTTCACAACTGATCATTCAGCCAACAATAATTTAAGCTTTTGGAGACTATACTGTAATAAACCCACAAAATCATTATTCCCACAGAAGTGCTTGGGTCCATCAAGTATAACCACTGCTTTCAAAAATCCAGGAACAGTTTTAAAAGGTTATGCATGATAGATGCATTTGAGACAGATCTACCACAACTGCTTTAAAATGTAGACATTATTTCATCTAATGAATGGATGGGTGAAAACACAATGAGTTCTGGGCCTTCTTCCTCTTTTCTGGAGCCACACATGTAGAAAAGAGAAACACAGAATGAAAACTGCTGGACAAGTCCCCTCCTCAGCTCTCTCCGGACCTTATCACTTATAGGAAAAGGAGAATAGCACCAAATTGGACTCTCAAGGGCTTTGTTCCTCCAGCAAAGGGCAGCTTAAAGCAGGTACAGAAACTCAGTGAGAATTCTGTTCTGTCACTGTCAGTCTGGCAGTGTCTGAGGGTTCAGACCACACAGCCATCAAATGAGGAAATGTGCTCAGCTATTTCTAACAAATCTACCAGTACTAACATTGCATGACCCTTATCGTCTGCTTCAGTAATTATTCACTGATTACATCTTGTTTCCTTAATTTGACTAACTCCATAGCTACAAGGCAAAGCATCATTTGATTACGAGAGTATGTGATTTCTTTGCAAAAATATTCTATGTACTATCTATTTACATTTGGTGTTTCAGAAAGTCAGGTACAAGGTTAAAATCCCTTTTTGAAATCAAATGTACTTAGAAATAGCACAACCTATTTGCCATCAAGTGCTAAATTTTAAATGAGCCAGCACATGTTAATCAATTCTCCTCCAGAGTTCTATTAGCTCTTAATACACCTTATTGGCCATTATTTCCTTGTTGGCAGATTATATCCATATAAGTTTGTGCAGAAATAAACAACTGCATTATAAACAGGTATGCTTCCATCTCTCTCAAAAGCCAAGAGATCCTCATCCAAAGGCTGGATGTTCTTCTTAGTGCTGTGTCTCCAAGTATCTAAGAATACTGACTACATGAATTGCTCCATATACACGAACACAGAAGAGTCTCACGGTTGCCTCCTGAAACTCCATTTTCCCTTTCTCATTAAGTAACAGAACTCCAATTTCATTCAAAGCACCAGTGTGCCGAGCTCAAAGACCATATTTACAGTCCCTACAACAAAGTTCTGGTCAATGTGATGGAAGCAGAAATATCATCTGAAACTTCTGGAAAGTCTCCTTAAAAGGGTCCCTCTGTTCTTCTTCCTTCTTCCTTTCCTCCTTCTTACTAACCCAAGTACAAACAGAAAGACTGGAGCCCCACGCCAACCTTCGAAGACTATAAAACTCCATGACAGAGCAGAAGATCAAAGGTATGTGGAGATTTTCTCCACCACAGCCCCAGATATCAACTTACAGATGTCTTCTACATAAGAACATAGAGTGTCGTGGGCTTAAGCTGCTGCAGCCAGGTCCCTCTTACAGCCAAATCCAATTCCTAGCTGATACAATGACAGACTGCCTCCAGAGGACAGTTTACCACCAGTAAATGAACCGTGAAAAAAATTTTCAAAGGTTCACAAAAGTAAGCCAAGTCTAACCAAAGTAGGCAGTGGTTGTTTGGTCAATATTGAAACTGTGAGCTGGTAAGGGGAAAGAGGATTTCCCTTTTTCTTGTCTTCTACTTGTGAAGGGGAAAGGGAAGAGTTTGTCTTGACCCAGTAATCAATTTCCTAATCAAGCTCAACGAGTTCCCACGTAAAACTGACTCATGCCTCGGGAAAGGAACTCGACTATGCACAGATGTCCAGCATGCCCTTCTACGAACACAGTAATCGAAGGATGCTGAGTGTTTCTGTTCAGTTGAGTGAACTTTTAATGACCACTTTCACAATCAACTTATTCAACCAGGACAAGTCCTAAAGAAGCTTTTATCATGTTTAAACTGCTCCTAACATTGACCTACTATTCAGACGACCAAATAAAGCAGAAGACCAGTTAATGAGATTTTTACAATACTCTTAAAATTTCAGGTACAATGACAGTCTTTCTAAAAGAAACTTCTTTCAACTTAAAAGGGAGAAACAAGAGTGTTTTGATTTGTGGCATCATAAAACAAATCGGATAAATGACTAGAATGGATTTTGCAAAAGCATGTATGAAATTAAGAATCAACCTGACACGGTCTTGAATTTTTAGAAGGGTAAAACTATTACCCACCTTAACATACATTTTAAGAAAGAACATCTATGGTTGGCAGATAGGAACTTCCCATTAATAGTGTGTCCGTGTGTCTGTCTATCTGTCATTTACAGTGGCACAATGGAGAACTGTTGACAAGAATGAAATCCTAAATTTTAACTGTTTAAAATGAGAATATAGAGGATGCAACAAGTGGTAACCAGTTACTGAAACCTTTAAGTAACATCTAATAACACTTCAGAAGATGCTGCAGAAACACTGCCCCATCGGAGCCTGAGCATCCCCCCATGATAGTTCAATGTATCTGCATCAATGCTGCCTTCATTTAATCAGTAATATTAGCCTATTACTTGGTTGTAACCTCATGTGATTCTGATGCACATTCTACTTCCAGATAATATTTTTAAAAGACAGGAGTGGCTACGGATTTCCACTTTTATATAATTTCTCCGTAAGCCCCCTAAAAAGGCCCTAAAATTATTAAGAATCTTCTATAATTAAAAACAGTAAGTATTGGGGTGCCTGGGTGGCTCAGTGGGTTAAAGCCTCTGCCTTGGGCTCAGGTCATGATCTCGGGGTCCTGGGATCAAGCCCCGCATTGGGCTCTCTGCTCAGCGGGGAGCCTGCTTCTCCCTCTCTCTCTTCCTGCCTCTCTGTCTTCTTGTGACCTCTCTCTGTCAAATAAATAAATGGAATCTTAAAAAAAAAACAGTATTTATTAAACAGAGTTAGAAAAACATTTTAGAGTTAGAATGGGCATAAAGAGAGATGGTGGAATGACTAATACAGATAAATTATTCTCTTTGTGGTTGATTTTTCTTAACTACGATAGGTGAACTGAAAAAGCACACGCTGCTTTTTGTATTTTATGTTTGCAAGAATTAACTCCCGTATCTTTGTACAAAACCCCCATCACCTCTGTGAGAACACCTTTAGAGATCCGAAAACATGGACGGCCTGGCCCAAGCAGTGAAGGAATCTCCTAGGACACTCAGTAGGAGATACCTTCATCTTTAACAGGAGTCTCATAGGCAAAACCAGAGCTTGAGAGATCTGGTTTACTTCTTTTGACTACAAAGGTAAGAAGCAGAAACAAAGCATGATGAAGAAGCAAGTAATCTTACCTGTACCATTGAGGGTAGTGTTTTTATTTGTGTACAGCCTGATCATATGTCCTATTGTTTTCACATTTTCTCTCAACATTATTCCTCGAGCTTGTACCATAAAGAGGTAAGTGTTGGCTATAAAAAGGAAAGAGAGGAAATATCATGACTCAGTAAGCTTTTTTTTAATTTAATAAAATAATATTCAGTCTGGGGAACTGCCCAGTAAACCCAAACTGACTCAGTTAGCATGTCCAAAGGGAAAACAGAAATATAAAATGACTATTTCCCATTATCAAAAACTTGTAAAAACAGGCGTGCCTGGCGAGCCCAGTCAGAAGAGCATGCAGCTCTTGATCTTGGGGTTGTAAGACTGAGCCCCACATTGGGTGTAGAGATTTCCTAAAAAAAAATAAAATCTAAAAAAAAAAAATAATAAGAAAGGAAAAGAAACCAAAAAACCAAACTTATAAAAACAAACTTTTTAAAACAATAAAAATGAAAAATTCAAGTCGTAATATCCATCAAAAAGAATGAGACTAAATGAATATCATAATGAATTCCTTTATCTGTAAATGACTTTCTAACCATAAAATATACTTTCAAATTTCAAAAAGGCATTTTATTACAAATATATGATCATATAGTATACTTTCTCTAATCCTATACTAATTCCCTCAAACCCAAAACTCCACAAGGTAAGTATTCCTTACCTAATAGTAAATATATCATAAATAACCATAACATCTGGTATGCATATGAATCTTCCAATGGATCTTGTAAATTCTCAGTGTATTTGGGGAAGGAGACTTAGGGGGCAGAATGACCCAAAATCAATATCTATTTTGGTAATTTCTCTCTACTGAGTTCATTACTTAGAACTTTTATACTCCCTTTCAATCACCAGTCTACCTACCAGGATGGTAAAAGCAGACAAAATCAAAATCAATGTGCGTTTTCAAGTTAGTACATTTAATTCTTTGTGGCAAGTGCTTCAAAACTAGGCCCCTAATTTCTTGCTTTGAGAGAAACTAGTAAATTGACAAAGATGACAAAAATCTCTGCCTTTTGAGATGCCAGGACTCCTCAGAGGAGCACAGGAGTGATCAAAAGATCCTTTCTTTCTCGGTCCTGATTCTATGAGCACAATGCACATCTCTGGACAGCTCACTGAATCTCAGTTTCCTCACCTAAAAAAGTTGGTATTGCATATGTTCTCTAAAGCCCTTGCTACTCTCAATTCTCCAGGCATACAGCCAAAAAATCATAAACTTCACTCATTCGAGAGGAGAAGGATCATTTTCATGGCAAAACCAAAGAACTCCACGACTCTGTTAACGACTCTTCCAATTTTAAAATAAGTTGCCCCTGAACACTGTAATGACAGTCTCAAAAAAGGAATGGGCCAAATTGAAAAAATGTTAAATGCCAATGAATTTTCTGGGCCCTGCTCTATTTCCCCGAGTTGCTACAGAGAGATGAGCAAAATGTAATGTTTACTACCACCTTTCCCATTTTTCTGAAGATTTTATTTCCTTATTTGAGAGAGAGTATGGGAGAGAGAAAGCGCACACAGGCGCAGGAGTTGGGAGAGGGGCAGAGAGAGAGAAGGAGCAGACTCCCTGCTGCTGGGCAGAAAGCCTGATGAGGGCTCCATCCCCAGGACCCCAAGATCATAACCTGAGCTGAAGACAGAAGCTTAACTGCTTAACCCTTTAGCCGACTCAGCCTCTCAAGCACCCCTCTCCTTTCCCATTTTTTTTAAAGATTTTATTTATTTGACAGAGGGAGACACAGCGAGAGAAGGAACACAAGCAGGGGGAGAGAGAAAGAGAAACAGGCTTCCCGCTGAGCAGGAAGCTTGATGTGGGGCTTGATCCCAGGACCCAGGGACCAAGACCTGAGCTGAAGGCAGATGCTTAATAAGGACTGAGCCACCCAGATGCGCCTCCTTTCCAACTTTTTATGTAAATTTTAACTTGCTCAAAGCACAAAAAACAGAATAAATAAAATAGAGAAGCAGAGTATAAGAACACTTCTCCTTTTACCTTCAATCCGCAACAGAAAAAACAACAGAAATCCAAGCCTCACATAAGTTTACCTCAATCATTTTTAAGAGCGTGTCTACATCCTCTCTAGAAAGCAGTCCTATAATTAGATATAACTTGTTTAGGCTTGAATTTATTGCACCCCTGGGGTTACAAATACAAGTTTTTATTACAGTTTTGCTCTTGAGTGGACTCTAAAAGAAAGACGAGACAAAGTGAAAAATGAAAACAAAAAGAACAGCCAACCAAAAATGTAGGAAACATTCAATAAAAGCCAACTAACGTTAGCAAAAGCCCAGATCTAAAATTCAGCTGAAACGATGCAGGGGAAAACCATCAAATAGAAAACTAATGCCAACTTACAACACCTTGGATCACTGAATCCTAAAGTTATACACGAAATTTGTTATCAGTGACCTAATATCTTGTAACGTCTGTTCTGCACCAAACCGTAGAGAGGACTGTCACGGGGCAGCAGGACTAAGCAGCTGGAAACAACACTGGCCCAAGTCAGGCTCCGCTAGGTGAGAACACCAGGGCACTTCCCTGTGTCCTGAATGTGTCATGTGAAACTGAACTTTTAACACACCTATGCATATAAAGAAGATTGTCTGACATCGTGAAGCCAACTCAGATTTAAGCAGCAAAGAAGAGATCTGGTATAGAAAAGAATCATCAAGGCAAATTACCCTAAAAACTTCCAAAACATCAGGTAACAAACTTGTTACAGAAAAAAAAAAAAATGATGACTGATGGCAACTGTGACAAAAGAAGGCATTTATTATTCATTAGATGGATGGAGCAAAAAATTAAGGAATGCAAGACTCCAAACTCTCCAAATGGAGAATCTATTAGTTTATATTAAATCATGTACCACTAATTGAGTTACAGTCCTTAGGTTAATGGTCCTCAGGGGTTTAATCCCTAAAGATCAAAACCCATTAGGGAATGAAGCTGTTTTGTTTAACTAGTCATCGTTAACAGAAGAACGCGATGTGTCAAAGTATTGCAAGGCACACTAACCCAGCATGAGAATGGCTCCAACTGTCTGATTTCCAGACACCTTAAACTGTTAACCCACACTCAAACAACTACGACCACTAATTACTATTAAGATAAAATGTAGGGGCGTCTGGGTGGCTCGGTTGGTTGGGCGGCTGCCTTTGGCTCGGGTCATGAACCTTGAGTTCCGGGATCGAGTCCTGCATCGGGCTCTCAGCTCCACGGGGAGTCTGCATCTTCCTCTAACCTTCTCTCCTCTCATGCTCTCTCTCACTTTCTCTGTCTCTCAAATAAATAAATAAATAAAATCTTAAAAAAAAAAAAAGATAAAATGTAACATCTTATTGGCAAACCAACAAGTTCAAGGAAATCTTTGTCTAAAATTTCTATTCCAAGTAAAAGAAATTGCATTTCAGAATACAGGGAAATCTTTCTCAGCTTTGCCCTTTGGTATTGAGACAACTCAGAAATACACTTAAAAAACTACCACTGCTTAATTAAAATCATGCCCTGTTCTCTACTTCAGTTAATTTGCTATTTGCCTCTGCTTTGTGAGACATAAATTTAACTTATTTACCTAGGTCTGCTTTGGGGGCAGGGGGGAATACCTACAACTTAAAAAAAAAAAAAAAAACCTTTAAAAATCAAGTTTACAACAACTAGGTATCCTACCCTGGGTTTGTGAGGCAAGAGATTTAATTCTCCACTTAAGGAAACTAAGAAATGCACTTGCTAGTAATGTGCCTCCCTATCCCTTTCCAAATCCAGCTTTGTTCAGTGAAAAAAAATATTCCGGACAAGAAGAATGTGCCGTCTGCACTGATCTGGAAAGTGAGCTTCAGAGGCCTCGGACACAACATCCCCCTGGTCTCAGGACTCTGATACACCGGCACAGGTCCGTTAACAAAAAGTAATCCAGCGAGGAGCTGATTTTGAGAGGGAGACTATGGTGGTTAGGTACATTGTAAGTGCAGGACTAGAGCTAAGAAAGAAGGGCGAGAAATATAATTTGGGGTGATATTCATATAAGGGTAGGAACTACGGTGGTCAGTCACCATAAGGAAAAAGTATCCAGGAAAGTGGTAAGTGCAGTTCAGACACATAGGAAGAGACCACAAAGAGGGTCACAAAGATAAAAGGTCCCAAGATGAATTAGTCCGAGCTTGAACACAGTGAAGAAGAGGAAATGGTCAACCTTATCAAACACCACGGAGGCTAAAAAGACTAAAAAATAATAGCTTAAAAAAATAAAACACTAATACTTGGCGCATACACTTTGCCAAGGATCCTTAGAAGAGCATTACATATAACCTAATTAATCCTTACAAGCAACCTTATAAGGGTAGGTACTAACATTATTCCCATTTTACAGATCAAGAAATTGAAACGTGGAGTTAAGTAACTTGCTCAAGGTCGCACAGTTATTAGCTGGTGGTGGGTTCAAACCCCAGCAGGCTGAATTCAAACCCCAGCAGGCTGGCCCCAGCGGTCTCACTCCTTACCACCATACAATGTAGCCTCTTAAAAAGGCCGGTAAGAGCACTGTCAATCTTTAAAATAAGAGTTTCTGGAAAACAACGGAAACAAAAGGCAAGTAGGAAAGAGTACAGTGGCTAGTGACAAAGTAAAAGTAATTTTAAGAAAAGAGAAGTGAGAGCAAGGTCAAGAAGTTTTTTTTAGACAGGAGAAATCTGAGCGTTGATTGTGGCCCAAGTAGAGGGAAGAAAGAGTAAATTTAAATTCAAGGCACTGAACGAAATAGGAGGAAGCACAGAAAAGAACACTTCCACGAAGAGGACGGCATAAGCAGAGGCTCTGGGGGGCACGGGCGCATAGCACATCCAGGAGTAAAGAATCCAACTTGAGTAGAGTTTGGCAGCAATGAAAAATAATTTGTAAAGGTCTAAGCAGATGGGCGGTGTGCAAAAAAACAGAAGGAAAGAGGGGAGGGACTCAAGGTCACTGTGAAGATGAGAAGTCATGTTAACGATAGTGAGAACCTTCTCACTTATGCCAGAAGTGTAAGGTTAGGAAGTCTATGGTCTGGAGAGGCACAAGGGAGAGCAGGTCACAACTACAGGGACCTGATGTGGTCGGCCAAGGGAGGATGGAAGACAAGCCCCAGACAGCCTGATGGCCACCAAGAGGGACATCGGCGGGGGATGAAGCAGAGTGGGAACGTTCTGAGCTGAGCGCAGGCATACCTCAGACACACGGCAGCGCTGCTGCAGACCACCGCAATAAAGCAAATATTGCAATAAATCGAGTCAAATAAATGCTTTCATTTCCCCATGCGTATAAAAGTTTACACTATAGTCTACTAGACGTGCAAAGCATTATGTCTTAAAAAGCAATGTACATACCTTGATTTAAAAATACTTTATTGCCAAAAAAATTGTAATCATCCCCTGGGCTTTCAGCAAGTAGTACCCTTCTTGCTGATGGAGGGCCTTGCCTCAGTGCTGATGGCTGCTGACCGATCAGTGGTTGCTGGGCGGTGGGGGGGGGGGGGGGGGGGGGGGGGGGGGCAACTTCTTCAGACAAGACAACAATGAAGTTTGCCACATCAAATGGTTCTTCCTCTCACCAGTGACTTCTCGGTAGCACACTAACGCTGTTTGATAGCATTTTACCCGCACTAGAACTTCTTTCAAAACTGGAGTCAATCCTCTCAAACCCTGCCACTGCTTTCCCAACTAAATTTATGTCAGATTCTAATCTTTTATTGTCGTTTGAACAATCTTGACAGCATCTTCACCAGGAGTAGAAGCCATCTCAAGAAACTACTTTCTTTGCTCATCCGTAGGAAGCACTCTTCGTCCACTCAAGTTTTCTCAGGAGACTGCAGTAGTTCAGTCCCATCTTCAGGCTCCACTTCTCATTCTACTTTTTTTGCTCTTTCCACCACATCTCCAGTGACTTCCTCCACCAAGTCTCGAATCCCGCCAAGTCCTCCATCAGGGAGGACAACAACTTTTTCCAAACTCTTGGTAATGCTGATATTTGGATCCCTTCCCATCATAAACGTTCTTAATGAGACTTAGAAAGGGGAATCCTTTCCAGAAGGTTTTCAATTTACTTTGCCCAGATCCATCAGAGAAATCACTATGTATGGCACGTAAAGCTTTATGAAATATGTTTCTTCAATAAGACTTGAAGGTCAAAGTGATGCCTTGACCCATGAGCTCCAGAATGGATGTTGTACCAGCAGGCAACAGAATATTACCCTCACTGCATAGCTCCATCAGGGCTCTTGGGTGACAAGGTACATTGTTAATGAGCAGCAATATTTTGCAAGAAACCTTTTTTTCTAAGCAGGAGGTCTCAACGGTAGGCTTAAAATATTCAGTAAACCATGTTGTAAACAAATGTGTTCTCATCGAGGCTTTGCTGTTCCATTTCCAGATTTAGCACAATTCTTCAGGGTGCTAGGATTTGGGGAATGGCAAATGAGCAACGGCTTCAACTTAAAGTCACCAGCTACATTAGCCCCCACCTAACAAGACAATCCACCTGTGCTTCGAAGCTTTGAAACCAGGCACTAACTCCTCTTCTCTAGCCATAAAAGTCCTAGAAAGCATCTTCTTCCAACTGAAAACTGTTTCATCTACATTGGAAATCTGTTGTTCAGTGTAGCCACCTTCATTAATTAGTTAGACCTTCTGGATCACTTGTTACAGCTTTTACACCAGCACTTGCTGCTTCCACCTTACTCTTGTTGGCTTCTTTCTTTAAACCTCGTGCACCACCCTCTGTTAGCTTCAGACTTTTCTCCGGCAGCTTCCTCACCTCTCTCAGTCTTCATGGAATTGAAGACAGGCAGGGCCTGGCTCTGGATTAGGCTTTGGCTTCAGGGAATGTTGTTGCTGGTTGAATCTTCTAACCAAACCACTAAAACTTTTTCCACTTCAGCAGTAAAATTGTTTCACTTTCTTATCGTTCATGTGTTCACTGGAGTAGCACTTTTAATTTCCTTCCAGAACCATTCCTCTAGAGGTGCCTGGGTGGCTCAGTTGGTTAAGCGTCTGCCTTCAGCTTAGGTCATGATCTCAAGGTCCTGGACCCCTGTAGGGAGCCCTGTGTGGAGCCCTGTGTGGGGCTTCCCAGCTCAGTGGGGAGTCTGCTTGGTCTGCTTGTCCCTCTCCCTCTGTCCTGCCCGTGCCCTCTCTCTCTCTCTCTCAAATAAGTAAAATCATAAAAAAAGAAAAGAAGAAAAAAAAAGAAACATTCCTCTGCATTCACATCTTGGCTATTTGGTGCAAGAGGTCCATCCTTCTGTCTACCTCGGCTTTTGACATCCCGTCCTCATTAAGCATATCGTTTCTAGCTTTTGATTTCAAGTGAGAGACATGTGATTCTTCCTTTCAGGTGAACACTTAGAAGCCACTGTAGGATTATGAGTTAGCCTATTTTCAATATTGTTGTGTTTCAGGGACTAGAGGGGGGCCCAAGGAGAGAGAGACTGACGGGGAACGGCCGATCAGCGAAGCAGTTGGAACACACGCTTTTATCAATGAAGTGTGTTGTCTTATATGGGCACAGTTCATGACACCCAAAACAATTATAATAGTAGTATCAAAGACCACAGATGACCGTAACAAATATCAGGATAATGAAAAGGTTTGAAACATTACAATTATCAATAGTGACACAGAGACATGAAGTGAGCAGATATTGTTGGAAAAATGGCAGCAATAGGTTTGCTTAATATAAGATTGCCACAAACCTTCAATTTATTAAACTCATTATCTGCAAATCACAATAAAATGAAGCATAATAAAATGACATATGCCTGTATTTCTATGCTTCTAAAGAGAAGGGAGGGGCACTTCGGTGGCTCAGGCAGTTAAGCATCTGACTGCTTGGTTTCAGCTCAGGTCATCATCTCAGGGTCATGAGATCGAGCCCCTGTATCAGGCAGGTGTCTGTTGGCATTTCTTGCCTTCCCGGGCTCATGGTCACATCACTCTAGTCTCTGCCTCCATTGGTACATTGCACTGTGCACAGTACACAGTCCACTTGAGATCCTTTCCCTCTCCCTCCCTGTCTGCCCCTCCCTGAGTGTGTGCACGCATATGTGCACGTAGGTACCAGGCTGAATGGGGCCCCCCATTGTGCATCCTAATTCCCAGAAGCTGTGAAAATGTCATCTTCTTTGGAAAAGGAGTCTTTGCAGATGTAACTAAGGATCTTGAGGTGAGGAGATCATCCTGGATTATCTGGGTGGGCTCTAAATCCAATGACAAATGCTCAGATAAGGAAAAGGCAAGGGATATTTTACACACACACACACACACACACACACACACGCACGCACAGGCACGAAAGAAAGTAAGGTAAAGATGGAGGCAGAAACTAGAGTGATGTGACCACAAGCCCAGGAAGGCATGAAATGCCAGCAGGCACCTGAAGCTGGAAAGAGCAAGGAAGGATCCTCCTCCAGAGCCTCCAGAGGGAGCGCCGTCCTGACAACACCTGATTTCAGACCTGGCCTCCAGAACTGTGAGATAATAAATTCCTGTTGTTTTAAGCCCCTCTGCGTGTGGTGATGTATATGGCAGTCCTAGGAAACTAATACACCACCACATGGTGTGGGTATAATTTTTCCCCATTTGAAAGATCAGAAAACAAACTCTGAGGTAAGTTGCATAGGCACAATTTAAAAACTGGGATTCAAGGACAGGTCTAAATGTCTCTGAGAGGCAGCAATTTGTAAGAAGCAATAGCTGAAAGTCATAGAGGAGAGGGAGGGGTTAAAAAAAAGAGAGAGAGAGAGAGAGAGAGAAATCTTCAATGTAGAAAGTAATGAGGGAGTGAGAAAGGAGGGATAAGCCAGAGAGAGAGAAAGAGAGCGAGAGAGAGAGAGAGAGAGAAATCTTCAATGTAAAAAGCAATGAGGGAGTGAGAAAGGAAGGATAAGCCAGATCTCAGCTAGTGAAAGGAGGAGGAGGAAATCAGAAGGGGCATTTAAAGGTTACGGGAGAGAAAATAGTTTCCCATATTAGCTACAAAACATATACAGAAATAAACAATGTGGAAAAAAGCGCAAAATACCGCTTATATATCCCCTTGGATATTACTACAGATATCTGAATCTGGTATCTCTGAATCTCTCAGAACTCACAATAATCTTTTAAGTATTGGCTGCAGATGCCTAAAGGTTTTCTTCTACCCACATCTAGCCCTTGTTCAACTAATTCCCAGAAATGACTCATCCAAGATGGCAAATCTAAATATATTATCTCTGGTAATAATGTTGTAAACCCCAGGATTAAGCCAGATGGTATATGAAATATTATTGTTCATACTTTACGTGGGACCGAAGTACTGCTTGGGTTGAAAACAAAACCAACCGTTCACTCTATGTCAAAGTACTATTTAAGCAGAGTATCTTACCGCAGTGACAATAATTCAAAGCCAGGTATGGGCTCAAGGAAATCTGTAGTGCAAATAATTACCAGCCTAGAATAACCTCCTCCCCATCTTTCAAGTGAGTCATGGGCTGACTAACAAATTAAGAGAATGAAAGAACTCTGCATTCAGAACCCCATTTTATCAAGGCATGATGAATTCCGTGATTACATACAGTATAGATCTATTTCAGATCTTAGCCAACAGTTACAGCTTTGCTGATGTAGACATTAAAAATTAACAAGAAATTCTTTACAATTGGTGCTATCACCAATTCCACTCTGCAGTTTAGCGGTTTTACGTTATTTGGGGAGATTATGATTGTGATCAGTTTGAATACTGATCAAAATTAAGTATTTTTTTTAAAGATTTTATTTATTTATTTGACAGAGGGAGACATCACAAGTAGGCAGAGAGGCAGGCAGAGAGAGAGGGGGAAGCAGGCTCCCCGCTGAGCAAAGAGCCCGACATGGGGCTCAATCCCAGGACCCCGAGATCATGACCCGAGCCGAAGGCAGAGGCTTTAACCCACTGAGCCACCCAGGTGCCCCCAAAATTAAGTATTTTTAAATAAAATTGGACTTCCAACATTCTAATTAAAGATGTTCAGGGTGGAGACATGTGTTCGTTCAACAGATATTTACTGAATGCCTACCGTCTGCCGAACAGTACCAGAAGCTAGGCATCCAGGGGGTTCCTCTGTAAAAACCAAAATCCTGAAGAAGCATAAACTGCCTAAAACGTCAGAAGTACTTTTGAAGCAATCAGATCATCAGTTCAGGTGAGCTTACACTCAGCTGATAATTCTAAAATAGACTCCAAACCTGGTAATATGAAAACACTATCTAACACAAGATATCGATCTGCACTGTCATGTGTTAGTTCACTGTTATTCACTTAAAATAAACACATTCTTCTTTAAAGCAGGACAGGAGGGGCGCCTGGGCGGCTCAGTGGGTTAAAGCCTCTGCCTTGGGCTCAGGTCATGATCTCAGGGTCCTGGGATCGAGCCCCACATTGGGCTCTCTGCTCAGCAGGGAGTCTGCTTCCCCCTCTCCTGCCTGCCTCTCTGCCTGCTTATGATCTTTCTCCTCTCTTTCAAATAAATAAATAAAATCTTAAAAAAAAAAAAAAGAAAGAAAGAAAGCAGGACAGGAGCTTCAAGAGTTAAGCATTACACCGCACACTGCAGAAAAGCAAAATTAGGAGGAAATGAGGGAATCAAGGAAGAAGAATGCAGGCAATTAAACAGATTTTTTTTAAAGCCAATCAGTAAGGAAGCTTAATGAAATTTCAGACTAAAAGATCAAAACCATAAATAAACACACCCAGAAAACATTACAGAATTGTTGAAAAGTAATGATTTCAGAGTACACAGGGTGAATGGGAGAATCTCTATCCTCTTAAGAATTCTATCATGAGAAAAAAAAAAAAAGTGGTATTTGAACTATATGTTTTACAATCATCCCCAATTTCCTTGTGTTTTCACAGTTAAAATACCTTTTGAAATTTCAAATTTATTTTATGAAAGGAAAAGGGCTCTTAGACAAGCAGGAGTGAAGGGGACACTGTGGGAAATGAATTTCAAGGATTTCTAAAGCTCGGGGAGCCTGGGTGGTTCAGTCAGTTGAGCCTTGGACTCTTGGTTTTGGCTCCAGTCATGATCTCAGGGTCATGAGATCCATGGGCTCCACTGAGACCTTCTCTCCCTTTCTCTCCTTCTCCCTCTAGCCCTCCCCCACTGTGAGCTCTTTCTTTCTCTCTCAAATACAATTTTTAAAAAAGATTTCCAAAGCCAGAGCATATTTTTAAATCAATAAACAACACACCTTATAATTCTCTGCCTTGGGTCCCTTGATTCAAATAAAAATAAAGCCCAATTTCTCTTCCAAACTGGAAATTGCATAAGTCACAATTTCTGAGCTATTAACTTAATTATCAGGAAGGCAATATACGTAAAATGGCTTCAGTAAAGTCACATTAACACTAGCGAGCCTCAAATATTTAAAAATAAAACAAGACATAATATTTCAATCAAGATGACAGGTCATAGTAACAAATCTCATATATCTACTTACCTGTAACAATATTACAAAGGAACTTTTCTAGCCAAATGCTACATGAAAGTTTTTTTAAAAGCTTATTTTTTTTTTAAGATTTCATTTATTTATTTGTCAGAGAGAGAGCACGCACAAGCAGGGGGAGTTACAGGCAGAGGGAGAAGCAGACTCCCCACTGTGCAGGGAGCCCAATGCAGGACTCGATCCCAGGACCCTGAGACTGTGACCTGAGCCCAAGGCAGATGCTTAACCGACTGAGTCACCCAGGTGTCCCATGAAACGTTTTTAAATCATTGGCTAACATGGGGCTATATGCTTTAATCACTTTTGCTGATCTTATGAAGTAAATTACAATGTATCTTTCTAATAATTAGAAACACTAACAAATTTCTGGTCAACCTATAACTCAATCACACAGTCATTGCAGACTCACAAAGAAACACATGATCCTGGTTGTCTTAAAGGATGTATTTGTCCATTCTGTCCATTTCTACTCTGGAGGAAAATAATTTTTCACCATGATAGCCATCTCTAGCTCCAGTAAAACATGATGCCACAAACAAGTTTATCTGGTTTTTAAAAAAGTAAGTTTACTTCTATGAAAGAGCAAATGATATAAGATGATTAGTTTCAAAAAATAAACCTATCTACCGCTTGATTTTTTTTTTAACCCACAGTTGGGTATTTGTCAGACATAAAGTTCCCAGAGTCCAGAATTACCTAGGGTATGTATTAAAAATGAACCGGAATCAGAATCAGCATGTCTGGTAATAAAACCTAAGAAATAAGTTTGTATACACAAACCACCTTAAGTAAGGCTTAAGCACATTCATGTTTGAAAAACACCGCTTGTAGTAATTCTTTAAACATAACATTTGTAACAAGCAAAAAAAGTAGAATCTTCCTTTTATATTAGTTTAACTCATATTAAATAAATCCTCTACACAGCTTTCTAATTTATGCACAGTTCATTCAGACTTAGCAGAATCTATGTTTACCTTCTATTATAATGGTATCACACAATGATTTGGTGGAGCCAAAGACTTTTACTAATTCAAATAATTAATCATGAAAACAAAGATGAAAGCAAATAGCCGTATTTATTATGCCTCTAGAGAAAAAAAAACTTAATTATAAATTTCAGATTTAAAATTACTAAGTATGTTTTCCTAAACATTTTGCTGTGCCACATAGCCAAAAATATAATTGCTGACGAACACCCTTTAAGCTAGCTTTCCTATTTTAACTGAGGAGGGTTCTTGCTTTAGCCTTAAACCAAACTTTTGCCAAGTTCTGGTATGACCAAAAACAAGTATGCCCACGAAACATAACAAATCAGGTTGGCCCGACACAGGATTCACATACTAGAGAAAAATAAAATTGAGGTGTTACCTGAAATTCTCCAGGGAATCCAAGACACGAAGTAGAAATATCTAGTCCGAACTGGAGTAAACTCTTAATTTTGCAAAGGCATGTTAATGGCACTGTAGGTGCCTACTTTCAACCTTGAATTGGCCTGATCTTCAACTCAAATCACAGTACCTCTATTAACAGTATTCTCTTTGTTATTCTGACAAAAGGCAGAAATGGAAAGAAACCGTCTTTAAAATACTAAAATACCATGTCCTCCAGAAATTAAAAAGAAGAAAGACAGATTCAGAGGGGAAAGGGGGGAACGGATGACAGAGATGACGGGGCCGGCTGCTCTGAGTAGACGGGAAAGGCACAGTCTGAGGCAGTGGTAATGACCGCTGGCTTGGTCTAAGGTGGCCCGGAAAACACCGTAAATGCAGAAATCAGTGCTCTTGGGACCTCCCCAGTGTGACCCTGGGAAAGCAAGCTCTACACAAGTCCCTGCCATGCACCTCGTTCCCCGGTCTCACTGCAGTCCCCCCTCCCCCAACCTCCACACTTACCCAGGTTAGGACAGACATGAAACGCAGGCTTGAAAGGGAAAGGGCATCACAAAAGGTGGTTGGGGTGGAGGTGGGGGAGACAGGTGGAGGCGCAGGTCTGCCCCGGGGCTGGGTGAGCGAGGGCGCTGCAGTTTGACACCGGGCAGCTCTACCCCCAGCCTGATGAGGCACCTGTGAGGCCCTTATCTCACTGTTTATAGCTCAGTCAGGATGATGGGATTTCTTAAAATCTGCCTCTTTCTAACTACCCTCACTGCTATCTGACGCTATTCAAAAAAAATGGTTCCTCTCTCTCCCATGTGGTGTTCCTTTAACCTAAAGAACACAGAGCTCCTATTTCCCCCAAATCGTCTCCCAGCGCAACAATGACCAGCCCTTCAGCTCCCGCACAGTGGAAGAGTCAGCTATCCCAAGGTGTACGTTTCAGCTCTTCCAAAAAAACTGTCCACCTCGGCTCTTCCAACGACATGTGAGACTTTGGGCACACGACAATCTTTGGGAGGCTGTCTTGCCTTCCCTTTCTTTCCAACAAGGCCTTTATTCCAGCAGCATGGGGTCTGGGAGTGTGGCAGGGACAGCTCCATGAAGCTCCAACAGTGGACAAAGCAGTGGGCTACATCGCGAATCTTTCTCCTGGGACTTCTTTGCACAAAGCTTTGGCTCCAGACGCCATGGCCCCAGGCCCTTGAACACAGGATCGAATCTAGAGGCACCAGTGGGGAGATCGGCAGCCACAGCTCTGACTACCAGAAACTAAGGCTTACAAACCCAAGTGCCCTGATAAGCTTTGTAGTACATTCTGTAATAAACACTCCAGCCGCACAGTGGGTTGGGAAATTATCCACCCTATATAACACTGCCTCAAGAGAAAAACCCATTCCGTTCCCAACTAAATGTCAACTGGTATTTGGAATACCTACCACATCTCTCATGCGGAGACCACAAACCTAGATTAGGAGTTCCTCCTTTAGAAGTATCCACAGACATGGCTATATTAACTTCTCTTAAACATTAAAAGGAAGTCTGATAAAGCCTGCTACAGAATACATGTGTCACTTACCTCATTCCACCATGTTGTTTAATAGACCTCAAATTTATCCATGAAAGGATAACACGAAGAATAGTATTTAGCATTGTCAGATTTCAGTGAATCAATTTTCCCTCCCAAAATACCGCATTTCCCACAAGTCCAAAGGATTTAGATTCACTTATACTGAAACAATATAGCTTGAGTTACAAATGCAGCTCAAGAATGGCAATCTGGGGTCAGAAGTCTCCAAGAACGCTTCCCATTCCCTTGAACATAGACTAGACTGAGTGACTCTCTTCTAAGAAAATATGTCAGGGTCACCTGGGTGGTGCAATAGGTAAAGTGTCTGCCTTCAGCTCAGGTTATGATCTCAAGGTCCTGGGATTGAGTCCCACATTGGGCTCCCTCTCCCTCTGCTCCTCACCCCTCCTCATGCTCGCTCTCTCTCTCTCTCTCTCTACTCTCTCTCAAATAAATAAAATCTTAAAAAGAAAGGAAAGAAAGAAAGAAAGAGAGAAAGAAAGAAAGAAAGAAAAACAAAAAGAAAGAGAAAAAGAAAGAAAGAAAATATGGCAAAAGTGATGGGGTCATGAGCTGCCCTGTGGAGAGGCCCATGTGGGAAGAAGTGAGGGAGGCCTCCAACTAACAACCTGCAAAGAAGTGAGATCCTCGGTCCAACAACCCTCAAGGAACTGAGTCCTTCCCAAATGGGTGAACCACAACACTGATCAGCACTCAACACTCTTGTAGCCTCGTGAGAGACCTTGAGCCAGAGGCATGCAGCCAAACCACATCCAGATTTCCAGCCCACCACACCTATGAGATAATAACACATTTATTCTTTTAAAGTCCTACATTTGGGAGTAATTCACGAAGTTATAGATAGATAACTTATATACTGATCAAGCCAATTTTCTCTATGGTTTCTAATTCCCAGCCCGTCCCTCCATATTCTCCCAAGGTATCTATTCTTTTGTGTTTTTTTTAAGATTTTATTTACTTATTTGACAGAGAGAGAGAGATCACAAGTAGGCAGAGAGGCAGGCAGAGAGAGAGGAGGAAGTAGGCTCCCTGCTGAGCAGAGAGCCCGATGCGGGGCTCGATCCCAGGACCCTGAGATCATGACCTGAGCCAAAGGCAGAGGCTTCAACCCACTGAGCCACCCAAGCACCCCCTCTCCCAAGGTATCTATCATGTAACATGCCAATGGTGTTGATGAGTAAGCTGGTAAGAGGGACAAATGAGTTGCCAAACCAAGAGAAGTGATTTAATCAGAAACATTCAGCCACTCAACAATTCTTTACTAAATCTCTAGTGTGGTCCAAAGCAGAAACCAAATCTCTTAACTTAGGTTAGGAAACAGTTCGCTCTATACTAATATTTGGTCAAATAAAGAGCCCCTCGCTCTCAAGAGGTAACTCAGACACCTACCCAATCAAGAATGAATCCTCTCCATAGTCGTCTAATTTTTGCTAATACAAACATCTTTACGTCCTCTTCTCCCAACTCCAAAATTAATGTACCTATATACTTGATCCCACTCTCTCTACCTGCTCTCCCTGACTGATTTCAATCTTGTTCCCTTTAATAACAGTACTGCCTAAATATTTCTGAAATGAAAATCTGATGTCACTGTCCTACTCAAAATTTAAGGTCAATGGTTTGAAACTGTCCTTAGGCTAACATCCAAGTTCTCACACACAGTTTACAAGGACCACTATTAGACTCATATTTATCTCTCTGGCTTCAGCCCACACTCTCCTCTGCACTCTATGCTTTTAGCCCCTATGTTTCTTTGGTTGTTTTTGTTTTTGTTTTTAACTGTCCACTTCTCCTTCGCCTCTTAGTCTTTAAATCTTCCATCCCTGCATGAAATATTTTTCTCCCAAGCCAATCTTCTAATTACCGAACTTAAGCTTCTGGCCTCACGTCATCTTCATCTTCCCCATAATGCCTAAACCAGTTCAGTGCCACCCACAACCCGCGCCTCCATAGCAAACGATATTTCACTCTACTCTAGAGTAGTTATTCTTCAGTTGTGAGGATTTCTCACTAGCTATCGGATCTATGAAGACAGGGACCATGTAGATCCTGTTGGATGCTGAACCATAGCACTTTCTGCAGACAAACATTAGTTCTATGAAAAAAATAAATGAATGAAGTCTTTCTAGATCACATGTCATAATCTGTTCCCTTTCTCAAATCTTCAAACCCTGTCCTCGGTCCCTAAACCTTTCTATAAGGTTCTTATGGAACCTCAGGTCTTCCCATCTTATAAGACTCCTTCGATCCTGCTTCCCCCTACTTTACACTAATTAAGGCACTTTTATGTGACCTCTGATTTACTAACCAACTCAAAGCTATCTGACCAGTCAAAACAAAAATTGTTCCTAAAGTAGGTGTCATGGACCTCCTACTTATCAAATTGGTAATTCTTCTTCCAAGCATTAACTCATTTCTTTTCCTTTTTTTTTTTTCAAAGATTTTGTTTCTTTCTTTATTTGACAGAGAGAGAGAGACAGCAAGCGAGGGAACACAGGCCGGGGAGAGGAAGAGAGAGAGGGAGAAACAAGGCTTCCCGCTGAACAGAGAGCTTATGCGGGGTTAGATCCCAGGACCCTGGAATCATGACCTGAGCCGAAAGCAGCTGTTCAACGCACTGAGCCACCCAGGCGCCCTGGATTAACCCATTTCAACACTTGTCTTGCTAATCATCATTTTTCTTTCTTTCATTCATTCATTCATTCATTCACAAAACCTCACTTCGCTCATATGATCTCTTTCCCTTCATTTTCCTGTTCCTATTTCTCCACTTACCCTAAGCTGTTAGATTGCATCCGTGGCTACATTCTCTTCAACTTCTACAAGCTCCCCTTGAGTGGCCACCCAAACTTTCCATGGTGTCAACCACAATGACTTCCTATTTGGGACTGGGGAATGAAAAGGGGAATGGAGTCTCATGGGAAACTTTTCAAAGTACACCTGGGCCTCCTGTATATTTTCATGTAGCTTCTATCATCCCACATTTAAGAGTAACTGACTCAGCGAGTCACTTCTGCTTGAAGGAGTTAGTTTTAAAACTCAGGTGTGGGAAAAAAATAAAAAATAAAACTCAGATATGTTGGGAGAGAAGTAAGTACCATTCACCCACCTGCTGAAGACAGCCAAACATTTCTCCGGGGCTCCAAGTCCTTACGTCCATCTTCCTACCTACTGACGAGTTCTTCCTGGGTATCCCACTGGCTTCCTAACTCAGTTTCTCTAAAACCAAAACAGCTCCCTCCAACCACATGCCTTTCTCTATTCCCTAGGACCAGCTACCACGTTGTCAAAGCTAGAATACAAGGGTCGTCTTAAAGCTTCTCCCTTCCCTTCAGTGTCACTACTCCCATCCTCTCAACTCTGCCCAGACCTAACTATGACCTTGACCAGGTTCTAATCTTCTGAGCTACTGAAGTAACTTCCTACCTGGTCTCCCTGCCACTGGTTGTGACCTCTATCACTGGGCTCCACGCTAAAAGAAATGCTGTAGAACAGAGGATTGCATCATTCCCCTTTCCAAAACTTCTGATGTTTCCTGCTACTCCCAAGACAAAAATTTGAGCACGGGATAAGTGACCAGTAAAGGAAGGCCCAGAGGAAAGAAAGAGCTGACACCACGGCCCAAATCAAAAGAACCCCTGAAAGGAGCCCTGAGGGTCAGAGAACTTGGTGAGGAAAAAACTAAAGGACCTTTGAAACACAAAGCAAACTGTAACAGCTCACAAAGAACACAACCAGGCTTACCCAGCCAGGGCCAGGAGGCTAAAGGGCTACGATAAGAAAGCTGCAGGGCAACCTGCCACCTTCTAAGCTAGCCAAGAGAGACCCAGGGAAAATGTCAGGGGGCTCTCAGCAAGGACCTAAGGAAGCCAACCTCTCCCCTAATACCTACCAGTACACACACACCCACGTCCTGATGACCCATTAGCTACACCAGTACCAGCAGAGTGCAAACCGCCTAGAGGCCCAAATAACAATGCACTTGCCAGGTAATTCCTTAAAGGGCCCATAGGAATCCACACCAAAGTGCCCCAACCAGATTCCACCTCTACTCAAAGAATAAAACGGCCTGTCAGCATATCTAAGAAAGGTCAAAACTTCTGGTGAGTCTCACCGACAGTGAACCCTGACTCCCAAAGGAGTTGGGCAATCTTCACAATACTACCCCATTGATTATAGGCACATCAACTTTTTTCTTAATCATAGACAGCTTTGATAAACCTTTGTGAGTCAAGACCAGCTTCTCTCTGCCAGAATTTTAGGGGCCTCAACACCAAAACACTGGGCAGGGGAGTCCCACGACTTTTTCTCTCTGCCAGAATTTTAGGGGCCTCAACACCAAAACACTGGGCAGGGGAGTCCCACGACTTTTTCTCAACGTGGCTGATTGGCCACCCCATACCCTAAGTGGCAGCCAGATGGAAATACTCCTATTTTCTGTAAGTATCTTTGGCCATGCTGCCCCATTGCTTAGTCCAGTTAAATATCATCCATCCTCAACAGCCCATTCAAACCACCAGCTCCCTCTGAAAATCCTTAACCAGCTCTCAATCCACTTCGCAGGCATTCCAATGACTGGAAGCTCTTTCCTGGTGCTCGTCCCATTGTAGCATGAAGGAAGTAACTGTGTCTTAGTCATCAATCTTCTGTGCCTCAAACAACGTCTAGCCTAAATGAGATACTCCACTTGTGCTGGATGAATGAACTCGTAAGTCCTAAGTTCATCTTCCCCTACAATGCTATAGCAGGAAAATACAAGTATGTTGTGTTGGAAGCTGCATTGGAAACTAAACACTACATGGAATTCCACTCCCAATCGAGCCAGGTCAAGAACTTGAGGGGGGGGGGGGCGGGCAGAGACTGCGCTCATCTTTCTGCAATCATGTACAAAGGTGAAAGAGAATGAGAAGCAACTAACGTCTCCTGACTCTACCAGGTGGGCTAGGTAAAAATCTGTCTTCCTGTCGGGTAGAGTGTCTGCAGACCAGTTTCCCTTGTTACTAAAGTTCATAATATAAAGATTATCCCTGTGTTTCCTGCATGAATCAGAAATTTCAAGGAAAATGTTTCAAATTATTCTTAAAATAATGAGTTTTGAGTTTGATGGGACTCTTAGAGTAACACCCATATAGCCAAAAAACTGTTCAACATGAGAAAACGTTGAAAACTAAACAGACTATGCTGTCTACAGGGGGAAGAGAGAGAGGGAGGGAGAAACACAGGTGAAGAAGGATAAGGAAGAGGAACTAAAAATGAGAAAAGGACTGCCTAGGGGAAGGTGTGTGACAAAAACAGGTCTCTAGAAAGAGAATGTAGAAAAATAAAATTAATGTCTACATGACAGGTTGATGTGGACAGGAATAATATGGACTTTTTAACAGAAGATATTTGAAATATTTATTTAGAATCAATAAAAAGTGCTCTCTTACACCACATATATTTTAGTCACAAGAAAGTTTTGCCCTAAGACGTAATTCAGGCTAACATATGAATTATTTCAAGAAGTTTCTCTGTACAGCTAATGTAAATTAGTTATAAAAACCTAGTTTGGGGTATATCTCATTAAGAAGAAATCTGGAATGAAACGGGAAGTGTACATGAAGCACTTCTGTAGCACATCAACATACTATGGTTATCCTGAAAATCAGCTTGTGCACTGATTTTGCATTGTGAGCTGAAGTGGCCACACTTTTCATGAACTATCACTTTTACTTTAAAGAACTGACAAGCTTGGTTATTTAGACTCCTGTATTTGACCTACATTTCCCCAAAAACGAACAAAGTAAGCCTGGCACTTCCAAAACAAACAAACAAACAAACAAACACACTGACAGTATTTGTTGCCAATGATAAAATTTGAGCTTTCAGGCAGACATGTGATTTTTGGAAAACTGCTTCCCAATAAAAGAGAAATAAGGACACTTTTTTCCTGCTAAATAATACTGGGTTTGGGAAATAGATACAGCTTAATAAATTGACAGCACTTTAAAAGTTTTGGTTTTCATTCTTCTTACTGGCTTTAGTCAATTTTTTCTTAAGTTTTAAATTATAAGACCCACAAAAACAGTAGCTTGAACTGTGTCAACCTAATTGTCTATAAGAAAATTGCCAAATTTTATGACATATCAGTGATTACTCTATAGCAAACATTAAACTCACACATAAGTGAGGAAAATGTATTAGTATTTCTTATCAATTGAATTTTAAGAATCTACAGATAATATATCAATGTACTAAGGAAAAAAAAGGATGCTTACCAAGTAACAGCTAGAATTCTTATCTCCTTTGGTTAACTTTTTGAGTATCATAACTTCCACAAGTTATTCAAAATACCAAGAAAGTAAAAACATTGTTGCCTAAGTGCAAAAAACCTTTTTCTGCAAAACCTCTCAAGGTTTAATGTCTGATTAACCAAAATCACCCAAAGATTTCCAACCTTTAAAGAGTTACATGACTAAGTAAAAACGGTACAGAAGGAAGAGTTAATCTATAAGACTGTCAAAATGGCAGAGGACTTTAAGAAAAGCCAACCAAATAATTTGGCTAACTACTCTCAAGTTCACTGAACTACCACTGTCATTTCTACTACAGGCTTCCAGGGGTTGTTATTTAGCCTAAAGAAAAAACTGCATTAAAGGAAAATAATATCTTAAAATATTCATACTTGTTCAAACTTTAACCTCAAACTTCTATTTTGGAATACATCAAGGTTTCAACAATTTGTGTCTTCTCAAGCACATTATTATCTTAGTTTATACACCTTCCTTGAATCCAAAAATTTAATCAAGAAAAAGTCACATAGTAATTCTGTTCTAGGAAATGCAACAGTCTCCATGAGGATTGCATCCTCCTTCTCCCCTGCAATTCATTACAATAATCTATTATCACACAAGACAATGCCTTGATGCTAATGCCATCTCAAAATTTTTCAGGTGTTTTCACTGTATAAGAGGCCATACATTTTTTACTTACCCAAGGAGAAATGGCCCTGGCTCAAAAGACTACTAGTGTTTAAAAAGAAATAATAGGAGATACACAGTAAGTGAACATTAAACTTGTATTTTACACTAAATATGTTAAAATTTAAAATATACCATAACACACACAATAACCAGGAAAAACTCAGAAAAAGTTGGAGATACAATGTGTTTTAATATCCATACGAAGTTCTTATTTTTTAATGAGAATGCCACACTGGCACCTTTTCAATCAAAAGGGACTAAATAATTAGAATACTTAATGAGCCAAACCAAGCAAATTCTTTAAAAAGGCATTTGGCGCAAAATATGAAAAATAGGTTAAAATGTTAAACTACAAACGATCCTGTGTAACTGTCACTTTACTCATTGTATTATCTCAGAAATCATCCTAACAGGTAGCCGAGCCTACCTACCCTTGAAAAGCAGACTAAAGAATGGAGCATTGTTTTCACAAAAAAACTAATCGCCTAAAAATTCCTGAAGTGTGGCACAAATGTTCACTGACCCCATTCTAAAAAAGTGACCTAGAACACTAGCATACATACATTCTTGAACTCAATCGCATTCCCTGGTGTTGGTTTCTCCTTCATATTTCTTAAACCAGTTATTATATCCGAAGGTGTTTGAATAAAACTACGATTAAGCACCGAGTTTAAGCTTTAAGAGGTGATATTAAATGAATAAAGCTGTCATGAATACTCGAGAAAGCGACCAGGGCATCCGGGGTCACCACACCTAATTCTGCTACCTTCATTTAATGCAGTCTTTTAAGTTAGTTAAGCCATCACAAACGAAACTCACGTACCAAAGCCATGCCCCGAGCAGTTTATCTGACACGTCTGAAATAACATTTCAAATAAAATGCCTTCTGCCAGTCCCGTTTATACACCTTCCAAATCCCGTAAGTAACATCCTGCATTTCCTTCCGTGTGACCGTGGGAAGGGAGGGTGTGTCTCGGTGCTTACCGATGCCCGGAGCCACATAGACGAAGTAGAGGCAGGACGAGGAGAGAGAGAAGAAGAAGATGAAGGCGAGGAGGGAGCGATTGGAGACCCGCATCATCCTCTTGAGCACAGACATCTTCCTCTTCCCGACTAGCAGCTCAGGCTGCGCTCTCAGGCCGGCCTTGGGGGCACCATCCAGGCCCTAAACTTCCATGAATGTGCTAAGAGCCCCGAGACTGCAACGGGGTCCGCGCGGGGAGGACCTAGGGGAGAGAGCCGGAGCGGGAAGGAGGGAAGGGGAGGGAGCGGACGGAATGAATGGGAGGCCAGAGACTCGGGGGAGGGGAGGTGCGGGAGGAGAGGAGGAAGGGGTGGAGGAGGGAAAGGAGAGGCAAGGCCGGGGGGCCGGGGACGGCGGGACCTGCGGAGGCCCAGGAAGGGCAAGGACGCGCCTTTTATCCGCCCCGCGGCGGCGGGAGGAGGGGCTGCAGGTGGGGAGAGGCGCGGGCTGCGCGCCGCGGCGCCCCTGCGGAGAGGGGCACCAAACTGCAGCACGCCCGGGCTCCCCGCCTCCGCTGGGGTCCAGGGCGCGAAGCCCCCGCGCTCGGGAGGCGGCCGCCCGCGCTCCCCAGGCCTGCGCCGCTGCCTGGTCCGGGCCGCGGCGTCTCGTGCCTGCGCGGGGCTAGCGTGGGCGCCGGGGCCGCAGTCGGCGCGCGCGACGCGCGGGGGCCCGCGGGGGCCCTGGGGGCCGAGGAGCTGAGCGCTCGCGGGCGCGCAGCCTCCTGCTCATGCCGCGCCGGACCCCGGCGCCCCGCGGCGGCCGCGGGACCAGAGCGCGAGCGAGGGCGGCGTCCCGGCTAGCGGCGAGCGCGCTCCGACTCCAGCTCCTGCCACCGCCAGCTGCCCGCCCGGCCGCAAGGGCGGCAACCGCAGCAACATTACCGCCGCCGGCCTGGGGTGAGGCGCCCCCGCCGGCGCCGCCCCCACTCCGCCCCCGGACACCAGGCGTAGAGCGGCCAGGCGACTCGCGCTGCGGGCAGACCCGGAGAGCCCGCAGAGGAGGCCGGGGGCCGTCGGAGGCGCGTCTGGGTCACGGAAGGGGGACGGGCCTGAAAGGGCGGGGGAACCGCGGAAAACCGGGGACCGGCGCACGCGCCCGAAGACCCCCGCGGGCCTCCGCGCCTGTGCTGGAAACTGCAGGCGGCGCTGCCCCGGCACCCGAGAAAACCTGGAGGCCCCCACCCACCGCTCCCCTCCCTTCGCCCCAAACACCGCGCCTCCTGATTGGCCGGCGCCGCACCGCGCCGAGCAACCTGCCCCCTCCCCCCGCGCCGCGACCTGGGCCGCGGCCGCCTCCTGCGTCACTGCCGCCCCCGCCGGCCCCGGGACCCCAGCGCCAGCCGCGCTGCTCGGAGCCGAGGGACGGGTCTTGAGCCTCGGGTACGCACCCCCTCCCACCCAGGGATCGATAAAGAAGGTTGATGTACCTTGAGGGAAAAGGGTATCTCGAGGAGGGGACTTCAATGGTGTAATTTCCTCCCAAAATTACACGCTCCGGGAACAAGATTTTTTTTCCCCCGTCCCGGATTAATGAAACCTTCCATAACACTTCTTACAGAAACATTCTGCCAGGATGTGTTATGGATCAATGTATATCCCTTATAATGGGACTTGCCTTCTTATCTGGAGGTGAGCACCGGGTAGTCCTACAGTAGCTCTATCCATTCAGACGGGGCGGAAGAGACTTCTGTGCAGCCAATTGGCCGATCAGTACTGCAGCACCAACCAGCTTCGATAGGCAAATTGTTTTAATTCTCCTAGGCCGTGGTCTCTCCTTTGTTCAAAAATTGCATCTTTCTGCTAACTAAATAAATTAGCCCGGAGCCTTAGTTCAGCTGTCTCACAGTTGCCAACGTATATATGAAGGTGTTTCAAGTAATCATGTAGGAAATGTTTGGATGCCCCCTTAACCGCCATTATTTGCTCAGTATTTCCAGAGGCAGTGGTGTTGACCCATCACTTGATTACTCGCAAATCTGGTACTTTATTAGCAAGATACCCATGCCTTGGATCGGATAATACTGTGTTACATGGAGCCTTAAACACCTGGATTTATATTTCACTAAGGCCTTTTATTAACTGAAATTCATGGCAAGCTACTACCCTCTGCAAGCCTCTCTCCGTGGCCCTCAAATGATGGGTGTGAGACCACCACCCTACAAGGCTGTGGGGTTAAACGGGGTAACTGTGTAAAATGCCAAGCGTTATGGCTGGCACGTAAAGAGATTCCCTCATATCCCATTAGACAGTGGACTGAATGGAATCGCCAAGTTCAAATTCATTTTTTAATATTTTGGTTTTCTGGAATTCTCTGGCTGATGGGATATTTGATGTGAAAGGAAATGATACTATTCTGTAACATTTTTAGATGGTTAAGGGGAATGTGAAATACAAACAGCAATATCAAATGAAAATAAAACTCACTTTTAAAAGAAACCTATGCAAAAGAAATAAATCCATGAATGGTCCAGAAGCAAAGTGTTTCCCCTCTCAGACCCTACTACTTTTTATCTCTCTATTAGTACAAGTTCAACAACCAGCTGGCTTAGCAATGGCCAGGTCTCAGGCAGGTTGACTTTTTATAAGGAAAGTTTATTAGGTAACCAAGAGGTGAGTATTAACATTGTAGAAATTATTAATCTTACTGTAAGTAATTGACATCTACGTATAGATGTGCTTCGCTGGCACAGACGAGTGCCATGGTTACTCTCTCAAGTTCACCACAGTACTTTTTAAAACTAATTGGTTGCTAAGAGAGTAAATCTTGAAAGGTCACATCGTAAGAAAAAAAAAAATTGTAACTATGCACGGTGACAGATGGTAACCAGATTTATTGTGGTCATCATTGTGTAGCCTATACAAATATTGAATCATGCTGTACACCTGAAACTAATGTAAAATTATATGTCAACTCTACCTCAATAAAAAAATCAATTATAGAAAAAAAATTTTAAATTAAAAAAGAAAGAAGAAAGCCTGGTTTGTTCTAAAGATAAAAAGCCTAGTTGGCTCTTCCCTGGAGTAAAACTGTTACCAGAAAGCCAGCTGGGTTGGTACTCTTATCACCAGTCACAAAGAGGCAGGCAAGCCTCTGGAGCCAGGGAGCCTGAGGTCGAATCCCAATCACTCTCTGATCAAGTGACCCCAAAGATAATCATGCTACCTGTTAAGGTTGTTGTAAGGATTAAATTAAATGAGTTAATGCCTCTAAAGAGCTTGGGGGAGCCTCATACCTAGTAAGCACAATTCGAATATTTGTTAATTTTTTTTTTAATCTCTCTTTTAGATCACACTCTGCCAACAATAAGGGTGATGCAGGTCTCTTTTTAAAAACCAAATTTCCTACTGAGTCACCTATGAAATCTCTAGCTGTCGGAAGGATGCTGCAGAGTCTCAGCCATTTCTAAAGCCAAAGTCCATGAAATACTCAGAGCTCAAGGTACGCTAACCAAACCTTTCCAAGCCTAGATTATCGACTGATAGTTCCTCAGGAACCAAAGTCCAAAAGAATGACCTTGCAGGAAGTCTCATTTTATAACAACAAAGTTTAGTTTTATAATTTCAATAAGACTTTAAGTTTATAATAAGACAAAACATACACTATTAAGACACAGTGAATTTCGTTTAACTGCTTTGTTCTATATTTATTACCACCAAGTATTCCTTTTATTATTTTCTGTCTACAAGAGCCATGCTCTTAAATATTTGGGTATCAAACTGAGTAAGTTAAGTTTTAACTAATGTTTTTCTATTTATATTAATCAGAAATATATTACTGAGATTATAATTACAACAAAAAAGAAAAATGTATTTGTTTGATGAGGTGGACGACAGTTTACTTGGTCCGTGCTGAGTGAGGATGAACAATATTTATGAAGTGTTTTGGATTTGCTCACAACCTTGGTAGCATAAAAATCAGTAAGTTTTTTTTCCCCTATAAATTGGGGGAAAAAGGAATGAAAGAAACATTGAACCTCACTTTTATGGTTAGTTAGGGTTCAGACCTCCATATTACAATCACTGATTAAATATAGTATTTTATATATTTAAACACAGGGCCTCAGCACCTGAGATTCAGTTAAGGAAAATTGGTTGGTTGATGAATTATGCTTAGCGAGTTGAATTTTTTTTTTTACTTACATAATTGGAATGTAGATTGTATAAGAGTTAGATACTGGCATGGTCTATAAAATGGAATATATATTCCAAAATATTGTTGTGGCACAGCTTTTTTTTTTCTTTGATCCCAACATGGGACTTAAACTCACCCCCTTGATATCAAGGTCTGAGCTAATATCAAGAGTCAGATGCCTAAATGACTAAGCCACCCAGGTGCCCCCAGAAATTTCTCTTAAATAAAGCCCATTTCCTACTGATTTCCATGATAAATATAGTCAGAGTTCTCCTGACTATTAGTCCCTATGTCTTATTTAGGTTATAACAAAGAAACTTAAAAATAAATGTCTTATTTGTTTTGAGAGCAAACATAATCACTTTAAAGCCAGACTTTTCATAATAATCACATATATATGAAATAATATAGACTTTATGATACTGTATTGTGGTTAAAATTTAAAAAGAAAACCACTGGAGTGATGAGAATCCCTACTGCAGCAGTTGACCCGAATTTCATACTCCTCTCAGATTGTTTAACCCTTGCATCTGAAATCCAAAATCATTCTTTCCCATCATAAGAATGCCTCATAGCATTTTCAAGTATTCAAACCACCTTCCTATCATTTTCACAAAATCCCTGTGGCGTACACTTAGCAAGTGTTATTATGTCACTTGTGATGAGGAAACTACAGCTCTGGCAGGTCCATTATGTGGCCTGAGTTCACACGGTAATGAGGTAGCAGCAGAGCTGGGGAAAGAGCTAAGATGTTCGCAAGCCTTCCAGCGTCCCTTCCACGAACCACACCAGCTCCCGTCTTCACAAGGATTACTTTGCCTATCAGGACAAATGTTTTATTTACTATACTTTTCAAAGTTTTCTACAAATAAATAGGTGCTCTCCATCTTTCAAACTATCTTTTCTGATTTTGGCTCTGACACCTGTATCATGGAATATATCGATGGTACTACGTGGTACCTAAAGTACCAAGTCTGGCTCAAACAATTGATAAGTCATAATGAAAAATTAATAGGTCATGAAAAAAAATTAATAGGTTGTGTTTGCTTTAACCCTTCTTTTTCTCAGCATAATGTTGGTTTATTCAACAGATGGCTAGTTTTGCCTTAAAGAGACTCTGAGCTGCCAAGGCCATGCCCCACACTTAGCCCCCCGGCTGCCTGGGAAAAAGAAGTCTGCCCATGGCAGATGGAATTAGACCCTGTTGAGAAAACCAGATGTTGGAGTTTGGGGGACGGACAATGAAAATCCAAAACAGGAGATTAAAAGAACAGCTGAGTCACATACAAGGTAGCGCCTGGTGCCTTCCATGGAAAGGCATGTGATTTCAGCACCCGTCAGGGTAGACATAGGGGGCTTCCTCTTCCCACTTGAGGCTTCCATCTCCCACGTCCCATGCAGCCCCCTGAAAGCTGAGGAAATCCAAGTATCAGCACACATACAAACCAGATACATAGGACATGTAGGCCTTGTACATAATGGCTGAGCAATCCAGCCCTCAAGAGAGTCCTTAAACCTGGCTGCTAAACAGACCAAACAGCCACATCCCCAGAGCTGCCTTGAATTCTAAACAGCAGTTGGTCCTAAGTAACTCAGAGAGATACGTTTCTCGCTGATATACACGTCGGCGAGGATGCGGAGAAAGGGGAACCCTCCTACACTGTTGGTGGGAATGCAAGCTGGTACAACCACTCTGGAAAACTGTATGGAGGTTCCTCAAAATGTTGAAAATAGAGCTACCCTATGACCCAGCAATCGCACTACTGGGTATTTACCCTCAAGATACAAAGGTAGTGATCCGAAGGGTCACATGCACCCGAATGTTTATAGCAGCAATGTCCACAATAGCCAAATTATGGAAAGAACGTAGATGTCCATCAATAGATGAATGGCTAAAGAAGAGGTGGTATATATATACAATGGAATACTATGCAGCCATCAAGAGAAATGAAATCTTGCCATTTGCAACGACATGGATGGAACTAGAGGATATTATGCTAAGCGAAATAAGT
>CM052808.1:43740418-43820819 GCA_028533885.1 Nasua narica
TCTCTCCCTCTCCCTCAGTCTCCCTCTTCCCTTCTCTCTCCCTCTCTAAAATATAAAAACAAAAACTAAACATACGGTTATCATACAATCAGTAATCATGCTCCTTGGTATTTATCCAAAGGAGTTGAAAACTTAGGTCCACACAAAACCAACACATAAACAATGGAATATGTTATCCCAGACTGAAAAGAAATGAGCAGTCCAACCCTAAAAAGACATAGAGAAACCTTAATGCATTACCAAATGAATACTAAGTAAAAGAAGCCAATCTGAAAAGGCAACAGACTGTATGATTCCAATTATATGACTTTCTAGAAAAGGCCAAACTACAAAGATAGTAAAAAGACCAGTAGTTGCCAGAGGTTGGGAGGGGGAAGAGGATGAATAGGCAGAGCACAGATAGGCAGTGATAATACTCTATATGATGCTATAATGATGGATACATGTCATTATATATTTGTCCAAACTCATAGAATATGCAACACCAAGAGCAAACCCTAATGTGAAAACTATGGACTTTGGGTGATAATGATATGTCAATTGTAGGTGTATCAGTTGTAACAAATGTACCGCTGAAGTGGGGGATGTTGACAATGGGAGAGTCTATGCAGGCGGGGGCAGGGGCCCTTTCCATTTTTCTGTGAACCTGAAACTGTTCTCAAAAAAATAAACAAAAAGGGCGTCTGGATGGCTCAGTCAAAGCATCCGATTCTTGACTTTGGCTCATGTCAAGATCCCAGGGTCCTGAGATTGAGCTGCCTCGCCCTCCGCCTGCATGTGGAGCATGCTTGGGATTCTCTCCCTCTCCCTCTGCCCCTCCCTGCTTGCACTCTTTCTTTATCAAAAAATAAATAAAGTAAAAATTAAAAGTAAAAATTAACTAGTTCATTAAAAAAGCAAAGCTTCTAAAATAAGGGCCAATTTGAAAATGAGCACAAGTTCTATGTAAAATCAAGTGTTTTAGTAAAATAAATTTGCTTCGAGAAAAATGAAGACCAAAAAAAAGACTTAAGAAATGGAAAGGATGGAGGTATTCAGTCTTACAAAGATGTGGATTCTCCCTGACTGTGACCAAGAATGTTGGAGAATGACCAAGTTAGGGAGTTATGATCACTTATCCCGCAAATAGATGGTTTGAGACAGAACACACAGCAGTAAATGTGCTTCCAAAGCAAAGGACAACTCCCTAACTATAATATTTATTATCACTGCTAATTAATGTTTCTAGTATTCTTCATCTGACAAGGCATGAAAAATATGGTTATTGTCAAGGTGAAAAAAAAGATTGATCTATCCTTAAATAAAGGAAGTCTTTCCTTCAGGAAAAGGTAAGGTAAACAGGAAGTATCTCCAGATTAGTTGACTAAAACATCTGAGGTGGAAAAGGTCAGCACTCATAAACAATACTTCCCTCCCTAGGTGAAAGTGTTATTGCTTTAGTATTTAGCAATTGAGTATTGCTTAGTATTGCATTACTAAGCGTTATGCCCCTTCACTTACCCAGAACGCAGATGTGTCCAGGGAAGACTTTGAACACACCTTTCTGCACACCATCCTCCTCAGGACTATGGTATACTAGATGGGGAATGATGGCTCCGAGTCTGCAGGCTTGACAGTGGGTTGAGAGAGCCAAGGTACTAAGGAGAGGACGTGAAGTAACTTCAGCCAGAGCCCTTGGCTAGACAATCCTCATGCTTTGTCAAATGAAAAGCATCTATAGGACTTTTCTTCACACAGATGATTTGTAGCAACTGTCAATTATTACTGAGTTGGTTTTGTTTCTGGTCCTGTCGTAAGTTTTCTTAGAATAACTTCAGTAAAAAAAGTTCCCTGTTTTTGCTGTATGATAAAAATAACTTAATATCCCACCTTATCAAAACAATATGATTTCATGTGAAACTGATAATACAATTTACAAATAAATTTTACCCCTCCCCATGTGACCTACCAATCATCCCCAGACCCCATATGTCTTTAAACTATTAATCAGTAGAATAATTTTACCAATATGAATTACATTGTGATTAATAAAGATATTTAATTTTAAATATTCTTGGTTGAGTTCTGGGTCTGCTTGTAAAATAACATTAAAATCTCTTGGGAGATATTATGTATTAAGAACCATGTATTATGTATTAAGAACCATGCTGTACAGTGGAGAGGGAATACCGAGCTGATGAAACAGACGTCTCATTTAAATAAGGTGGGAGGGACTTTTTTCCTATCTTTAGGAAAAATCTTTCTGGTAAGCCCTTCTCCAGTCACACAGAGAAAGGGGCTAAAACAAAAAAAATATATGCATAGCAGGAGGGAACTTGTTATTAAAGGTGAGGCTGGAAAAAGGTGGTTTCCAGTTTAATGCAATGAAGTAAAAATAGCTCTGCCACCTCATCTCCCTGAAATCGACTGAAAATAACAAGGAGTACAAGAAAAAGCCTCAATGATGCAAGAAAATACCTAAAATTCTAAACAATGATATAGGAAGAAAGCCTGGGAATGTTGTCCTTCAGTCAGGGAGAATGCTGGAAGCGAATCCCTACTCAGTCCCCCGGACAGCCATCAGGGCAGCCAGTCAGTTCCCTCGGTGGTGGGGCCCCAGAGCCCCAAAACCGGCACCGCCTCCTCTGGAAGGAGAGGTGGTGTCTAGGCCGCCTGAGGAGCTTCTCTCGCCTCTTTTGACAGTGGGGCAGGAGAAGTCTTCAACCAGCAAAGCACAGGCACACCGTTTCTCTAAGAAGCAAGCTATCCGTGAATCCCATGGAAGAAAAACCCTGCAGCCCTGATAAAAGTTGAAGGTTGCCAATCTGTATAAGTTGAAGGTTGTGAAAGCTAAGTCAAAGGTAAGCTAAGCATCCTGGAAAATTGTATCACGCGGAGGTTCATGAAAAACCAGTGCAACTTCTCCTAACTTGCATTAGAATTATATCACAAGGCAAAAAAAAAAAAAAAAAAAGAATTATACCACAAGGCAGTGGTAAAAACAGCTTTCATAGGCAACGTCTTGTAATGCAGCTGACCCTCAGGGGGCACTCCCTGGCCCTTACCCCCTACCAGACTGGGAGCAACTTCATTCTGCACAGAAATGGCCAAGAAGGGGCCACCGTAAAACACAAGAAAACCAAGAGGAAAAAGAACATGACTTAAGAAAAGTAGATAACAACCACATACCAGAAAGATTATACCATAAATGAGGTCAATATAGATTTTTTTTAATTCCCGAAAATTTTCATACATATACACTTATCTGGGATATACATACAGAGAGAGAAAGAGACAAGAGCTCAAGAAACAGATGCCAAATAATCTGGCAGAGCACAGCAGAAAAATGAAAAAGAAGAATAATACCATCACAAAAATCGTATCAATTTGAAGGGCAGAAATAACAGAATAACAGATATTGCTGAAAACACAGAAATGTGAGATAACAGCCTTGAAAAAACTGAGCAAAGTGAAATAATAAAGGAAAAAGTAGATATGAAAGATGGGCAACAGAAGTCATCACATGCACATTTGGTATTGCTGCAAAAGAAAACAGAATAAATGCAGCAGAAAAAAATTCAAAACTATAACTGAACAAACTAAAAAGAATATTTCTATTCATTATAGATTTTTTTGGCTTTCTTTATTCCTACCAAGTCTTGCATTTTGATTAATCAAGTTTTACTTCATCGCTTTTCCCCTTTACTATTTTCTGCATTCTGTTTCTATAACTTTATTGACTACTCTCAAATTTTCAACATGCATATTAATTTTTTAATTTTTAAGTAATTCTAAGATTATCAGTGTCCATTTCTCAAAGATCTAGAACAATTTAACTTCTCTTCAAAAGCCTACTTTCCGTATAACATGCCATGCCTACCATTTTATCTTCATTGTTTTAAACCCCATCAAATGTCTTTTTAAAGAAATTTTTATTGCGGCTATTTTTAGGATTAATACTGATATATATTTTTTCTGAGATAGTTTACCCATTTCTCTTACAATGGCTTCTTGCATTAGCTGTTTCATCTACATCCATGTTCCTTCTTGCCTAAGTATATCCTTTAGAATCCTTACAGTAAGAAGGGTCTGTGATATTAAACTGTCGATCATCGCGTGTACAGATGTGACTTTATTTTGCCCTCAGTACTAAATGATTGCTAGCTTGGCACAGAATTATAGGTTGACAGTGATTCTTCCTTCTGCCTTTGAAGGTATTGTGTTATTGTCTTATGGCATCTATGGTTGCTATTTGACTCATTATCATTCTTTAGATCATTTTCCCTCCATCACTATTAGAATTTTCTTTCTTTGGGGATGTTCTGTGGTTTCATTATTATGTGTTTGAAATATGTTCTTTTTTTAAAATATGTTCTTATTTATACTGTTAGGGATTCTGTATGTGAGGTCCTTCTTAAGTTCTGAAAAATGTGCAGTTATTAGTTCCCCGAATGTTCTACTTCCCTGTTCTGTGTGCTCGTTCAGGAAGTCTGTTTGGCATATGTTGGATCTTCCCATTCCCCCTACCTGTCTTTTAATTTGTCTTTCAGTTTTCCATCTCTTCATCTCTGGGTTTGCTTTATTCTGAGTTAGAGCCCGAGTTGATATTCAATTCAGTCATTACATTGCTTTTCTATTCTTGATCTTTTCAATGTGTTTACAATGGAAGGGATGCTTCTGTCTTGTGAACTTAGTCTACCATCTCACAGGAGGTTGAAGACTTAAGTCAACATGTCCAAAGTGATGCCGTGTCCCAGAAGAAAATTTAGTATGAACTAATCAACATTGATCAGTATACTCTGTAAGCAGCAAAAAAGAGTCTTCTGACCATTTAAGCAAAAAAAGTCCAATCGTTACAACAAGGAAAAAATTAACTGGCTCCAGACTTCTCTACAGGTTTATTGAATTGTACAATAATTTTCAGAAGTCACCAGGGGGAATAAATGTTATGCAATAATTTTATACCCATAGAAATTGTTATACCCATAGCATAAAGGCGACAGATAATTTCCAATGTGGAAGAAGTCAAAAAGTGTTCTTCCCATTAACCTCTTCTTTAAAAAGCTGCTGTACAGAGACCTTTAGGTAGCAAAGAGCGGAATGAAGAAACGATGGTGGAGGAATGATGTGACCATTGAATCAGTACAAACTACTGCAGCTAAGAAACTCAGCTCAAAACAATAGAGCGGAGCAAAAATTCAGAATTAAACTCAAATGAATATGGAAATCCAATATATATAAAAGTGGCATTTTTCGGGTGCCTGGTTGGCTCAGTCAGTAGAGGATGCAACTCTTGACCTTGGGGTTGTGAGTTCGATCCCTACAATGGATGTGGAGATTACAAAATCTTTTTTTAGAAAGTGGCATTGAGGCAGCATTTTTGAAGTCATGAGAAGTGGACAAGATTAGTCATTAAATGGAGAAGGAACAATACCAACATCTGGAAGGAATTAGAGCTATTTAATTGTTTAGGCTGAAAATTTTCAGAGTTCAGAGTTTTAAACGTAAAAGTATAGAAAGTAAAAACTAAAAATGTTAGAAAACAAGGCAAATCTTTCAATTGTCTCAAAATGGGGAAGGTCTTTCTAACAAAGACATTTTAAAAAATGATTGAGAAGTGTTACTAAACAAATACAACTTTCTTCATTGGAAATGTTCCATAAGCAAAGTTAAAAATCAATGACAATCTGAAAACAAATAATTGGAATATGTGAAAGAGACAAAGAATTAATTTCCTTAATGTATAATAAAAGCGCTTGCATATCAATAAGAGATGGGAAAAAGGAGCTTTCTGGGAAAAATAATTTTAAATAGATTTAAAGTTGTTAAATTTTTACTCAAAATTCTTAAGATGCAAATTAAAATGGCAATGAGATACCATCTTTCACTTATGGGTTTGGTAAAGAATTAACTGTATTGGCAAGATATTATCAGAGGCAGTACAAACGAATACAAATCTCTAAGGGGCCAATCTTTGGTATTTACTAATATTTTAAGTGGCTATAGGTTTTGGTACAGCAGTTACTATTTTTTAAAAAATTATTCTACAGTTCTAATTGTACATAGGTGCAAAGATATAAACACAAGGGTATATGTTTGCATTAGTGTCATTAACAGGAAATAACCTAACTGCCAACATTAAGGGACAGGTAAATAAATTACAGCAGTGTAACTGAATACTATGCTGATAAAGGCCTAAGGCATTTTTCATGTGAGATGATACATCCTGACATCTAAGCTCCAGAAAACATATAAATGGTGGTCCCATTTATATCTTTAGGATTCCAACAGGTCACATTCAAACTGGATAATCTGAGTAGTTCTCAAAGGAGACTGTTTATAAATTTGGGAAGGTGTGGTGGAGAAACCTCCATTATTAGACCTGCATTATTAGAGATAATGCAAGGCATTATAACCACAGATAGACCTGAAGAGATGAAAGAAAGTCACAGTTAACAGAACTGGAATGAGAGAGCCACCAAGCGGCCCTAGGAAGCCAGGCCAAGGCCCCACTTCTCTCTTCCCCTTAGATCTTCCATCATGGAGCCAAAGGTGAGCGAGTCTGAGGATTATTCCATAATGGAGCTCTGAGCAGGAAAAGAAAGTGAGATCTGGAGAGGGAAATGGAGATACGCAGCATTCTGTGTTTTGAAAAGTGGGACTATACTTGGCACTTATGTCCTCAAGAATCTGGCATGAGGGGTCTTCGAGAAAGAGAACCATAGGAACGGGGGTCTTGGCAGTATGAGGTGGAAAGAAATCGTGTTTTTTCTGCATTCTTTGTTTTACTGTTGACAGTTTGTAACCTTATGCAGTATTATTCTTTCAATTTAGAAACTAGTTGGTGGCAGAATTTCTTTTAGGGAGAATACTCTTGCTTAGCAAGCATCTCGGTAGGTCATCCTGGCTGAAGAAAGAGAGGAGAGAGAGAAAGAAACTGTTAATAATTTGAAGAGGGTAAGGGAACCCAGGAATGAGTAGAAAGTGGGAAGAACCTTTTTTTAAGTAAGCCCTACCCCCAGCATAGGTCTTGAACTCACGGCGGAGATCAAGAGTGCATGCTCTACTGACTGAGCCAGCCAGGTGCCCCAAAGAAGTGACACAGAAAATGCTGGATGGCTAAGACCTAAGGAGAAAAAAAGGACCAGAATGACACAGAACTCTAAGAATAAGCTCTCTAATACCCAGTTTTGTATTACCCCAATCCTTAAAAAAAAAAAAAAAAAAAAAAAAAACAGCTATATTCACTGCTTGTACTTATGTGGTTAGGATGGGTGGGAGAGATTAAAAGGATAGGACTCTGGTTCCTGTTTGGGCTATTTTAAGACTGAGAATAAAGAAGAATTACAGTTAGCCAGACACACACACACACACACACACACACACACACACACACACACACATTTCATCCTAAATCAGAAATTGGGACAGACTCTGACTTGGGAAAACATAAGCCCCTAGAAAGTCTTCAGCAACATAGGAAGGATGCCGATTTTTGCCATATTTGAGGTCAGAGACAAAGCCAGTTTTAAGAAACGAGTGAACCTAAACAGCTAGAGCTCTAAGGATGCCTGGGGAGCTGTGTGATATATATAGAATGTGAGGAGAAGCGAATAAATGTATTCAAGGACAGGTCTGACTCAGGTATTCTGCAGATGTCTAAGAATTCGCATGAAGAAATATGCAAAGTTCTGAGCACAACTGCTTTGCATTGGCTCTTTCTCATATCAGTAGGGTTAAGAGTTTTAAATATTATTCTGGGAATTGATAGCCAGTGCATTATGATTCAGAAGAGGCTATCAGACTTTTCCTATCATAATAAATCAACTAACCAGACCAGGAATTTTTTTTTCCCAGATCCGGAATTTTCATCCTCCTTTTTTATCTCTATTTCCAGCAAAAACAACAGTATGGCAGCAACAAAAACAGAATATAGAAAACTGGTCCTAGAATGATTTTGTGGTAAATGATATGTCAGACTGTCAGGTACACATGATAATAACAATTCATAATAATTCTACAGTTAATTACTAATCTGAAGAACCTAGACGGCTTCAAGATACATAGGAATAATAGAACTGATTAAGCAAAACCAAGATCTTTAATAAAAAAGCATAGGATATCTTTTTCATTTCAAAAAAGTCCTGTATCTATTCTTAGTATAGTTTTTGTTGTGTCTTTTCCAAATATATAATAGGCCTTTGAATTTACTTTTCTTCCTTTTCTTTTTAAAAAATAAATTGCATTCATTGAAATATATAAACCACATAAATGCAAAAATTAACAAATATTTTCAAGTGGATTTAAGATATTTATAAAAACTGACAAAATGTACAAAAACAGCCTGGATTTGTTTTTCTGAGACTGACGATGTCTCTCTCCTAACCAATAATACCTATTTGTGAATTAACCAATTGGTTTAGGGATGCAGGTCATGGCCACTCAAAGAGTTTTTTCATATTAAAGTTAAGCAACCTCTAATGACCTCATTTGTACGATATACACAATAATCAACTGGCTGAGTCGCCCAGCATTTTGGGGACATGGAAAGAGTCATATGTTTAGTAATTAATTTACAATTTGAGAGAGATATAAGAGATGTATAGAGAAATGTACATAGACATACAAAGTTAAATCTTTACAGCTATAACTATATTAATATTCTGTTCACCTATCAAAAGATTTGGGCATAGACAGTCGTTTAAAAATCACAGGTACAACACAATGCCAAATCAGTCAAATAAGATAAATAAGACAAAAGTCAAGTAATAAGGGGTGCCTGGGTGGCTCAGTCGTTAAGCATCTGCCTTCGGCTCGGGTCATGATCCCAGGGTCTTGGGATCAAGCCCCACATTGGGCTCCCTGCTCGGCGGGAAACCTGCTTCTCCCTCTCCCACTCCTCCTGCTTGTGTTCCCTCTCTCGCTGTGTCTCTCTCTGTCAAATAAATAAAACCTTAAAAAAAAAAAAGTCAAGTAATAAATATGGTGCTAATGAATATAGAATTTATAGATGGGCATATAAAGTAGAGCTAGCCTCAAACTCAGATCTTTTTACTGCCTTATAAAATACATATGACTTAGCATATTTGAATCTGATATTTTTTCTTAACTAACAAATTAATCAAAATAATAAAAGTACTCACAGAATAGAGTGCGTTAAAGGAGAGTATCTAACACTTGGCTATAAGACAGAAAGAGTGCAGAATGTATTTTCAATGTCATACTGGGGCATTGTTTAACCAACCTATTCACAGATTATTTCATTATCTGGGGTAACATTCCTCTGTTTGATTTTCATAAACAGACCAAATGAAGAACAGCAGCATCATAAAGAAAGCTGAGAATATACTATTTTGGGAAGAGAAGGTTACGGAGTGTTCTGTGAGAACTCTAAAACATTAGCCCTGTTACATACCTAAATTGCAAGAACTGCTTATCAACACACATCTGTCCTGAGTGGACGTTTCTTCAGGTGCCCTGGTTTATACAGGGGAGATGGATACGACGAAGAAGGACCCTGCAAAGAGACATAAACAGGCCCTGCTTGTCTATAGTTTTTCTCTCTTCATAAGAGTGGCTGCACAGTATAGTGTCTGGGAAACTTTTCCTCGCAAATAAAAATATGAAAGTCAACCTTTTCTAAACTTTTTACTAAAGGACCCAAATCAATTAACTGCATATCTGTGAGAAATAGTTAAATGATTTATTTTTATATTTCCTTTTTTGTAACATTTAATGCCACCTAGGAAACCAGAACCTATTTTTCCCTCTTTACTAAAATATTCACTCATGTTCCAAGAAACTCTAGTGTTAGAATGTAGTAATATATTTCACTAGCGCCTGCAACCTAAATAAGGTATCTGGCTTGAAAGATGATCATTTTCTTTCTTTCTCATTCACAGATGTTGACCAACTGACCTCACTAAGAGTTACTGCTTTTACCGCGATGAAAAAGGTGGGCATAGAATTTGTATTCTTCCCTGTTCTAGATGAAGAGGTTAATTTACAAGCTAAGTTAAACATGTTCTGCCTGTAATTTGGAATGTTTGAAAAGAGTAAGCTCGGGAAAGAAATGAATAAAACATTTTTCACAGTGGTAAATTATTTAAATGGTATTAATTAAGTTAAGCCTCCTCAGAAGCTTCCCTGACATTGTCATTTAAGGACAGGAGCTCCTAGGCAGTTTCTTACTTGAATATTTCCTCTCAATTATGCATGGTTCATAATAGACTCATTATAAAAATTGGAAAACAGAAAGCTATTGAGTGGAAGTGGAAGTCTCTAACACAACTTAGAATTCTGGCTCACTATTTCAGATATTATACTTACGTGCCTACGTATAACATAGGATGCTATTTAGTACGTATGCTATATGTTACATTGCATACTGACATATACTAAAAAATACATGAGATCATCTTAAACCAGATCGTGCTTTAACCTGACCTTTCATTTAACAGACTGTGGCCATTTATCAATGTCAATTCATGTTGCTCTACCTTACCTTTTTTGATAGCTATATACTATTCTTTCCCATGGGTTTATCATGAAGTAGTTTAGTGCATTAATTAGCCAATTTTAGTTTACATTACTTAGACTTCTGTGAAATTTAGTAATTATCCTGCTGCCAATGTCCGGCTTATACATATTTAGATTCAGAAGGCCCAGCATGGGGCTCAAACATCCATATTTTTTTTAAAGATTTTTTTTTATTTATTTATTTGAGAGACAGAGAAAGTGAGAGAGAGCATGAGAGGAGAGAGGGTTAAAGGAAGAAGCAGACTCCCCGTGGAGCTGGGAGCCCGATGTGGGACTCGATCCCGGAACTCAAGGATCATGACCTGAGCCAAAGGCAGTCGCTCAACCAACTGAGCCACCCAGGCACCCAAACGTCCATATTTTTAAGAGTGTTCAGAGGAGATTCTGATTCAGACTGAATTTTGAGAACCAGTTAGTTAACAATTTTCTTATTGATGTACATATAGTTCTATTTTTTTTGTGCAAAACATTGTAAAAGTATTGACACCCTGCAATAAAAGAAATAGAAAGTTAAGAAGAAATAACCTGGAGCACTTGGGTGGCTCAGTCAGATAAGTGTCTGCCTTTGGCTCAGGTCATGATCCCGGGGTCCTGAGATGGAGCCTTGTGTCGGACTCCCTGCTCAGTGGGGAGTCTGCTTCTCCCTCTGCCCCTCCCCCCAGCCCATGCTCTCTGTCTCTCTCCCTGTCTAGCTCTGCTCTCTCTTTCAAATAAACTCTTTAAGAAAAAAAATTTTTAAATAAATAAAAAATAATTTGAAAGAAAGAAATAATCTTCTTTTTCAAATCAATAATTTGAAAGAAAGAAATAATCTCTCTCTCCCTGTATCCTTCCCACCCTTTCTTCTTCATTTCATCCCAGCCTCTGACTTTCCCACTTATTCCATGGAAGGAAAAATGGTAAAATATTGGAGCTTTGAAAAAAATAAAGTTAAAGGAAACTATGACAAGAAAGGAGATCAGTAGAAGATACTGGGAAATATTGGCAGAAGGAAAAACAAAATAATGTCCAAAAGCAAAGAATGCATTTACTCAATTAATATATTTAATTAGAAAGATGCAAAATGGTGATGGTAATGTGGAAGAGAGACCATCCTCTGGTTTAGGAATAAGCAACTGAAGAGAGATCAGCCTAGATTTGTCAGTTTCTCCTGAATCAACTTCCTAGCCTATAAAATGTGTGTGCTAGAGACATCTACAGAAACCTTCACCTCTAATATTCTTTAATTCTATGAGAGAGCCGTTTATTTCATTTTGTAATTAACCCCACTTCAGAAAAAGAGCCTTTTCTTCATTCTAATTTAAAAACCCATGGGTACCGGGATATGTGACAATGAGCATTTACATTGAGCAACCAGTAAATATACATCCCACCAGAACATTTATCACTGAAGGTGCATTACATACTATATATTATTCTGAAACACAAAGGGCCATAGAGAATTCGTTAATTATAGAAGGGTTTAAATACTTCAATGTGATTTAATCCACAAAGACATTAGTACAAAAATGATGTCTCTAGGATGCTAGTAATTTAAAACAAGTTCTAGGCAAATAGAAAATTTTACGCTCAAACTCAAAGACGACCAACAGCAACTCAGTGACTTTTCATCTTTTTTTTAATATTTTATTTATTTGAGAGAGAAAGAGAGAGCAAGAGAGCACAAGTAGGGGGAGTGGCAGAGGGAGAGGGAGAAGCTGGCTCCCCGATGAGCAAGGATCCCAATGCGGGGCTCAATCCCAGGATCCTGGGGTCATGACCTCAGCCAAAGGCAGATGCTTAACCGACTGAGCCACCCAGGTGCCCAGAGGCTTTTCATCTTTAAGAAATAAGAAATGCATAAATGGAAAGTGTGCTTTTCTGATTAAAACAGTTGCCTTGTCAGGATAAAACCAAACCACACAAGTATAAAATGAGAAAAGACTACATAGCCTGAAATAAATAGCAAGTAAGTAACAAATATCTGAATATCAGTGAACCATAAGCTGATATAAACAAGCAATGTGGTATCTCAGAATATCAGATGGGAAGTGCCTGCTACTCACCAGCTTACTGTCTTACCACGACTCACCTTATAGTGGGTTGAATGGTGGCTCCCAAAAGATATGTCCACCTAAAACCTGTGAATGTGACCCTATTTGCAAAAAAGGTTTTTGGAAATATAATCTGTCTTCCTCTAAATCCAATGACAAGTGTGCTTATCACAGAGGAAAAGGTGATGTGAAAGCAGAGGCGGGGATTGAACGTGTCCATAACCTAAGTATTGCCAGCAGTCGTCAGCGGGGAAATGAGTATCTGTACTCCTTCCAAGCCACCGAGGAACAAACCCAGCTGACGCCTTGATTTCAGACCTGTGGATTTGTGGCCTCCAAAACTGTGAAAGAATAAGTTTTTGTTCTTTTTTTTTTTTAAAAGATTTATTTTATTTAATTGAGACAGAGAGAGAGAGAGAGAATGAAAGGGGAGAGGTCAGAGGGAGAAGCAGGCTCCTCTCAGGGCAGGGAGCCTGATGCGGGACTCGATCCCGGGACTCCAGGATCATGACCTGGGCCGAAGGCAGTCGCTCAACCAACTGAGCCACCCAGGCGCCCCAGTTTTTGTTCTTTTAAACCATCTAGTTTATGACAATGTGTGACAGCAGCCTTAGGAAACAAATACACTCCTTTAAAAATATATAGTGGTTGGGGCGTCTGGGTGCAGTCGGTTAAGCATCCAACTCTCGATTTCAGCTCAGGTCATAATCTCAGGCTCGTGAGATCGTCAAGCCCCATGTCTGGCTCCATGCTCATGGAGGAGTCTGCTTGAGATTCTCTCCCTCCCTCTCCCGCTGCCCACTCAGGGTCTCTAAATAAGTAAATAAAATCTTTTAAAAAATAAAATGAAAGTACACAATTGTCCCTTGAACAAAACAGGGGTTAGGGATACTGACCCCTGTGCAGTTGAAAATCAGCATATAACTTTTGACTCCCCCAAAACTTAACAACTAATAGCCTATTGTTGACTGAATTACTATTAACAATTAATACATCTTGTAGGGGTCCCTGGGTGGCTCAGTCATTGGGCATCTACCTTCAGCTCAGGTCATGATCCCGGGGTCCTGGATTTGAGCCCCACATCGGGCTCCCTGCTCGGCTGGAGGCCTGCTTCTCCCGCGGCCACGCCCCCTGCTTGTGTTGTCTCTCTCACTGCATCTCTCTCTGTCAAATAAATAAATAAAATTGAAAGGAAAGGAAGGGAAGGAAGGGAAGGGGAGGGGAAGGCAGGGGAGGGGAGGGGAAGGGAAAGGAAGGACAGAGGTCATTAGGAAGGGGGCACCTGGGTGGCTCAGCTGGTTAAGTGTCCACCTTCAGATCAGGTCATGATCCCAGAGTCCTGAGATTGAGCCCCGTGTCAGGCTCTCTGCTCAGCAGGGAGCCTGTTTCTCCCTCTCGCTCTGCCCCTCTGCCTGCCTGTGCTCACTCTCTCATTCTTGCTCTCTCTCTCAAATAAATAAAATATTTTTTAAAAAATCATTAGGAAGAGAAAATATTTTTACGAAATCCATGTGTAAGTGGACCTGTGCAGTTCAAACTCCCATTGTTCATGGGTCAACTGTAGCTTCCAAAAATACTGCTCTGCTCAGAGTTCTCCAAACACACTGTACGCATATACACATAATATAGTCCCCAAATCCTTTTCAGATTAGGTGATGTTGGCCTAAACCCACTTTTATGACCTATAATAGTCAAAAGCCACCCCAGATATCCTGTGAATGCCCATCCCATGCAGAGTTCCTCATGGTTGGGGCTGCCCTACCAAGTGGTGCAGGCTGTGTACTGCAGGTCATCCAGCCAGAGAGGGGAGTGAGGGCTGCAATCCAGCAGCACTGCCCTCAAAGCTGTGCCTCCTGCTGTGGGAGGATCAAAAGGAGATCCCCAATAGCCTTGGTGATGCAAGGCCTCTTTGTTTTTTTCCACAAATCAACTACTCAGTCCCAAAGAGATATCTTTTTAAAAATCATGCAAAAATGATGTACCATCAGCAGTGGTCTTGGTGGTTCTTTTTATCTGTCTTCTTGCCCCTGGTCTCATGGTCTCAGCCCTTCCCCAAGACTAGTAGTTACGAATAATTCCCAAATATCGAGCATCTCTTAAGCCTAGGAAGATGACTGAAGTTTGGAGGTAGCACAGAGGAAAAATCACACACATAACACACAATTTCACTGTCATGTTCAATTTTTCCCCCATGTTACCCTCTCCTTTCCAAAATACCAGAATGTTTAATACACAATTATGCTACTGATTTAAGTCATCCCATGAACCCTCTCTGTGTACCATCCTCTGGAAAATAAAATTTTTTCTATCTTTTTTTACTATTTTGTTTCTGAGCCTTTGAACATGTAGGACCTTATGCTTAGAATCACTTTCTCCTCTTGTCCACCAGGTAAACTTTTATTCATCTAGTCATCTTTCAAAATGCATTTTGTACATTTTTCTTAAAGATTTTATTTATTTGTTTGACAGAGAGAGAGAGAGACAGCAAGAGGGAACACAAGCAGGGGGAGTGGGAGAGGGAGAAGCAAGCTTCCCGCTGAGCAGGGAGCCCGAGGCAGGGCTCAATCCCAGGACCCTGAGATCACAACCTGAGCCAAAGGCAGACACTTAACTGAGCCACCCAGGCTCCCCTCAAAACCCATTTCAAAATGAAAGAATTGGGATTATTAAAAAGTAAAAACTATACAGTGTACTTCCAAATTTACCAGTCATCATCTATCTCCCACATTAACCTCTGTTCTCTCCTACATCTCCCCAGCTTGATGCTAATTCTTTGAGAGCAAAGCCCTGATTGGTTGTTCCCATTGCATTTAGTTCATGCTGAAATGTTTGTTTCCTAAGCATTTTTGCTCATAACCAAATACCCTAAGAGGATTATAGTCACTTAAGTTTAAACTCCTGCCATTTTCCAAAATCAGTAACATTAAAAGTTATACACCTTCTGTTGGCCATCACTTCAATTGATGATGTAGACATATCTATGTCGTAAAGTCTTTTTCTTATTTACCATTGGATTTCTGCAATAATTTGTGGTTGCCATTGTTTTGTTTTTTTTAATCTCTATGGTACACCCTTTTTCTTTTTGCTTTCCTGACATAGTATCTTCCAAAAAAATCACTTTCACTTTCTCCTTATTAATTAATTTCTTTTGTTATGCTCAAATTTGCATTCATTGCCCAATTTTTAAGGGCTTTTGGTGATGTTGTTTCATCTGAATTTTATTTCTTTCTCTATTTTAGGCTCCTTTCCAATTCCAAATTAACAATGCCACTAAGCAGGGAAAGTGTGTTAATGAGCCAATTTCCTCTTGACAGGCTCAAAATGCATTTATTTTCTTGTAGGGTATATTAGATTATGATCAATGAGTTTAAGCCCAAAACATATGAAAAGAACCTTTTCTTTTATTTTCTCTATGTAGGCTGCAGCACTTTATTTTTTATTTATTAACAAAAAAGTACATTGTTTACAAGCACTGTTTAGTACTCCCCAGATTCTTTAAAAATTGACATTCTTATTTAAATATAAAATTGTAATTCAGATGAAAGTGCTATTTTTAGAATTTTTAATTTATTACTGAGCATAGATCTTAAGTGCTTTATACACTTCATTATAGTAAAGCCACATAATAATACTATAAGCTAAGTAATATAATCAATTTTTGTTACAGATGGACAGAGTTTCTCAGAGACAAAAGGATGAGACCAAAGTTGTCTGCTTAGAACATGCTGATTCCAGCAGGTAGTCCTACTCTGACAGAGTTTGCATCCCCCACTTTCCTGTATCTGAGCCCCTTTTTTCATCAGAGGCACCCTCTATTTAATATTTTTAAAAAGCATCTCAGAGTTAGGAATTTAATTAATTTATTTCATAAAGATGAACCTTCATTGTTGTTTTTCAAACAGGGATCCCAAAATCAAATGCATGTGGCAACTAGGCAGATAAAATAAATGAAGAAAGCAGGTGGGGTATAAAATAAAACAAACGCAAAATAACCACTGATAAGCTCAAGTTAATTAGTGCCTTGAGAACTGTTGGCTTGTTTGCCAGATATCTTGTTATCTTCCAAAGAAGCCGGAAATTCAGGTTTTCACTTAAGATCTGCCAGTTATCAAATGTTAGTAACTAAATCAGGTCTTTTTGTTTTTCTAACTCTGCAAACTAAATGTGTCTATGTGGCCCAGAAGCTGCTGGCTGGTGAATGACTCCAGTATAGGCTGATGTTGACCCATAAACCACATGAACAATATGATAGCCAATAGCTACCTGCAGCTATTTTAATTTTTATTTGAATTAAAATAAAGTAAAACTTAAACGTTAGTTCTTTAGTTGAATTAGCATCATTCCCAGTGTTTAGTAGCAACATATAGTTTGCGGGCCCTCTAATGGACAGTGCAGAGCATTTCCATTTTCTAGAAAGTTCTATTGGACAGCACTGAACTAGAACAACAAGAAAATCTGGGCTGTTTTTCTGTCATCTGTCATGATTCACCAACTGGTACTGCAGTGCTAAAGTTAATTGCTTCCTCAGGCCCATTCCTACTATTTTTGGTCTACCTGAACAGAGAGAGGCCACAAAGGCCAATCATCTGGCTGCGCTTCACTGTAACTGAGAACAAGTCAGATCCAGGACACGTCTGGGGAGTAGGCAAAGTGTGTCCTTAGCCTCTCCCACATCCCAGCTCTGGAACTACAAGTCAGGCCACTATCCTTCCCTTTCCACAGAGCTCAGAGCCCCATATCCTCTTTATTCACTCTCAAAAACTTATTTTTAGATGGCTCAACTACAGTAACATGTAAATCATGGATACTTGCCTGAAGTTTCTACCCTTCCCTAGGATATTTACATTTATCATATATAAGATTCTAAGAGTGAGGGATGCCTAGGTGGCTCAGTTGGTTAAATGTCTCAGGTTATAATCCCAGGGTCCTGGGACTAAGTCCTACATCAGGCTCCCTCTCTCAGCAGGGAGCCTGCTTCTCCCTCTGCCTGCCACTCTCCTGCGTGTGCTCACTCTTCCTCTCTTTGACAAATAAATAAATAAATTTTTAAAAATAAAATAATAAAATAAAATAAAATTCTGAGTGAAATTTCAAGCCTAGAGGAGATGGTAAGGCAGGATTTCTTATTCTCCTAAGAAAAGATCATGATCCTCTCCCTGGAGCATCAAAACCCTGCCTTATAGGCAGTCAGCTCCTTTCCCTCATTTAATGACTGGCCCTACTCAGGATCTGGGTCAATAGTTTCTAAAGGAGTTGCTCATGAGCATTACCTGTGTAGGACTGCTAGTGTTAGCAAGTAAAAATACAAAATTCTTGGTTAAATTTCAGTTTCAGGTAAACAAGGAATAATTTTTTTTAGTAGAATATGTCCCATACGACATGCAATATGGATTGCATTGGAAAATCCTATGCCTGTGGCCTTATTGTAAGATTAGTGTTGGGGCACCTGGGTGGTTTGGCCAGTTGAGTGTCCAGCTCTTGATTTCAGTCCTGCATTGGGCTCCACACTCAGTTGGGAGTCCGTTTGAGATTCTTTCTCTCCCTCTCCCTCTGCTCCTCACCACTGCCTCTCTCTCTAAAATAAATAAAATTTTTTTTTAATTCTGTTTTTCTGGCTCCAATAATTCTTTTGTTTTTAAGATTTATTTATTTGAGAGAGAGAGAAAATGCAAGTGTGGGGGAAGGGTAATGGACAAGAGAAAGAGAGAGAGAAAAGAAGATTCCCCACTGAGTGCGGAGCCTGATGCAGGGCTTGCTCTCCTGATCATGGGATCATGCCCAGAGCCGAAATCAAAAGTCTGACACTTAACTGACTGAGCCACCCAGGCACCCTTCTGGCTCCAACAATTCTAATATTCATTAAGACTTAGAAACCATTGATCATAGTTAATTCACCTGCCTCTCGGTAGTGTTTCAGTACTTAGCCAAACCTCTGTCACTTTTAGAACGGTCTTTTTAAATGGAATCACAGTCCCCTAAAGGAAATATCGAGCTGCACGTACTGTCGCCTTCATAATGCTGTTTGATCCTCACGATAACACTGTAAAGTAAGAAAGGCAGAGTGTCCCCATTTTGTCCATAAGAAAACTGAGGCTCAGACACTTAAACTTCCCAGGCCAACCTGCTAGTAAATGGCAAACTAAGAATCCAAACTCATATCTCATCCAGTTATAATGCTCACTCAACTGTTCAGTGCTATAAGTGAAAGACGACAGGAACAACAAAAGACAGAAACAGAGACAGAAAGACAGAAATTGAGACAGAGAGCTTCTAAGAATTTTTCATCCAAAGTGTGGCTAACTAACCAGTTACCACTCTATTGACACACAGCTTTCTTAGCCACCAAGTAACTAGAAAGGGGCAGACCTGGGACCCAGAGTTCAAAAGACCCCAAGTCTCCAGGTACTTAGGGGTCTGAGAGAGACTTCAGAAGTGGTGATAGAACCAAAATAGTCCAGAAATTGGCTTTGGGACTGGTAATGAGAGTGATGGCAGAGAATGCCTGAAAGAATGTTTTATGCTCAAAACTGTTGTTAAACTGAGTAATGAGATACTAAACCTGTCATTTACCGCAACCACCGAGTTCATACTTTGGAATTTCTTCACAGTAGCCTTAACGAGTATAGCTCTACACCTGATCTGATCCCAAGGACTGCAGTTCAGTGAACAGGGTCAGAGCCGGGTGACCGTTGGAGAAGGAGAGGATGTGGGGAGGGACCACATGCCTGGGCTCTAGGGCTGCCGAGGAGAGAGGACTACCCTGCCCCAACGGAATGCCAGGAGGTGATGGCAGAAGCTGAGCCCGAGCCCATCTCCTTAAGTCCTTTGCTATTGAGAGAATTCCTTGAAGGTGCCCCAAGCCGTCACACATCCACAATTCCATAGAACATTGGCGTGCTACCAGAAGAAATTCATTCAGTTCTAGGCAATACAACTAGTAAAGTGAATTTCTGAAACAAGTAGAGGAGTTATGGCACCATCTGTCCATTTTAGTACATGTCTCATGTTTAATCCTTTCTATGAGCTATTAATATGCTTGAATACTTATAATATTCTTGAATCCTGACAGTTGATTGAAAGGTACCCCCTTCAGACACTTAAGTCTTGATATCTTGTTCAATCAACATATGATGAACAAGACAAGAGCATATGCTCAGCATTATGTTCTAACTCAATGAATATTCTTATAACTAAACAATTCATCCTTATTAGGTGGTAGCTGGGTGTATGAATTATTACTGTAGACATTTGACCCTCATTAGAGACACTCAGATTTAAAATCATTTTGGAAGTAACTTTCTCTATTAATCTCTAAAACACTTGAACAGTACTCCTGAATAATATACAATACCATTATATTACATGGAAAAATACATCAAATACTTAGATTTGGTATCATCTTTCCTTTTTTACTCTTTAATGGTAATGAGATTGAGAATTTGTAAGCATACCAGTAATTTGAAGCACAATAAGACTAAAGCATTATTTTCTGTATTTGATCAGGGAAACCTAAAAAATCATTTTCTCAAGGAATTTTTTTTAATGATTTATTTTTTTAGTCATCTCTACACCCCACATGGGGCTCAAACTCACAACCCTGAGATCAAGAATTGCACACTCTTCCGACTGAGTCAGCCAGATGCCCCAAGGAACTCTTTTGATGAGGCTTAAAATGTCAGGCTCTTGCATTTAAGAAGACATCAGAGTTAATAAAACTAGAATCCACGAGCTTATGTGTTGGCTGATTTGGCATAGAAGCAAGAGTTACACGGAAACGAAAGGGTTAAAGGTCAGATGGCCTCACAAGTTATTTTCGGACTCTTTCCCAGATCCCTATCATAGTAGCAAACATATACTTAGCAAAATAAAATGTTGAAACAACAAATATGTGTTCTTACCCCAAAATCAGCATATACTGGAGTTGAAACAAAATAGCAGGTGTGTTTTCTCTTTTAGGGAAAATTTCTCACTGGATTTATTCTGGTATTCTACGAAGAAGAAGAATAACGTTGCCGACTGGTCATCAGCGAGTCTCAGGTTTGGCAGTCAAAGTTGCAAGGAAGCAAAGAGCGTGTGCTCGGGGTGCGACAGGTCCGACCTCTGGGACCGCATAGCCTGAGGCACAAAATAGGACCTTCAGGAATGGGTACAGAAGGAGGAGGGAAGGCTTTTAGAAACTCTAAGCACTGAGACCCCCAAATCTGCTGGAGATAAATCCTGGCCTTTCTGTTGGTACAACTCTTGGAAATTCAGGCCTGGGAATATCAGAGCTGATAGCAAGGTAAGTGAAAGATCTCCCCTTCACGTTCTGCTTATCAGTGAAAGACCCTGGAAGGTCCCTACACCTAGAGAATAGGTATCAAGAATTGTCCCCTTCCTCCCTGGCTCAAACAAGTTGCAACATTTGAGAGTCTTCTGTTGTGACAGTGTCTGGGGGTTTTTAGTGTCACTGCTTCTTTTGCAACAGTGTTTTAAAATTTTTCTTAATGCGAGCTAGAGTAAAAATGCATTTTAGGTGATCCAGTGTACCCCCCCACACACACACACACACTCACTCACACAAAGGACCCAAACATTTTACTCTATATGATGAAGCTAATAAGCAACAAAGCTGATATAAATGTGATTTTATTATTTTATTGCAACATTATATTCTACCTCTTCTTCATTTAATTTTTATAGCAACCTACTAAAATGATTTTTTCAAACATGCTTTGCAAATGGGAGTTTGAAATACTAAACAAAGGATTTTTCCCAAAGCATTAGTCCTACTACAAAGTAATATAAGCAAAGGTAACAGTACTAGCACTCATTAATATTAATATTTATATTTATATTTGGTATATGCTAGGCACTGCTTTAAGTGTACTTCAGACAATAACCCTGTAGCAAAGGTACAAATTTTGTTTCTGTTTTTAAATTTTATATGAAGAAAAGGGCATAGAGAGAGTCAGTGGCTGCCCAAGATCACACGGCCAACAAGAAACGAGCCTCATATTCAAACCCAGCCTTTCCAGATCCAAAACTACACACTTACACACTACATTATATTTTTCAAACCCTATCTTCACATAAATGCAAATGAAATTCTCCTCTAGTCCTACTCAGTTTAAAGAAGAGGACCCACAGAGCTACTTTACTTCCCACCTACCCAACTTCTTTTGGGTCCCCTGGAAATGCTTCACCAGGGATCATAACTCTAGCCCAGGAGACAGCGACAGTGCCAACCAGGGGGTGTTCTCTCGGTCCCCCCAATCCAGGACGTGGCACAGTGAACAAATAAACAATCTAAGAAATAATATGCCACCAAGAGATATACCTTTTGAGCCTGATAGAATCTCTGGCAACAGTTCCCTCCCATCTACCTTCTACATGACAGTCAGAGTTGTCTTTATGAACACATTTTAGCTTGTTACTCCCGTCATCTACTCAGTAGTCAAATAAATGATGATCATTGTGTTCAGTCACAATCTTGCCGCTACTTAACTAGAATCTCACTCAGTCGTTCCCTCTGCACAAACCTGAATTTCACTTTCTTCCCTCTATATAAGCTCCTTTATCTAGCTAAGATGACCTTTCCCACCTTGTTTGCCTGGATCTTTACCCCTAAAAATCCAATTCAACCAGAGGAGAATATGAAAGCTTCACCTGTGCAGATCTCAAAATGTAGATCTATAGACAGAAATAGAGTTGACTAGGACAGAAGAGACAAACAGTGGCCCAGGAACTAAAAAACAGAGAAATGAGGGAATACGATCTGGGAGTGGGCAATGAACAACGACACGGAAGAGAAGTGCTTGAAAAGCCTGGTGACAGGAGATTCAAGAGTGGGTGTTTAGGGAGGAGGGAAAATGGTCTGGAAGAGACAAGGGAGAGCAAATAAGATACTCAGCACTCTCCTTGAGAAGCCTGCAGAGGAAGCAGAGTCCTAGAGGGAAAGATTTCTTTGGGAAAGACATTGTTTTCAGAGGGAATTTAAAGTTTAAAGGGAACCAAAAAGAAAGAAATCCAGTTCAATACCATTTAGCTATTGCTGTTACTAGTATAATAGCACAAGGTGGTGTAAGTAGCAGGCCAGAACCTCTTTCAAAATGCTCTGATAATTATCCTCTAATGCTACCTTAGGCATGCTGCTCTCAAATATTCTAGGTAAGAGAGTAAATCTCTTCAACCTCCGTGGAGAGTAACTTGATATGATGCTTACATCTTAGGTGTTAACTTGGCTAGGCTATAGTGCCCAGTTATCTGGTCAAACATTCATCTAGATGTTGTGGTGAAGGTATTTTGTAGACACGATTAACGCCTACCATCAGTTGACTTCAAGTAGAAGAGACTGCCCTCGATAATGTGGGGGGAATTCATCTAATCAATTGAGACCTTAAGGACAAAAACTGAAGTTTCCCAGAGTAGAAGGAATTCGACTTCAAGACTGTAACATAGAAATCCTTCCCAGAGAGTGATGTCATCAAGAGGGCAATATAAGTCATTCTTGATTCTAGGCCCCCTCACAAAAAACCCAACTAGCCACTAACAATAGGCAAGACACCGTTATGAAAATCCCAGAACCCAAGAGTAAGTGAAGCTGAAGCACCACCAAGGACCACAGAGACTGAGAAAGACCATTATAGAAGGACAAGAAGTGCAATTTCACTTTGACCATATGATGCCTCCCCTAGTCCAGCACAGAGCCACACCAAGAGGGCCCCCTCAGTATATGGCTCTCCAGTAGGAAAAAGGGAGCCCAAGGTTGGCATCCAACTTCCCTGACATTGCAGGACCCTTCCCGGGAGGATCACTGGGAGAAATCTGCAGGGCTGGACCACTGCGGGTGAGACAGAGACAGGGAAGGGGCAGGGCTTTTGGACTGAGTACTCAGATCTTGGAGGACTGCATTCCTGTTTGCAGAGGCCTCTGAGTGGAGAACCAATCCAGCAGCCCTGTCCATCTATGAAACCTGGGGAGATAGAGTAAGGGGGTGGGGGAAGGAGACACACACCTAAACTGTTCTGAACAGGATTGCAGGCAGGAGTAGAGCAGTGGGAAACAATTTGGGGTCGATGAGAGTGGAGGGGGATGAGGAGAGAGGAAGCAAGTGTCTCTTTGGTTCAGGAAGGGAAAACACAGCAACTACCAGAAATGTGACAGATTAAAGTATACCAAAGCTCCTCAAGAACGGGACCCAAGTCTGTGTTCACATTACATACCCCATGCCTAGCACAGAGCCTGGAACATATTAACTATCTGTTGGTTGAATTAATAGTGAATGTATGAATAAATTAGCCATATAATTTTTAAAAAATCCTACCTGAGTTCTCAGCCTGCCAGCTTGCTCTACAAATTTCAAACTCAAAACTACAACATCAGCCACTGCCTGAGTTCCCAGCCTGCCAGCCTGCCTTACAGATTTCACACTCCACTCACCAGCCCCCATAATTGCATGAGGCAATCCCTGTTTTTAACGTACAGATGTAATGAGTGCCTAAGTGAAATTATGCATGTACAAGGTCCTGTCGTCCTGCAGAAACAACTAAATGCCCTTTACCAAAGTGTTGCTTGAAAAATTATGGCACACCCATAGCTAGAATAATTTGCAGCGTAAACAAGAAAGCTCTCTATATTCTTATGTTGGATTTTAACCGAGATAATATTCATTGAAAAAAAAAATCAAGACACAGAATAGGGTGTTCAGACGCTACCACTTGGATGAAAGGAGGGAGAAAGTCGGGTAATAGGCATGTACTCACACACATGATCTCTGGAAGGGTAGAGAAGATGTACTCACACACATGATCTCTGGAAGGGTAGAGAAGGAATTGGTAATGCTGGGTTCTATTGGCTGTTTCTGGGGAATAACACTACCCTTTTCTAATTCTGAAATTTGGTACCATAGATCATGAAGACAAACCAACTTGAGATGAAATAAAAGGGCACACCTTCAGAAAGAAAGGATACGGAATCCTGTGAAGCTGTTGGGACAGAATTGCGGGCGGGCTTGTGACTTCTCTGCCCTCTAGAGGCCAGTTGGAGAACTTGACGTGACCGTTGTGAAACCCTCACCAGCCGACCTCCATCATCAGCACAGGCCTGGAAACGCTGCTTGCCGGCCTCTTGCCTCCAGGCCGTGAGCCATTTCAGCTGGGAGCAGTGATTCCCGCAAGGCCAGCAGTCAGTGCCTGTTTCAGTGGGAAGTCGGAACTTGAATGAACCACAGCTCTACTGAGATCTCTTAGAAACAATTCACACATATTCAGAGTGGAGAGTCGATCTTCAGTCACTAATGAAACATTGATACTTTATTATTCAATTTTGGTCAAAGATAGAACACTGGAAAATTAAATGGTAGAATCACTCTTCATTTATATTTGTGAGTATAGCCTCTGGCAGATAAATGAATATATAATAATTATGATGTTGTATTTTAAATTCAGGCACACACAAAATGTACCCAGACAGGACTTTTAAACCCCACATTCTCACTGCAGGCTATAGCTGAATCATGAAAAATGGAAAATAAACTATTTTTTAAACTTCTTACTTTTTCAAAATTTAAATATGTAATTTAACAACAAACACGTATTTCTACCCCCACACAGTTACTGTTAATATTTTTCATATTTGCTTCCAACTAATTTCTTTTTTAAAAAACTAAGATGTATTTCTTTTCTGATTAGAAAATGATGGCATTTGCCTTACTGACAGTTTGAAAATATAAAAAGTTTAATGATGTTACTAAGGTTAACTAAAACAATGAAATTGGCTAAAATAAATTTGTTGTTGTGCAATAAAAAAGTTTTAAATCAATGCAAATATTTATGATCTGTGAAAGTTTTCTCTAAAAAGTCACCAAAGACTATTCATTTAACCCTGTTTTGATTGATGTTAAATTCTTCACAAATTATCACATAGGGACATATTGCAGTGAGGGTTTAAAAGAGGAAGAAGCAATTTATTTTATGTTCCTTGTACAATTATCATGGAACAGTATTAAGTAGCCAGGAGCAGATGGGTTTACTTTGTAGATCCAGTGAAAGACACACCCTTTGATTTTCCAGTCCATAAACTGTCACTGGATCTTCTCTATCTGACCATTAAAGGCTGTTGATCTTCAAGATTCTTTCCTAGACAGTGTATCCTCTATAAACTCTTAGCACCGGTGCCTTGCCCTTTCCTGGTGTAGTCTCACCTATATGCTGGTGACACCTGGATCACTATCTCCAACTAGACCATCCCTGGCTGCATCAGATTCAACATGCCTAACAGTGAACTCACTACCATTCCTCCAAAACTTTTCCTTCATCAGTGTTCCCTATCACCTGCTTAGTTACCCAAGAGCCAGTAAGCATCCTATGCTCTTCTCCCTCCTCGCCTTTATATCCACTGTCTCAAGTCTGTCCAATTTCACTACCTAAATATCATCAAATCCTCCTGCCCTAGATCAGGCCTGAGCATCATTGTTTCAGCCCCTTCCTAATTATCCTTCCTGTCATCAGGCTTGCCTTTTTCTGCATATGTCCACAACGAAACCGGAATGATGGGTCCAAAATGCACTTCTGGATGGAGACTGTCACTTGACCTAACACAACTTGGTCTATGAAAACCCATAAAGCCAAATAATCCTGCTCTATCTCCTAGCATGTGTGTGTGTGTGTGTGTGTGTACACATATAAACAATAATATATGGAGAACTTTGTGATATATACATAAAAGTTTGTAAGGCAGTTTTTGACTTATAAGCATCTCTTACCTAGACATGGGTGTCTCCTTCAGAAGTTCCTCCTCTAGTTTCCTACTGAAAACAGCCCTCTCTTCCCACCACTCCTGCCCACCCCACCCCCACTCTGACCACTGACCGCGGTGTATTAGGTTCTGTGTGGGGAGCACCTCTCCCTTGCCAGTGGTGCCCCCTAGGGTCAGCAACAGGGCCGTGGTTTTTTTTTTTTTTTTTTTTGAAGATTTTATTTATTTATCTGTCAGAGAGAGAGAGAGAGGGAGAGAGAGCACAAGCAGGCAGAGGCAGAGGAGAAGCAGGCTCCCCACTGAGCAAGGAGCCCGATGTGGGACTCGATCCCAGGGTCCTGGGATCATGACCCGAGCCAAAGGCAACAGCTTAACCAACTGAGCTACCCAGGCGTCCCAGCAACAGGGCCATGTTGACTGGATGTCTCTTCCCCTCTCTGCGGGACTTGGGTCATTCCAGATTCTCTGCTGCTTCCATTCTGATCCCTTTTCCTTCTCATTTCCTCCCACTGCAGAGGACAACTGAAATCTCTGCCCCCTTCCGATCATTCCAGGGACTCTTGTGTGGTTCCCTGCTACTGCTTGGATCACCAGAGCCCTCTTTAACTGCTCAGGGTTCCCTCTGATGGCACGAGAACCCTAGAAACCTCGCTGCTACTGCTGCTGCTGAGACCCTATAAAGTGGCAGCACCAGAGGGGCCCTCTTCCCATACAAGACAGTGGAGGGATGTGAGTCGGACACACTCAGTGGAACCACAAAATAACTTCTTCACAGAAATAATGCCGTCACCTGGGTTATGTACTATTATTAATACTGTAGTTCAGTACAGAGGTGCTAGATAGGACTTGGGGGTCATTCTGGAAAACTAAACTACCATATAAGCACTATGGCTGTGGGAAAAGTGTGTTCTGAACTAATTGAGAGAGGAACACTTGGAGTGTAATCAACAGGTATATAAGCCAAGTAAATAAATCTTAGAATCATGTTAAGGCTTAAAAGTCCGTTTGAGGCCTTGTACCCATGGACTAGAAAACCATCTCCACTGATCTCCATGTGTATTTTCAGATGTTTTCTCTAGCACCCCAGAGCAATTAGCATGGGTTGTTTGCAAGAGTGGCCACATTCCTGAATGGATGCCCACCGAGGTCAGGTGTCGAGCGTTCTTCTGGACTACTTATCTGAGGTCATTTTCTAATGTCATTCCTCTTGCCCCTTTGCTCCAGCCTGACTGCATTTCTTGAAAACACCAAAGTCATGTCCTGTTGTCTAGTATGCACCTCCCAAGATCCTTACTTGGCTCTCTCCATGACTACATTTGGCCACTCCTCCGGGACACCGTAACTGGCCCCCAATTCAAAATAGCCTCCCTTCCAGCCCCCTCACTCTACTTTATTTTTCTCTAAAACAAGTATTTACCTGAAATGTATACTTACTCATTCATCTGCTTCTTTTCGTTTCTTTTAAATATTTTATTTACTTATTTGAGAGAGAGAGAGAGCACATGCAGGGGATTGGGCAGGGGGCAAGGGAGAGGAAGAGGGAAGGAATCCCAAGTGAACTCTGCACTGACTGTAGAGCCCCACCTGGGACTGGAGCCCTTGACCCTGAGATCAGGACCTTGAGGTCACGACCACCAGAGCTGAAACCAAGAGTTGGACACCCAACTGACTGAGCCACCCACGTGCCCCCATTTGCTCATTTTCTGCTTCTCCAACTTGAACATGAGACTCACAAAGGTGAGGAATTTGTCCCTTGTTTTCACTGCTGAAACCCCAAGTGCTCAGGCTGGCACATGGTAGACACACAACAAATATATTAATATTTATTCTTAATATTGTTTCTTCTTTCTTCTTGGTCAGGCTTGTTAGACCCTACTTGATCTTTTCCAAGTACAGTGCAGTGCAAAGAATATTGCAGTGGTTAGAACAGATTCCTGAGTCTGAGTCTGGCTGGAATTCTGGTCCCAGTACTTACTAGCATTGTGAACTTGAACAAATTATCTCACCTCTCAAGTCTCCATTCCCTGTCTTTTAAAACATACTTTTGGGGTTGTTCATTTTCTAGATTCCAAAATTGGTCCTTTGGAGGCCATTGGCTCTAATCGTCTAGCTTCGTCTCCTCTGATGGCTAGTCCTGCTCAAATATTTCATTATTTTTCATGTATTGGCCATTTTAATAAGCAGCCAAGTGTTTCCCAAGGGTGGCTGGTAGAACATCAGGCACTCAGTTAAAAAAAGAAAAAAAGCATGTTAGTAAGTTTCACTATTGATCGAGACCCTCTTGATATGGAGGCCAGGAACATGTATTTTAAACAATTTCTCCAGATGATTCCCATGTGACACAGAGTTTGAGAATCACCAAGAGTTCCAAGGGTGCTTGTAACTCATGGAGGTTTGCACATATGTCATAGAGATTGGTTTTCCCTGTTCCCTTCTCTTCTCACACAACCTGTGCAGACGGTCACTCCAAGCATTCTCTGGGGGCAATCGACTTTGATTGTTCTTCCTCAAGTCTGGGCGTTTCTTTCTAACTATTCCCTTGTTTTAAAGGAAAAGAAAAGATTGACCTAGCTTAGCTGAGGAGCCCTTTTTACTTCCAGCACTGTCTGATGGGCAGATTTTATCTCCAAGTCCTTTCACAGTGTATACGTCTATCAAATCACATTGTATACACTAAATTTATTGTAATTTTACTTGTCAGTTATCCCTCAATAAAACTAGAAAAAAATGTTTATCTTCCAACTCTGTTATTCTTGGCCATCTGTCATGAAGAAAACTTCAGGGGAAAAAAATTTTTTTTAATATGAAGAGCACCATGGGTAAGCCCCAGTGCCTATACTAAGGCAGGCTTAATAAATGTTAGTGCCTTGGAAAGGAAAGAAGGAAGGAAGGAAGGAAGGAAGGAAGGAAGGAAGGAAGGAAGGAAGGAAGGAAGGAAGGAGAGGAGAGGGAAGGGAAGGAAGGAAGAGGGAAAGGGGAAAGGAAAGGAGAGGGAAACAACTTCATGGAAGTTCCTATTCATCTTTGCCAAAACCTACCCAGCCTTTGCCCCCTAAGCTTCAAGAACTTAGCTGGGACTTCAATATTATTTCCACTTACTGTCTGGAGCTTCTTTCATTTTAGTTCAGATTGTGCTTCATCTAGAATATCTTCTTTGTGGTTTATTTTCTGCAGTTGAGGACTTTGTCAGCTTCAGCCGTGCTATAATTTTCTGCTCTGTTATTGCTTCTTCAGAGGATATTCAGTGGTCAAAGGGAAGATGTTTATTTGATCACCTATCAACACTGCCATTTCCCCCAAGACAGAAGTCTCCTGATGGCACAGTTGCATTGCTACTGATTTGTTCTCATCTCAAAGAACTAGTTACCGGCTAGAACAGGAAAGAAATGGTCAGGCTCCATGTTTCTACACCTTGAAGATTTCTGGAAAGAATGGCTGCTATCTGGAAGGCATAGTGAGGCCTTGGGTCAGAAGGCATGCCGCAGACTCCCCGGGAAGGTTACATCCTCAAACCAGGGACTCAGACGGAGAGCTAGTGCCTACAGAGGCTGTCTGGGAGCTGCACGGGCTAGTGAAGGGCCATGGAACAGGCAGATTTGAAACTGTTAGTAAACGTGGCCCCAAAAGTAAGGTCTTGGGCTCTGTTCACTACTGACATCAGACAGTCTTATTTCTAACATCGTTATTAAAAATACTCCTTTTGATATCTTTTTCTATTTTGCTTATAAGTAGGTTCAGCTTCTTCAAAAGGTAAGGGTAGCACATATGACAGACATGTCATAATACTGTCCCAGAAAGACAGGCCACTGGGCTTTCCTTATTTATGGGAACAGTGGAATATGATCAGAAGTGGACCGGCCAGGCATTCAGGACCTGAGGTGCCAGGACATGCCTAACCTTCCAATCCTTGAAAAATAGGAACTGAAGATCCAGTCCCATGTTTACTCCTCAAACGTGGCATTGACCCTCAAATTCAAACTGCTATCATACACTCAAATTGCCTCGTCCAGCTAATTTTAGGAGCTGACTGACGACCAGAGAAGGTCTTATTATAAAGTAGTGTTTGTTAATAGAGCCCCAGGACCCATATGGGATTTCCTGGGTTCCTGAAACAGGGTAACCTAGTAATTCTGCCTCTTAGTCACAGAACAATTTAACCCAAGATCTTTTTCAAATTCATTTACCTAGGAAATTAGATCATTCGTTACAATTAATTTAGCAAACAAAGACAGCCAACTGCTCAAGTGAGATCCCAAATTTTGTAACAAATTGAATAAACACTAATTCTTTTGTTGATATGATTATAGAATTAGCAAAACGTCCTGTTCCTCAGCATAAAAAATTAAGATCCAAGTTATTTCATTATGGTTTATCTATGTTACAAGTTAAATAAAATGGCTATTTATTGTCGATCACAAACTCAATCCTTGTTTCAAATAAAGACCAGAGGAAGTTTGAAATTTCTACCTGTGAGTTGTGATCTCCAGTGGTTCTCACGCTTTCTCTGTGATAGGGAGCCCACATCCTACTTGAAATGGTGCTGATCCTTCCTGGGCCTTTATTCTCAAATTGCCTCCCACCGCCCCATTATAGGAATCTCATGTTTAATAGAATACTTTTTTTTTTTTTTTTTTTTTTTAGAGAGAGAGAGTGTGCAAGTTGGGGGAGGTGGGGCAGAGGGAGGAGGAGAGACAGAATCTTAAGCAGGCTTCATGCCCCATATGGGGCCTAATATGGGCTTGATCTCACCACCCTGAGATCATGAGCTGAGATCACAAGTCAGATGCTTAACTGACTGAACCACCCAGGAGTCCCTAGCATACATTCGCATTAAGGCCTTACATCATAGGGATGCCTAGGTGGCCCAGTCAGTTAAGCATCCGTGTTTGGCTTAGGTCATGATTCCACGGTCCTGGGATCAAGTCTGATATCGGGCTTCTTGCTCAGTGGAGAGCCTACTTCTCCCTCTGCCTCTGCTGTTCCCCCCTTGCTTGTGCTCTCTCTCTGACAAATAAATAAATAAAATACTTAAAAAAAAAAAAAGGGCCTTATATTGTATTCTCTCTATACATATTTCCACAATTTGCAACAGCTTTTTGAGTCTAAAAAAATGCAAAACGAAGAGCTGGAGGTTATTATTTTCTCATCATTTAAATACAAAGGAGATTAATTTGCAGAAATGATACCTCTTGCATAGAAAAATATCAAAGTCCAGTTGGAGGAAGGGGAATGTGTATTTTCTTGCTGCTCTTATTTCCTTAAAGAGGAAAGAAAGGCACTAAAGAAGTTTTCCAGCCTCTACTCCTGCCTCTAACTCTGCTTGTCTTGAAACAAGGACAGACTTACCTGTTTGGCATGGGTGGGGGCAAAGAATGGGCTCACGTGTGGTTCTTTTTCAGTCTTCCTGAAGGTTCTCCATTTCTCCTTCAGTTAACTGGTGAACCATGAACAGCCAGCAATGAATGCACCAGGGAGGGCTCTAGGCCTGCTCCCGGAGGCGGGTCTGGGGGCCCAGCAAGCTCTGGTCTGCATTGCCTGGGCTGTGTGGCAAGCTGGGATTCTGCTTCCTGCAGAAGTGAGTATCTACACCTCCAATCAGGGCAGTGGGTGAAAAAGCTCCAGATTTGGCATCGCATCGGAGTATAAGAAGGCCTACTCCAACTCAGCATACCAGATAATTATTTGGGGATAATTATTTGATAGTGTTCTGTAAGCCTCAATTAATTCCTGTATCTGCTTCGTTTTTTGTATATTTTTTTTCAAATTCACTACAAGGCAAGAAGAATAATTATATTTCTTGAATCGGCACACCCCCACTCACCCCCCCCAATTCCAACCACCAAATCTCATCTACTTTATAGCCCTAAAGACTGAATTAAAAGACAACTGGAAACTATTTCTTTGCACTTTCCCTGAAATGATATTATCCAAGGTGGGGAGGGGAGATTAGTGAAATTCTGAGTAAGCATCTAAATTCAACATTAGATGTCACTACCCTGATATTTTGAAGTAAGTATTCAACTACTTCTTTCTTCCAATCTGTTTTATGTTCTTCCTAAAAATAATGGTAATAAATGTCAGATATTTTACTGTAGCTTATCATCAGCCAGATGATTCTTTGGGGGGACACTTCTCCTTGCCTCTTGCCCAGGCTCTGAGAGCATCGAGTCTGAAGTACAGCAAACACACTATGGTCTAGAGTAATGGTTCTCAGTCTGGGTTACGTATTAAAATTTTTAATTTTAATTTTACATATTAAGATCACCCGGGAGATTTTTTTCTTAAACATACTCATGCTGGAGCGCCTCCCAGAGATTCTGATGTAGATGGCATAGGGTGGAGTGTGGACAGCAACATTCATCTAACGTTCATCAGGTGGTTGTAATGTGAAACCAAAGTGGGGACCTCGGAGCTGCTGGTAGCTGGCTCCTAAACGTGAGCATCCATCAAGACCACCAGCGAGGCCCCTCCCCAGGCCTCTGAGTCAGAATTTCTGGTATGCAGCCCAGAAGTCTGTATTATTCAGTGATCCAGCTGAGCCCCGAACCCGCACTGGGGAGTCTCCAGATCCGGTTTCCGCATCTCCTATACTTTTAATGATCTTTTAGACACGTTATTATCACACCATCTGCACGATCTCCAATTCAGCCCCAATCACTTCACATCTGGATATTTCTAGTGAGTCTCTTTTCCCTCTTTCGGTTCCTCTCGAAATAGCCACAAGATTTGCCCCCAAAATGTGACTTTGCTTGCAGATATTTTGACAAAGGATACATTTTGCCATTTTGCCAGATCAGAGGTTTCTGTTGAAACATAACATCACTTTTTTAAAAAATTGCTCCAGGGGCGCCTGGGTGGCTCAATGGGTTAAAGCCTCTGCCTTCGGCTCAGGTCATGATTTCAGGGTCCTGGGATGGAGCCCCGCATCGGGCTCTCTGCTCAGCAGGGAGCCTGCTTCTCCCTCTCTCTCTGCCTGCCTCTCTGACTACGTGTGATCTCTCTCTCTCTCTCTCTGTCAAATAAAATAAAATCTTTAAAAAAAAATTATAAATAAATAAATGAATAAATAGATTGTTCCACGCTAAGTAAAGAATTTTAAAGCATTCCCAGCCCCTAGTCCATACCTAATCTTCAACAAATTGGGGTCAGTCCTATCTCAACTGTAACCCTTATTCTCCTCTCTGGACTATCAGTATCTGTAGCTCCTTCCCTAATGCCATCGGGAGTCACCTCACTCCTCACGCCATTACTGCTCCCCACCCCAGGGATACAAATCAGCCACGGTCTGGGCTCAGGGCTGGGGGTGAGGATTGATAGTCTGCGGATGACCAGGTGACCTCAAAGCTTGGGAGTTTACTGACCACCCCCCTCCCCGCCCCCAACCAAATCATCCTAAAATCTCATCACCCTTCCCTGCCCATGCTCTATCAAAACCATCTGTCACTCAAGGAATAATTCCAGGTACCATATCTGCCACTCTTTGGGGGGCAGACTGAACTGTGGGATTGGGTCTGTCTGATGGCAGAAATGGAATGGGACATTTTCTAGGGAGAAGACGCTGATAGAGGACGGGAATTACAGCTGGCCATCGCTTCCGAGAGCTGGGTGGCTGATAGCTTAGTTCTGCTCACTGCACAGGACTTGCTCAGACGTCATCACCATGGGGAGCCCTGTGTTCTTGTTGCCCTTCCATTCTGGTCCAGCTAGAGCAGCTTCCGGGCGCTGCTCCAATGTCTCAATCACCTTGTTTGCCCCACGATCAGCTTGATGATTCAGAGAACTCCCTTTACTTTTCAGACCTGCACCCCCATTCCATACAAACTCCCGTCAGGACATAATGTCTTATTTACCTTGGGTAATGGCCGGCCTTCTCTGCCTCTTCCCAATTGTTTCTTTTACGACACAGCCATTTCCCAATTTGCATGATTACTATAGTTTCTGCCCTCTTGTGCACCTGCAGCCCCTCCTTTCCTTCTACAGAACCTTCACGCTATGTCCTTGAATTTCTATTTTCCCCCAAATTTCTTGACTACTTTGCTTCCTCTTGGCAGGGTAATCTGTGTAATAAAACAGATGGAATCTAGTAGTCTCTCTTACGCTGATTTGGACTATCTGATTGAAGCACATTTTATCAATTTCACATCATCTGCTGACAAGACACAAATTCTTGTCAGTAAGTGACTGAGAAGAACAGTCTGTTCTCATATAATAAAAACATGTTAAAAAAAAAGAAAAAAACATGTTGTACTGCATTTCATACCATAGTTCAATTTTGCAAATATAGCCTAAAATCTGTATGCACAGGCAAGAGAAGTATATTTTTATCTAAAGTAAGTCGATGCTATTTCTCAAGTAATTTTCGAGGCTTACAAGCCTCCAGAATCATCAGCAAGACTGACTGCCACATATCAGTCACTGAGAAATGTCTCCATTACAAATGAAGTTCATTATTAGATCCCACAATAATTGCTCTATGACATTTGATAATTCGGTGGCACAGAGGACGATAGTATGGAGCCAGAGGGTTAGTTATAAATTCTTTCTCATGCACCCCGCTGTAATTTCAGACTGTAACAACTTAAATCGACGTGCAGTTAAAATCAGACCACGAGTCTCTTGAAGAATATAATGATCCCTAACAATGTTCACCTCTTAATGAACCTTGAGAGAAAAAGATGAGACGTCTTCCATTGTTGATGCCTGGGACACTTAATAATTATCACATAATGTACTGAAGCTTGATGCTTGCCTGAAGGTCATTCCATTCTCCCTAGAAGAGTCACACAAGTCTCTCCTCTTTCTGGCATTGAAACCTCGCTCTTCAAGTGTGTGGAGATATGCACGGAGGAGAAATAGGGGCTACAGAGCAAATGGAAAGAGCTTGGCAAAGTGGGCACTGGGGAGTCAAGAGCAGAAGCAATGTGGTGGCACAGGGGCAGCAGCAGAATGAAGAGGAGGAGGGAGGGAGGGAGGGAGGAGGGGAGCTTCTGTGGAGCTTGGAACTGTGGGGAGCAGGGGAGGTATTTACACGCTAGTGTTAGTATTTAAATTAAATACAATTATATTAAAATTAAATTCAGTTGTACTAAAACACAATATAAATTTCCTGCTTCCAAATTCTCCAATGTTTGGTAAAGACCTGCCTCGAGCCCCATTTGTGTTTCCTTTATATGCGTAACCACTTGGAGACTGGCCTCAGGAGGGGCTAGGGCGTTTAGGTCCCACCTGCCGGGCTCCAATTTCCAGATGCCAGGAAATGTTTAGATGGTGATCGTCTTAAAATGGAAACAACGTGGGTGAAATTGGAGGGCATTTTGCTAAGTGGAAAAAGCCAGACAAAAACAAATGTTGCATCCTATCATTTATATGTGGAACCTAAAAAAGAAAAATCAAATTCACAGAAACAGAGTAAGACACTGGTTGCCAGGGGCTAGGGGGCTTATGGGGGGTGGGGAATAGGTAGAGATTCGAAAAGAGTACAAGCTTTCAGTTACTAGATGGATAAGGTCTGAGGCTCTACTGTAGAATATGGTGACTATAGCTAATAACACAGTATTGCTTAATTGAAATCTGATGAGAGGGGCACCTGGGTGGCTCAGAGGGTTAAAGCCTCTGCCTTCGGCTCAGATCATGATCTCAGGGTCCTGGGATGGAGCCCCGCATTGCATTGGCTCTCTGCTCAGCGGGGAGCCTGCTTCCCCCTCTTTCTCTGCCTGCCTCTCTGCCTACTGTGATCTCTCTCTCTCTCTCTCTGTCAAATGAATAAATAAAATCTTTAAAAAAAAGAGAGAAATCTGATGAGAGTAGAACTTAAATGTACTCACTAAAAAGTAAATATGTGAGGTGATGGATGCATTCATTATTTGATGGGGGGAATCCTTGCACAGTCTAGCTGTGTGTCAAACTATCATGCTGTATACTTTAAATATGACAGTTGGAATGCCTGGGTGCTCCGTTGGTTAAGCATCCAACCCTTGGTTTTGGCTCAGGTCATGATCTCAGGGTCATGGGGTGGAGCCCCGTGTCAGTTCCATGCAAGTCGGCTTGAGATTCTCTCTCTCCCTTTCCCCCTGCCAATCCCCCTGCTCTTACTCTCTCTGAAATAAATAAATAAATAAAATCTGAATAAATAAATATCTGACAGTTTTATTTGTCAATTCTACCTCAATAAAGCTAGGGGGAAATATAACGCTTGAGGAAAACAATCATACTGAATATGAGGGACCAAAAAATAAGGCATCTACAGAAAAATATTTTAAAATTAAAAATAAAAACAGTGAAAAATAAATAAATAAAAGTAAAGGTTGTAAGTCATCCGAAATAATCCTTCAATAAAAATATGTGAGGTCAAATATATTTTACCAAGAAAAAGAAAAAAAAAAAAGGAGGTCAAAACACACGAAAAAAGAAAAGAACACTTGTAATAAAGCTGGTGGTTGATTCTAAGTTCACCCTGAGAGGCCCTGACAGCGAAAGTGGTGAAATTTGATGTCTAAAGTTAGAAACTTTGATCACAGTTATCAGTGTAACCAGTCAAGAAGAAAAAGAGACCTCAAATAGTAGGGAGAATAAAATGGACAAAATAAAGTATGATTATTATATCCAAACAATGAAATCATCAGAGAAAAATAAAAATAACAGATCAAGACCAGAAAGGAAGGATTCAATATTTGAAAGGAAATAGTAGCCAAAAGATCAAAATAGAATCAACATTGCGAAGTTTGGACAAAATCCAGCTGCAAAGTAGAAAGTTATTGGGAAGGGAGCCTGGGTGGCTCAGTCGGTTAAGCAGCTGCCTTCTGCTCCAGGTGTGGTCTCTGGGTCCTGGGATTGAACCCTGTGTCAGGTTCCCTGCTCAGGGGGGAGCCTGCTTCTCCCTCTCCCTTGGCCCCTCCCCCACCCCACCCCACCCCAGCTCGTGCTCTTTCTCTCTCAAATAAATAAGTAGAATCTTAAAAAAAATACTTTCTTAAAAAAAGAAATGCTATCGGGGCGCCTGGGTGGCTCAGTTGGTTGAGCAACTGACTTCGGCTCAGGTCATGATCCCGGAGTCCCGAGATCGAGTCCCACATCGGGCTCCCAGCTCCATGGGGAGTCCGCTTCTCACTCTGACCTTCTCCCTTCTCGTGCTCTCTCTCACTCTCTCTCTCTCCTAATAAATAAATAAATAAAATCTTAAAAAAAAAAAAAAAACTTTAAAATAAAAAAAAAAAAAGAAGAAATGCTATCATTAGTAGATGCCATATTAGGTGCCTCACCTGGTATTTTATTTTGTTAATAATTCGAAACAACCATTTGCAGCAGAAATTGCACCATTTTTCAGGTGAAAAGCCCAGAGATTACTTGCCTGATGGCATGTAAGTTGGTGGTGGTGGCGGTAGGATTTAAACACGGATGTGTCTTGTTCTCAGGTTTGCTCCTGACTACTTGTGGTCTATACTGCTATTCTAGTGTGTTATTATAGAAATACCTGGGTGAAGTTTATCGTTATTAACTACAGATTCTGAGAGGAAGAAAAAGATTTCCCCTACGGCAGAAATACCAGTCAAGGCTGCACAGCCTCATGCTGCGAGATGAACCCACAGACCTTCACATCAAATCAAATACAAAAGTGATCCCAACAATCTTCCTCACGATGACCGCCTGAGATATGAGGATTCCTTTTAAAACAAGCATGGCAATTTCTTCTCAACGAGCTGGATAAAATTAAAACCAGACTAATCCAGCAATCCTAAAAATCAGCCAATCCTTACATACTAAAAGGGGTAGACACTACAAGTGTTTCTTAATATCCTCTAAGGATACCATGAAGATGCTGTTTTCCTAAGGAAATGTTACTGAAGCTTTTTTTAAATTATCATATTTTAAAAGTTAGCATACGTATACCAAAAAAAAGTAGATTTTAGTGTAATCTTTCAGGAAAACAAAACAAGCATAATATCCGGGAACACAGAAGCCGGGAGTTCACAGGCAGCCACTTAGGCCTTCGGTTATTTTCTTAAAAAAAAAAAAAAAAATAGGTGATGGTTAGGAGAAATTGGGTAAAAGGTAAAACATTCTGTACGCTTCATGAAATTTCACTTGAGGAAGAAAGTGTCTGAGGTTTTAAGAGGTCAAATTAAGTAACCTGAAGCCCATTTTGCCCGAGGACTATCCGGATGTTTCCAAGAGCAGCAGATGCTTATTTCCATGTATACATCTAAGAGATGAGAGGAAACAAAAATAACCCTGCTCCCAGGACAATGGAGGTTTCAGCCACAAAGTAGGTCACAGCATCAGGCTGTGTTACCCAACCCCCGAGTGCGTTGCCTGCTGCAAATGGAGTCAAATGACACAGGCTTCCCTTTCCGTTACCTTAAAACATTCCTGTAGTGAGTTGCTTCTATAAAAATCATGTGAACCCCCAAGTCCTCTTTAAGCTTTAGTAAAAAGAAATAAAACCTTTTCATAGAGATATAGGAGTTTCCAACATCCGACTAAGACTGATTCTCAGAGCATTGACTTTAGTTAGAAATTTAATTGTGGTCTACAAATACTATCACTGTTTGGGCTAGAAGGATATATTTTGGTTTCTTTTGTTTTGCTTTGATTTTTTCCTGATACTGATTTCTCACTTTTACCAAAACCCTTCTGTTGAGGTGTTGGCAATTGGAATGTTGTGAAAAACACAACGCCTTCTCTAGCTTTTATTAAAAGAGAGATTCTCGCGGCCCCATGAGTGAGAGAATATCGCCCCATTCTCCATCTATCCTCTTCCCTGGAGCCAAGGCAAGCATCTTATTAAGGAATCGGAAAAAAAAAAAAACATTTTATTTATTTATGAGAGAGTGCACACACATGAGTACAAGCAGAGGGGAGGAGCCTAGGTGGGGTGAGGGACAGACTCCCTGCTGAGCACAGAGCCCTACTGAGTACTGAGTACTGAGAGATCAGAATGTGAGCCCTTTCCATTGGCTCCCAGTTGATCCTTTTCCTGCTCATTTGCAGAAAGACCTGGGAGAATTTCTGGCCACTGTTTCCTCTGTGAGGGGTACCCCCCTAACACACAGCCCAGGGTGTTACCCAGCTTGGCTGATAACTACCATATAACCACGGGGGAGAAAAAGCCCTTAGCAGCCATATAAGATCCCAGTGAGTGGGGTTGTGAATGGCCTTTCATCATTTTAAGTCCTCTTTAAATTTGGTAGGATCTTCTAAAAGTGGCATAAAAGGGCTTTATAATGTTAAAGATCTGTTGCTGTCCAGGGGACCTGACTTATTTGAATGGAGGTCCAGGATACATCTGCAAAAGACATTGCAAAGGAAGGCCCGAAACTGACAGAGCCCTGGAAAACAGGAGGGGTCTTCAGGGAGCAAAGCAGCTTTACCGGCTGTCTCAGGGGATTCTGCTAAATTCACTTCCGGGCTTCCAGCACTTACATGAGTAACTCAAACATCCGAGACCTAGAAATTAGGCTGGAGCTTGCTCTGGAAATCTCACAGGGAAAAGGAAGTTAAAACAAGTAGCTGGGTGCTTAAAGGATCTTCTAGAGGAGGCGAAGGAGTACTGAGTGTTAAGTACTGCTGAGGAGATGGGCCAGATTTTAAGAAGGGGAATTTACACTGGGTGTGGACTTTAATTTTTGTTCTAAGTTTAATTTCTGTTCTTTCGCTTTGTTCAAGGAGTCCCTATGGCTAGCCATCACATTCCTTTGTAAACACTTTTCAACTTGGTCTGATAATTAAATTGATGTGAGACAGATTCACAGGGGAAAAAGACAAATTTAATTTCCTTGAGCCCCAAAGATATGAGGCTCAAGGAGGTGACCAAAGTAGGAAGCTTTTGTATCTTTAGACAAAGAAATAATATATTTATGAAGAATTGACAAGAAAGTTTGGGCTTACAGGAGCAAATTAATGAGGAAGTAACAAAGTTTGTTCACACAGCCTTCTCAGCCCCAAATTCCCTCTCTCTGGTGATAAGTTTTTACCCTCCGGGTACAGGGAGAATGTCTTCACATGGGAGATTTATTCCCTGCTGTCAGGGTGACAAGAGGACAGTTGGACTATCCTTCTTACACCAGCTGTTTCTCAAGTAACTTTAATTTAAAATAATCAATATGGCAAAGTGTCATATTTTGGGATGGTATATTCTGCTCCCCTTCATCAGTATTGCTTCAGCTTGGCATTTATTTAATTGAAAACATGTTTTTAATTAATTTCAATGTTAAACGAAGTCACCAATGATATAATATTTTACTTGAACCGCTAACAGTCTCTCTCAAACTGAATTTCCTCCCTCCTTAAGATTGTCAATATTTACTTTTTTTGAAAGTTAAAATTCCAGTATAATTCCATACATCACCCAGTACTCATCAGGACAAGTGCCCTCATTAATCTCCATCACCTATTTTACCCATACCCCCCCCACCTCCCCTCTGGTAACCATCAGTTTGTTCTTTATAGCTAAGAGTCTGTTTCTTGGTTTCTTTCTTTCTTTCTTTCTTTCTTTCTTTCTTTCTTTTTCCTTTGGTCGTTTTTTGTTTGTTTCTTTCTTAAATTCCACATATGAGTGAAATCATATGGCATTTGTCTTTCTCTGACTGACTTATTTCACTTAGCATAAGACCCTCTAGTTCCATCCACATCGTTGCAAATGGCAAGATTTTGTTTTTTGATAGCTGAATAATACTCCATTGTATATATACACCACATCTTCTTTATTCATTCATTTGTTGATGGATACTTGAAAATATTTACATTTTTAATAGAATCCCGATTTGGGAATTGACACCACTGTGAATGTGACAGGGTAAACATCTCAGCTCCTATTCTAGGAGAATGGGTTAATGGCATTACAGGGACACATTTAGGGCTTGTGTAATGGGAATCCCTGTTTATGCCTCAGATCTCAGCAGAAGTTATTCTTCCCCACAAGGACATAATGAGACTTAGAAACAGAAGAAAAGTTCATAGGCATAAGTAGACTGACCTTGAGCAGTCAGCCACTCCTTGAATAATTACAGAAGCAGATAACTAGAATTTTGAAAAGCATTTTGGAGAGAAGCAATGACTTCTTAGTAAAAATAAGATAAAGATTTGGGTACCTGGGTGGCTCAGTGGGTTAAAGCCTCTGCCTTCGGCTCAGGTAATGATCTCAAGGTCCTGGGATCAAGCCCCCACATTGGGCTCTCTGCTCGGCAGGGAGCCTGCTTCCCCCTTCTCTCCCTCTGCCTGCCTCTCTGCCTACTTGTGATCTCTCTCTCTCTGTCAAATAAATAAATAAAATCTTTAAAAAAATAAGATAAAGAGTCAACTCCTAAAGTATATGTTAGTGTTTGCTAATGTCTAGACTAAGAACTGTCTGCAAATACAAATCCATAATCTCTTATTTGAAACCTTTAGGGTAGTTATATTTCAAGATTTCAAATTTTTCAGATTTTATAAAAGAATACAGTGGAAACCCAACTAATATAGAACTAATAAGATTCCTAGCAATGTCTCATAATCAAACACATTAAAACTCCTGCTGTGAATTATTATTATTATTCACACTAAGTGGTAAGGAGTGTGCATAGCCTCCCACGTGCTCAAGCATGGTTGTACAGTCAAATTAGGTCAGAATAGGGCAGTTTTGCTGCCAAATGGGTTTCATTTTAAGAGTTTTTTTGGACTGGAGTAACGGATAGTGGATTGGGGGAGAAAACTCTTAATTTGGCTTATCCCAGAAGAGAGAGAGAGAAGCAGACTACACAGTGAGCGTGGAGCATTCTCTCTCTCTCCTTCTTTCTAGGATAAGCCAAATTAAGAAGAGTTTTTTTTGGACTGGAGTTACCGATAATGGATTGTTTACCTCTGTAGTAAAGACTCCTAATACAGGAAAGTGATACATTAGTATAGCCAAGAGTAGAGAATGATGATATTAGAACCAGGAAAATAGTACTAGAGTCAAAAAAGAAGAATACAGACCAGAATGGGAAACTTAACCATTTTCTTAGTTTTCATGATATGGAGTGGAAGTTGGTTTCAGAAACAACTGCATTTCTTTAAAATTACTTTGCAGTAGGAAGATGAAAATCACGCCCTCTCCCATACCTTTGGGGGCCTGATGTTGATAGATGCCCACCCCGGCTTTCTTGCTCTTACAGAGCTGACCCTAAAAATTGCATGAGCATCTGACATGATCCCCCAAACAGGAAAACAAAAACACCCTTTCATTTTAGAGCATCTCCTGGGCCTTTGATGAGCTTACAAGTGAGTATAACTAGGATGCTTTGCTCTTGAATATATTCCAAGGCAGAGTCCAAAAATAGCATGTAGAACAAAGGAAAGCAGCCTCTATTGTTTACTCCTTCAGACTAGTGTAGGCTGGAGCAAGCTGCTGAGTATTTTGCAGATAGGAGAGGGCATATGGATTCATACTGGCAAGTCTATGAAAATCAATGTTCTTGGGAGTACGGTGTGTGTGTGTGTGTGTGTAAGAGATGTATTTACTAGTTACCCATTGGAAGGCATGGAAGGATGGACAGCTATATCAGTGTTTTGCTGGCTTAGAGACCACAGAAGGGACCACCTGGAAGTGGCAAAGCCCACAGCTGATGATTCTGTGGGGCTGAGAGTTGCAGAGTACACCTCAGCTTGTGTTGTTCAAATTCCAATTCCTGGGCCCTACTCCACCACTGGTGCCACTGAAGAGGGACTAGGTTGACCTGGGAACTCTCCTGCTGATTACCACATTGCACAGTATGCTCTGGATGGCAAGATGGAGGTCGATGAGGAAGAGCAGGCAACTTAGAACCAAATCATCAGTCCCTACTGGGGTTTTCTTAAGGCTGTGGGCTTTTAAGAAGACCCCTTCAGAAAGGGATGTGAACTCAAGGACAGGTAAAGGTTGTTAAAATTTGAAGAGTTCTGCAAGGTGGACCACCTCTGATGGATTTACACTCCTCCACTTTTCACTTTGACTTGGAAAAAGCAGTGAAGTTCTGGATGGTGTGGAGGGAACAGCCGCCTCCAACAGGGGACTCTTGCTCAGGAGCTCCAAGCACTTACTAGCTTGGAAGTGAACTTGGCCACAGCAGAGCTGGAAGTAGATAGAAGCAAGGGAAAGCAGGTGATGATTTAAGAGTATGCATGAACCAGGGGCACCTGGATGCCTCAGTCAGTTAAGCATTTCACTCTTGATTTTGGTTCAGGTCATGATCTCAGAGTTGTGAGATGGAGCATGTGTGCAGCAGGGAATTTGCTTGAGGTTCTCTCTCTCCTGCCCCTCCCCCAGCTGCTGCGCTCTTGTGCTCTCTCTCTCTGCTTCTCTAAAATTAATAAATAAACCTTTAAAAAAAATCTTGAGGGCGCCTGGGTGGCTCAGTGTTAAAGCCTCTGCCTTCTGCTCAGGTCATGATCTCAGGGTCCTGGGATCGAGCCCCGCATCGGGCTCTCTGCTCAGCGGGGAGCCTGCTTCCCCTCTCTCTCTGCCTGCCTCTCTGCCTGCTTGTGATCTCTCTCTGTCAGATAAATAAATAAAATCTTTAAAAAAAAAATCTTGAAAACTATTGAGTGAATTCTTCACTTTGGTTATTGTTCTTTTCAATTCTATAATTTGTATTTTTTATTGCAATTTCCATTTCTCTGTTCATTCATTAAGACTTTAAGTCTTTATATATATATATATATATATATATATGCTTTTAAAGTGTTTGTTAAATCCAATATCTGGACTGTCTCAGGGTCCGTTCCTATTACCTATTTTTTCTTAACTATGGCTCACGTTTTCCTGTTTCTTTGCATGTCCAGTAATTTATTGTCTAGTGGATATTTTTGGCAAGACATTTAACAGATTCTGGATTCTGTTATCTCACTCTCTAAATCATGTTCAGGTATGTTTTATTAGGCTGTTAATTATCGTTAGCCATCTTGAAGCTGTCTAGGCTTTGTTAAGGCAGATCTGCAGAAAGCTCCAAGATACTTACCATGCCCACACAGGATTCAAATGCCAAACTCTGTCTACCCAGTAGATTTTGACAAGGCTTGCTTTTTGTTTTGTTTTTAAGATTTTTTTTAAAGATTTTATTTATTGATTGGAGAGAGAGAGTAAGACCTAAAGAGTGAGGCCAAGTGGGCAGAGGGAGGGGCAGAGCAAGAGGGACAAGCAGACTCCCCGCTGAGCAGGGAGCCCAATGGGGGACTCCATCCCAGGACCCCAGGATCACTACCTGAGCGAGAGGCAGACGCTTAACCAACTAGGCCACCCAGGTGCCCCTAAGATTTTTTTTTTAAGTAATCTCTATACCCAACATGGGGTTCAGACTTACAATCCCGAAATCAAGAGTCACACCCTCTACCGACTGAGCCAGCCAGGCTTCCCTGACAAGGTGGTTTTATGGGGGTTTTTTAAGAGTCCTTTTCTTATTATTTTTTTAACAAACAGCCCCAGGGATAAGCGACTAGAGGTAGAGGGTGGAGGTGAAGAGAAGCCCCAGCCCCCCAACCCTTCCCCGTAAGGCTTCTTTTTTTTAGAGTGATCTAAAATAGGCCTTGCTCTAGGACATGATCCTCACTCCTAAGACATGGTCTTGATGGGCGTCTGGAAAGTTAATGAGACCATCCTACTCTGCCTGGAGCTGAATTCCAATGTTTGATTTCTTACATCCTGGTCCCAAATGCAACTGTGTACCCGCAACTTCCTGGTAAACCTCCCAAATTCTCAGCTGGCGCACACGCAGCCCTGTCTTTAGACAGACTCACAGGGATCCCGCAAACACGTTTCCGGCCCCCTTTTTGCACAGCTCTATCCTCTCCAGTTTCCTGCTCTGCCAATTCCAGCTTCTTCAGTGGCCCCCAGACTCTGATTTCTGCGTCCTTAACTCAGCAAGACCACTATGCTCTGTTAAATCTCCGCCGTCCTAGGCCACAGACTGGAAATTGCCCCTGAGGAGAGACCTCAGATGCACACAGGGCTCACCTCTTGATTTTTCCTTATCTCAGGGATTGCAGGCTTGCACACCTGTTATCTCGTACCTCATACAATTTTATCATTTGTTAACAGCAAGGGGGCGAATTCGGTACCAATTACTCAGACCTGGCTCTAAGCAGAAATCCTCTTTCTTTCTTTTCAACACCACTTTCTTCATTATGGTTGATCTTGTTTTTGAGAAAGATTTTATTTATTTTCCAAATTTCAGAGTCAATGACCCAAAGGCTCATCAAGTGTTTTCAACTTGGAATAGTTGTCTTTGTAAAATCAGCATAAATAGTCATCAAATTCTTTGTAACACAAAGAAGTTAAAATCTGATATACTTCTTTTAAGATTTTTTTTTAATTTGACAGAGAGAAAGAGAGAGTGAGAGAGGGAACACAAGCAGGGGGAGCAGCAGGCAGAGGGAGAAGCAGGCTTCCCGCCATGCAGGGAGCCCAATGAGGGGCTCGATCCCAGGACCCTGGATCACGACATGAGCCGAAGGCAGACGCTTAACAACGGAGCCACCCAGGCACCTCTTAATCTGCTATACTTTTGAAATACTGTACATGTGCAGTCCAAATAACAGGAAACACTATTGTGGCTTTATCATTTCTTTAAAATAACAATATGATAAATGTAATCATCACAAAATAGTTCTCAGATTGATATATATCACACAGTGACCTTGTCTTCTGATGTAGCCCTCGCAACCAGATCAGTCAAGGTCATTTCAACCTAAACCTATATACCTATTCCTTAATTCTCCTAGAAGCAATGGATGGTAAGAGAAGGAAGGGAAGCTGGGCAGGTAGTCACTCAATGTGCAGGTCTTTAGCTGGAGGAAAAAGGAATGTAGAAGAACAGGGCCGGGGGGAAGTGGGCCCCAATGGCAGCCGGCCTATCAGCCAAATAGGCCAGCGAGAGCCACAGTGGGCAGACAGCAGCCCAGTTCTTTTGATGCTCTAGGAGGGGGAGGGGAGAAACCTGGGGTCCCCTCCTAGTTCAGGAGTTTAAGTAAATCAGAGACTGACTAATGTTTATTACTATTGCACCAGGATTTACATGTCCCAAAAAGTTGCATCTGCAATAATATGCTTCTTACTGTTCTTTAAAATAGAGGCACCTGGCTAGCTCTGATGGTAGAGCACATGATTCTTGATCTCAGGATCATGAGTTCAAGCCCCACACTGAGCATAGAGCTTACATCCAAAAAAAAAAAAAAACTTATTACACTAAGAACTGACACCAACACAAAGCTATCATGGCACAATACTCATTAAATCCAAATGTCACTCTGTTTTTAAAGATTTAGACAAAATTAGCTGAAATCTACCTGCCCAAATCCGTGGGAGGCCTAATGGTCTCCAAGAGTTCCTGCAAATTCTCCAGGACTTTCCTTCTCGTGGACAATTCTGACTCATGGTTCCTTCTCTGGCAGGACTCATGAATCTTGAAGATACCTCCGATGTGCCAGGCTAGATGACAAATTCAGCTTCTTGCCCTTGGTTTACACACACACACACACACACACACACTCGAACAAGGCATTTGTGTGTATAACAGAGTTTACTGTCATTTGGGGTCAACGGAAGTATTGACAAGACAGCAATTCAAAACCTAAAAACTAGACACGGCCTGTTCTTAAAAATCTTTTCACTACCTTGTCGTTTTGTTCACCCGCCTCATTCTTCCAATACCACTCTCTTTGCAGAGGAGGCCTCCTTCCCCAGGACAATCCGCAATAACTCAAACACCTCACTTGACTATTTAAAGCAATGAAACTCTTCCATGTTCTTTGATAGCATCAAGGGGGGGAAAATAGTCCCCAACCCCGGAAATAGAAGAACTGTGTATTCTGCAGCTTTGTTTGGATCCTGGAAAAACAATCATTGCCGCCAACAAGCTGTTTAACATTCAGCTACACTCCCTGGTGCTCTGCTTCTGCTCTCTGGCGGACCCCACGGCACCTTTTCGGGCTGATTGGACTAATCAGTGCCTCCCTCGGGGGATGAAATTTTGTTATTCCAGTGATTAGCACCACAGATGTATCTTCATCATTTGCTTGTAGATGGTTTTTCCTTCTTGTCTGGGAGACAGCATGTCTGGCATCTGGGACCACATTGTCACAGACTTTTTTTGGTAGCTACTAACAGGGTCATGATGTGAAATGAAACTGCAAACTTTTTTTTTTTACTTTGAAAAATATTAGCTATGTAAGTAATTATTGTCTTTCCCACCTATTGAATACCTCTACTTCCATTTTCCCTCTGTCTCTCTCTCTCTCCCTCTCTCTTTTGAACTTTACTGGGTTCCTGGTCCCGAGCAAATTTGTGAATTTTGACACACACTCAAGATTGAGTTTGTCTAAGAAATTTTGTTTCATAATCAGCTTTTCTAAATGAATGACCAAAAGGCACCTGAAAAGATGTTCAGTGTCAGTAGGCATGGAGGAAATACAACTTAAATCCATGATGAGTCACTACTCCCCACCAACTAGAAGGGCTAAATTTAAAAAACTGTCCATACTGAATGTTGGTGAGGAGGTAGAGGAACCAAACCTCTCATCCACTGCTGGTGACAGGATAAAATGGTGCAGACATTTTGGAACACCCTTTGGCAGTTTCTTAAGTAGTTAAATATATACCTACTATAGGATGCAGCTGCTCTCCTCTTAGGCATTTTATCAAAAGAGATGAAAGCATATATCCATAGAAAGACTTATACACAAAAGTTCATACCTAGTAGACATCTTTGTTATGGTAGCTAAAATCCGGAAATGACCTAAATGTCCATCTACAGGTAAATGGCTAAGCTATAGTACATCCCCAAATTGGAAAGACTATTCAGCAATAAGAAGAAATGAACTATTGATACAGACTACAACATGGATGCATCTCAGTTCAATTCTGCTGAGTGAAAAGAAGCCAGATAAGCAAGAGTACCATATTTATGATTCCATTTGTATAAAATTATAGGAAATGAAAACTAATTATAGTAGCCGAGAGCCGATCAGTGATTGCCTTGGGGTTAGATGGGTTGAGGAGGAACTGAAGGAGACCTGACAATGGGGCCCAGGGAAATCTTGGTGGAAGGGGTAAAAGATATGTTCATTATCTTGATTTTGGTGATAGTTTCATGGGTGCAGACATATGTCACAGTCAAAACTTATCAAATTGTACAGTTTAAACATAAACTTATATATATATACATATATATATAATTTGTTATGAACAGGTGTTGGCCTCTGTAAGAGTTCTCAGTAAGTTTAGAAAATAACACTTGTTATCCGTTGAACTGTGCCCCTCCCCCAATTTGTATGTTGAAGTCCTAACCCCGGTACCTCAGAATCTCAGCTTTGTAGATAGGGTCTGTACAGAGGTAATCGAGTTAAAATGAGGTCATTAAGTTGGGCCCTAATGCGGTATGATCAGTGTCTTTATAAGTAACCACTCTGGAAAACAGTATGGAGGTTACTCAAAAAGTTAAAAATAGAACTACCCTATGACTCAGCAATTGCACTACTAAGTATTTATCCAAAGGATCCAAAAACAGTGACTGAAGGGGTCACATGCACCCCAGCGTTTATAGCAGCAATGTCCACAACAGTCAAAATATGGAAAGAGCCCAGATGTCCATTGACTGATGAATGGATATAGAAGATGTGAGGTATATATACATAATGGACTATTACTCAGCCATCAAAAAGAATGAAATCTTGCCATTTGCAACAACATGGATGGAACTAGAGGTATTATGCTAAGTGAAGTAAGTCAGTCAGAGAAAGCCAAGTACCATGATTTCACTCTATATGTGGGATTTAAGAAACAAAATTGGTGAATATATGGGAAGGGAAGGAAAAATAAAATAAAAACAGAGAGGAAGGCAAACCATAAGAGACTCTTAACTATAGGGAACAAATCGAGGATTGCTGGAGGGGAAGTAGGAGAGATGGGATAACTGGGTGATGGGCATTAAGGAGGGCACTTGATATAATGAACACTGGAAGTTATTTGTAACTGATGAATTATTAAATTCTACTCCTGAAACTAATAATACACTATGTGTTAACTAAGGTGAATTTACATAAAAATCTTAAAAAAAAAAAAAAAAGGAGGGGTACCTGGGTGGCTCAGTCAGTTAAGCATCTGCCTTCAGCTGAGGTCATGATCCCAGGGTCCTAGGATTGAGCCCCATGTCATCAGGTTCCCTGCTTAGCAAGGAGTCTACTTCTCCCTCTCCCTCTGCCCCTCTCTCCCTTTCTGAAATGAATAAATAAAATCTTAAAAAAAAAAAAAAAGGAGAAATCTGAAGTCAGGTACATGCACAGGGAGAAGGCCATGTGAAATGAACATAACCATCTACAAACCAAGGAGAAAGGCCAAGGACAGATTTTTCCCTCACGGCCCTCAGAAAGAACTAACCCGGCCAACACCTTGATTTTGGATTACTAGCTGCAGAACTGTGAGACAACAAATTTTTGTTTTGAGCCACACTGTTTGTGATCTTTTATTACAGCAGCCCTAGCAAATGAATACAATACTACGGTGTAGTAGAGACAACATTCTCACCTGGAACTTATGACCAGTAATGGCATTTTTGAAAGAAGCTATGAGAAAAATATCACTTGGAACCCTCAGGGTAGGAAGCTAAATGTGATCAAAAGAATATATTTGGCTTATGGAGATAAACAACACCTTTACTAAGTTACAAAGAAAAGTAAGTTAGTGAACAAGAGCTGATCCTCTGGTTGTGTTAGTAGTTTCTCAGAGGCTGCCAGGGAGAGGTACTGGAAAACAGAGATGGAGGAGCATTCCAGCTAACAGAACTTTGACTTAGGAAGAAACATTTATTTACTTATTTTAAAGAGAGAACACAAGCATGAGTGGCAGGGGAGAGAGACAGGGAGGAGCAAAAGGAGAGGGAGAGAGAGAATCTCAAGAAGATTCCCCTGCCCACCGTGGAGCCCAACACAGGGCTGGGTCTCACAACCCTGAGATCTTGACCTGAGCCAAAATCACTGCTTAACCAACTGAGCTACCCTGGGGCCCCTGGAAGAGACATATTTTTAAGAAAGTTATATGAGTGTGGATGTTAGAGAGATAATACTAGCTAAGTATTTTTTTAAGGGTTTACTTTATTTTTTTAAGTCTATTTCTTTTTTTAGTAATCTCTACACCCAATGTGGGGCTCAAACTCGGGACCCTATAATCAAGAGCTTCATGCTCTACCAACTGAGCCAACCAGGCACCCCAATACTACATAAGTTTCAATGTCATTTGTTTTCTTCTGTATTTCATATGAAATTATATTTTATTACTTGTTTGTAAATAGTTTGACATACATTAATGTAAAAAAAAACTATAATTAAAATTAAGTTGAATTTAAATTTAAACTAATTAAAAATTAGATTATCAAAAGTTAAATTGCATTGTATTTATAACATGAAAAGTCATAGAAATAAAAATATTTAAATTTACAAAAAAGGGTTTTGTACCCATTTATTTTGCTCTTTAGTGTTTAAAATCATTAACTAAAACAGGTAAAATTATTAAAATCAAACAACTCAGCATAGATGCAAATAGTAAGCACATCATAAATGGAGAGCTTCATGGCAGCTGGCTTTTGAAAAAAATGTTCTACTCTGTGTTTAATTCCACTCTCAGTGGTGCCTGGGAGCTATCTGAATGCTAATCATGGCTCTCTTTGAAACAAGAAATTCAGCTTCAAGGCAGTCTCAACACCAGAAAGTCTATCAGGTAGTTCAAAACAATAGCCATTAAATTTATGAGACACTTAATGTAACTTCTCTCCAGCCACACTTCTATGAATCTCCTTGTCTTTGTATCAATGACTTTTGTTTGAAAAATATAACAGAACTTTTCAAAGTACTTACCACTTCCATCCACTCCCCAGTTCATATCTATTCTTTAATTATGGATCTGAAAGGGAACAAATAAAACCCCTTCTCTAAATCAAGTGGCCACTTAGTCATTCATAAGAATATTTAAAAATATTTTAAAAATAAAGTGAAATTTTCTAATTTTGCACTTTTTCTGGTTATCCCTAGAAGCTAGTGTGGTTTGGGCACAGCCTGAGTTTTTCAAGAAATCTGAATGGGATAAAATTTGATGAATCCCAAGAAAGAATCATACATAAATTTCCTCCTCCATGGGTCTGCTATTGATGAATGAATTTTCTACTATTAAAGAAAAACTATTTTGGCTACAACAAGGTCCTTTTTAAAATATAACAACAAAAAACACTCCCAAGAAGACCAACACTAAACAAAGATCCATATTTAATGCCTTAGTTGATCAATGATAGCTGACAGAAGACTTTGATTGGATGGAAAGACAATAACATTTTACAACTCTCCAAAGCGGAGTTTCTCAACCTCACTACTATTGACATCAGAACTGGGTAATTCTTTGTAGAACGAAGCAGGGAGGGAGATGTCCTCTGCACAAGAAAATGTTTAGCAGCGCACCTGGCCTCTAGCCACCACATGCCTGCAACGACTCCCTCCGTTGTGACAACTAAAAATGTCTCCAGATACTGTTAAATGTCCCCTGGACACAAAATTGCCCTGGACTGAGACCCACTGGACTATAGTTTTATTTGTAGTAAAGTCACTAACATATGCAACAACGTGGACATATCTCAAAAACGTTATGAATGAGAAAAACCTTGCATGAAATGATTCCATTTATAGGAGCATTCTAGAACAGGCAAAGATAATCTGTTGTTGTGCGGAGGGAAACAATAGCTCCCTGTAGGGGAGTGGCACAGGGGTTAATGGGGTGAAATGTGGCTGAATTTTCTGGGGTGGGGGTAATATTCTATATCTTGATCAAAATTTGGGTTATGCAGATACATGCATTTGTCAAAAATCAGCAAATGTACCCTTAACATTTATGCATTTCATTTTACCTACAGGAAAAATAAAACTAAAAAAAAAATTGAATTTATATATACCGAAGGATATAGAGGAAGATCCTTTTATTTATTTGTTTGTTTGTTTGTTTATTTGAAAGAAAGTTGGGGCAGGTCAGAGGGAGAGAGAGAATCCCAAGCAGACTCCCATTGAATGCTGAGCCCAATGCAGGCTCAATGTGGGGCTCAGTCCCAGGACCCTGAGATCATAACCTGAGCCGGAACCAAGAGTCAGATGCTTAACAGACTGAGCCTCCAGGCACCGCTACGGGAAAGTATTCCAATGTCCTCAATTTACTCTGAAATGCATCCAAAAAATAAGACGACTTGGTGGATGACTAGAGGATGGGTAGAGTGTGGGTGGTGGAATTTGGTGTGTTCATTTTAAATTCTTTCAGTTTTTCCAAATGTTAAGTTTTGTTTTGTTTTGTAGTAAGATATTAGGGTGAAAATTTATGTGGCCGACGGTGGTGTCATATTGTAAGCCAGCAGCAGCTTCATGAACATTCGTGCTCATAAAGTCAGGCCTCTGTTCCCTCACTTCACTCAGGTCTCCACCAAATGTCACCTTACCAGAACTATCTCTGACCCCTTTCTGTAAAATAATACACACCCCCATCGAGTCCCTAACACTGTCCTCTGCACTATTTTCCCTTAGAGTTCATATCATAACCTGACATACATTTCCTCATTGTTCATCTCCTTCTGCTAGAACACAGGCTTTATGTGACTGGGTTCATTGTTTTATACACTACTTACTCCCCAAGTCTAGAACAATGTGCGACACGTAGTAGCAGCCGATAAATCTTTGTCTGATGAAGAAAGTACTGAAAGAATGAAGCAAGTTCCTTGGGTGCGATTGCTGTGCGCAAAATGGTAGGCCAGGCAAATCAAGTAAGGTTGGATATGATTCCTGTTCTCGAGGCCTTCCAGTCTAGTCACAGGACAGTTACTGTCACAGGACAATAATATATACAAAAATAACAACGGATAGTAAGTAGCATGTGCTGAGTGCCCAAGGAAAGCTAAACAACAAAGCAGAAAAGGCCTCACAGAAGAGATGAGATTTAAACTTTGTCTAGAAGGCACAGTGATGACTGGTTTCCTTGGAAGTTGTGCTTGTTACCCTATATTAATACATCGGGATGCCACTTTTCAGCGTCGTGTAATGTATCGCGAGCTCACTCAACGGGGTGGCCGCTGACGTAATCAGGCTCCGGGGGCTTCCAAAGCTGGAAAGAGCCAATAAGAGGAAGAATTTGAAGGCAGGGAATAACCGAGAGAAGCATGTCTCAGAGGAAGGAATGTGACTTGCAGCTCAGGGGGAGGAATTTACGAAAGCATTCCTCCATCTGAGCCTGGAGAGAAAGAAACTGATCATCAGGGTAGAATTAAGTAGTGGAAGGCAAGAAGACAATGGCGTTTACACGCTGCCACCACCAGTGTATTCTCTCCCTGTTGGCAAATGTTCGGGAAGCTCCGTCGCTATTTGAAGGTCGCTTGGTGAGCATGGTTGTAGAAGAAAGGGAAGTGGGGGCTATGAAAGACGCTGCTGGAATCCCTGCAGGTGTCTGTGACCTCAGCGCGGACCTACATGCCCTCTGTGTATTCACCTCGTTCTGACACGAACCCCCATGGGCTACTTCCTTCAAAGTGTCTTCCTGCCTCTTCGCAGGGGTCCCGAGGACCAGCCACACAGGTCCCTCCATGTCTCCTGATGAGCCTTGTAGCGCCCTGAGCTTGCAGCCCCCTCAGCTGTCCCCACGATGACCACTCTGAGGCTCCTGCTCGGTCCTTAGTTGCAGTGTCCTGTTGCCACAAATTGCCCAGAGGACAGCGGGGACCAGGCAGTAGTTTTAATAATATTGAGTAAAGTAGGAATCAGGAAATGGTGCAGGGACGACTGCGTTAACCTCAACAAGTCCTGAGCCCACACAGTACACCACCACCTACCTCCATAAGGGGAGTGGGCTCCACTTCCCACTGCAACCCCAGGCATCTCAAGGTACCCCACACGACTAAGGTTGAGTCCAGACCCAGCCACGCCCGAGGATGTCCCCCAAGCCTCATCCCATCCTCCCTCAGTATGACTGACGTAGAAACATTTTTCTCTTCAGAGAGAACCCCCCCCCCCCCCGCCTCACCCCTTCCATGCTGCCATGGCTCAGAATGGCAATCACAATAGTCAACAGGCCCGGAAGTCCAAAAAACCACCTTTCTTGACAGTCCCACTTCTGACAGTGCCATATAGATGGACATAACTGTGAAATATCCCCCAATATATTTTAAGAAGGAGTTACATGTTAACCCCTGAGTGTTAGACCACTAAATTACCACATAACAGACGTGATTCATTCCATGCAAGAGTTCTGTTAGAGGTTGGGCTTTCTCCCAGGCCATGAATGGAAAGATGGCAGGAGGCAAGTAACAATCGGCTGGACGCAAAAGGAAACTAGCTTTCTCAGGGCTGTTAAAGCACTGAAGGCCGAACAGGTGAGGAGAGGATGTTGTCTGCATGGGAGGGAAGAAGTGGGGATTGATGATGAAAAGGAATGTGTCAGGGCTCGGGGAGCAAGAAGAAACATTGACTCTGAGAGATAAAGTCATCAGAAAGTGTTTTCTGGAAGCTGTGGCTTCCAGAATATCAAGAATGCAGGCTGAAAAAGCAAGAAGATTGCAGAGGGAATTCCCAGTTGGGACTGGCCTAGGCCCTCTTTGGCATGTGACTTGCTAAATTAAACAAGAAGGCCACTGGCCTGAGGGGGCTCTGTTGGGGGAGGGCAGGGACGGGACTGTCAGCAAACCCAAATGGAACCCTGTAAATGCCTCAAGGTGACAAAATCAAAACACTGAGGAGAGCCGATCACAATGTGGGCTTTCAGCAATAGCAATCAAATACTTTCCTTCCTTGGCTTCCTTTCCCTTGGCTCCTTGTCAGTGGAGCCCTCCTAACCCTCCCAGTTCAGCACTGCCTTGATTCCAAGCAATCTCACTCAAATAAACTCTTAAAATGTTTAATATGCCCCAATTTATCTTTAACACTCTTGAGACCCCATATTTATTTGGCTTCTGCTTTATGGTTCACAGAGAATGCCTCTGGCATCTCCTCTGTTGCCATCACCTGTGAGGCCACCACTAAAGCTCCAGAATGGATGGAAAAAATAATATAAAGTACTCCACTGTCCTTGTTTTTATATCGTTTTTGTTTTTCAACTGAAGTGTAGTTGAGACACACTGTTCATGCTGGTTTCAAGTGTACATGTTTCTTTTTCTTTTTTATTTAAAAAAAATTTTTAATTGACATATATTATTTGTTTCGGGGGTACAGGTCTGTGAATCATCAGTCTTACACAATTCACAGCACACACCATAGCACATACCCTCCCCAATGTCCATCACCCAGCTACCCCATCCCCTTACCCCCCTCCCCTCCAGCAAACCTCAGTTTGTTTCCTGAGATTAAGAGTCTCTTATGGTTTGTCTCCCTCTCTGGTTTCATCTTGTTTCATTTTCCCCTCCCTTCCCTTATGATCCTGTCTTTTTTCTCAAATTCCTCATATCAGTGAAATCATGCAATTGTCTTTCTCTGATTGACTTATTTCGCTTAGCATAATATCCTCTAGTTCCATCCACATCATTGCAAATGGCAAGATTTGGGGTTTTCTTGATGGTTGCATAGTATTCCATCATATATATACACCACATCTCCTTTATCCATTCATCTGTTGGTGGACATCTAGGGTCTTTCCATAGTTTGGCTATTGTGAACATTGCTGCTATTAACATTGGGGTACAGGTGCCCCTTTGGATCACTACATTTGTATCTTTGGGGTAAATACCCAGTAGTGCAATTGCTGGGTCATAGGGTAGCTCTACTTTCAACTTTTGGAGGAAACCATACTGTTCGCCAGAGTGGCTGCACCAGCTTTCATTCCCGTTTCTTTCCTCTTTTAGTTAGGAGTCTGCAGGTGAGAGAACAGGGGAAGCTGGGGTGCAGGGGTGTAAACAGACCAGGCTTGGCTGGCCACTCCCTGCTGACAGAATCCAAAGGTGGAGAGATGAGTGCAGTAAAACAAGAAAGGAACTTCTTTCAGGGGGGCCAACACCGGGAAGACAGCAGACTAGCGTCTCAAAGACTTAACTGGAAGGGGCCAAAAATGTTTCCAGGTCTGTATAAGGAAGAGCTGGGGCAAAGGTGGGTGGGTCCGCGCAGGTGGGCAGTGAAGGTCAAATCCATCGAGGTCTTGGACTCCAGCGGGCAGGGTCTTGCGGGCTCAGAGCAGCCCTTACCGGTGAGGGGGCAGTTTCCGTGCCCACCAGGCGATGACTTGGCATCAGGGTCTTCCTCCTGAGTCAAGAGACAAGCTGGAAAGAAGAACCCAACTAGAAAGCTTGGGGTCAAAATGGAGGCAGCTGAGGACCTCTTTTAATACTAAACTGGACCAGATCCTGGGAAGAGAAGATAATGAGGAGAAAGAGGAATCGCAGCCATTTATTTTGATCTACTGAGTAGAGGAACATGGACTACGCTTTTAAAATATGATTTTCCTTGTTTGTTTTCTTGAGTCTCCTTGACCCTGAAATTTAGTGGAAAAACCTGCAAAGTGGAGAAGATACTGAAAGGAGACCAAACCAACATGCTAAATGCACATCATTTCCCTCAGAAATCACCTGCTGGTCTTCACGGTGAAGCGCACAATTTGTCAGGCAGGGGTGAGTCTGGTGAACTGTGCTGAAGAAAACGTGATGCACTTATCTTCCCTTCCTTTGGGTCTCAAGCTGGTTTTGACATTCTTTTTTTTTTTTGTTCTTTCTCATTTATTTATTCAATCACTTGACATTCTTTTTTGCCAGGAAGACCAGCATTTAATGGCCCTGGATTTGCATAATGATTATGCTAATGTAGCTTCTGCTGTCTCGGCTAATTGCTTTAGAATACTTCTGCTGCATCTATTGGGTCTTACCACTTTCTAATAGTATCGAAATCATCAATCTCAGCCAGATCTACATGACTCAAATAAATTTTAGAACATGGGGTTGCATGAAACACCCAGAAATCCCAAGATTTGCCCAGGGACATATGTGATGTTCTATCAGAAAGACGTTAACAATCTAGAAAAGACACATAGTCATAAGAAAATTCCTGGTTTCTGTGTCCTCTGTACATCTCTGGGATGGGCTTTTGAACACAGCTTTGCCCCCTGATGCTAGAAGCATCTTGCTATGGTTAGAATCTAAAAGTCTGCATGGCACATGGGTCTCAAACACCTTCGGGTAACCCTGACAGCTGTTCCAGTCTACTGGGGAGAAGTCTTAATAACTACCAGCAACAAAATTAAAATTCTGGACTAATCATGGTCTTATCCACTTGCCATCTTGCTCTGTCCCTGCAGCAGGGCACGCCAGAGCCCTCAGCCCCATCTAGGCTGGGCTGGTGCTCATGTTCCATCATGGTGATTTTCCCCCTTAGCTGGAGCTGGGGTTTATCCCAGGAATGACAGAAAGTTATCATGTTAAGGGGAAAGAACCAGTAGATCTGAATTCCAGACTTGGGTGGGCCACTGACAACTTGTGTGACCTTGGACACTTAGCTCTAAGGGTCATTTCATGATAATAATGTAAAAATAAACAATAGCTACTACATAAGAAGAGCTTAGTATGTATCAGGGCCGATGTCAAATACCTTACATTAATTTTCAAATATATATGTAAAATAATAAAATATATGAAATCAAATTAAATAATTCTTTTTTTTAAGATTTTATTTATTTATTTGACACAGAGAGAGATATCACAAGTAGGCAGAGACTCAGTGGGAAGCAGGCTCCCTGCCGAACAGAAAGCCCGATGTGGGGCTCGATCCCAGGACCCTGAGATCATGACCTGAGCTGAAGGCAGAGGCTTTACCCCACTGAGCCACCCAGGCGCCCCTCAAATTAAATAATTCTAACAACCCCAATGAAGTAGGGTTTTAGTGCTTCATAAATGCCATTCAGATGTCAAAGGTGAATGAATTAATATGTCAAACAGCTATCATCTAATACATTAATTTTTATTCTGACTGGATTTTTTTTCCTGAAACAGATGAATAGCCTATCTGATCTATAAAAATATTTGGATTAACCTAAAATGTTGAAGTATTTGATTTTAAGCAATAGAATATAAAACATGCTTAATGTCATTACTGGGCAATTTCAGAACAGCGAAGACTTCCTGACATAAGTCAATGGTTCATTTATTAATACATACAAATTCCAGTAAGTACTATAAGAGAATAGCATCTTTGTGAGTTGGAATAGGGTTTGGTCTATCATATAGTTTATTTCACTATTTAAAAAAAGAGCGGTCTGAACCCTTAGTGGAACAATCAGAAATGTAGGAAGCTTAGATCGAGGAATAGCCAAACATTGTCTCTAAAATTAAAGTGTTGCTTTTTTTCATTTTGTCAGCAAATTCATGTTGTCAGAGTTTCCTGGAACTGGGAAATAAGGTTAACCTTTAAAAATCAAACTACTAAAATCCATTACAATGAGTGAGTTCAGATTGCTGGAAAAAGGACTAATCTACAGAACTATAGTTTTTAAAAAGTGAGTGGTGGAGAATATGTGACAAATTACACTATCCAAAGGATCAAAATACATCTTCTGAAAAATGTAATTTTACCAATGTATTTGGCAATTTAACACAGGCATGCTGCAGTATCACTAGGCAAAAGAAATTAATCCAGCCAGGTTTATGATAAAGATTTAGATAATTTAGGAGTAATGACAGAATCAGTTAAATATTTTAATATATATGTATATACATCTTATGCAGGAATATAAAGAAAATGGTACAGATGACTCCAGAATAAATGGGCAAATGTCTTCAGCAGAAATTGGACCTAGGATCACGAAGTTGCTTTCTTCTGAAGCAGGGCAATTTGTTTGACTTGGGCCAAAACCCAAGGAAAACTAATCCTGCTTAAGGATGGCAGACAGGTTTCAACCTGTATGCTGAACCCTGATTATTGGTCATGATTACCTGAAACACTGAGTTGTGAAGGATTCTGGATTTAGCACAACATTCAGCACGAGCACAGATGGTGTAATGGCAGCATGTATGCCATGGATTGATCTTCCAGATGGCGAGTGATGACCTACTCTATCTCTAAAAGTTATAAAAATGTACTTCACGCACGCAAGTCATAAAAATTAAGCATTATTCTGATTAATAATTCAGTTTCCCTCTGTACCGATTTTTCAGTTCTTCAACCTTCCAAATTGTGAAGAAGCCCAGGCCACGGGTAGAGGCCACATACAGATGTTGCAGTCAACAACAACCCAGTTAAGGTCTCCAACAACACCCAGGATCGACTGCCAGACAGACCTGTGAGAGAATGAGCCTTCGGTGAGTCGAGCCCCCAGCCCTCAATCTTGCAGCCGTCGTGCAGCAGAGATAAGCCATCCCCTCTCCTTTATCTGAAGTCCTGACCCACCAAAATCAGGATAATAACTTTTTATTGTAAAAAAAAAAATAATAACTTTTTATTGTAACAAAAATTTGGGTAATTTGTTACCGCACAGTGGTCTTGAATATTAATAACACTAGAAACTAATATCCCTCATCAAAAAGTCATAAGTTAGTATTTTAGTTAATATATCTATCGTTTGTGAATTTGAATAACATGAGTCTTTTCCAGTAGAGACTACATATTTCTGGGGTATTCATAATCAAGTTGCTGATATGTCTATGATGCTGAGAACCAGCTCCGGACTGTGGTGATTCGAAGGAGTGTCTTAAAAACCCAGCTTGAGCTGGGATTTAAAGTGTCACTTCTTGGCACACTGTAACTACAGTTTCTTTCAAAATAGATTTGAAGGGTTGCCTGGGTGGCTGAGTCGTTAAGCGTCTGCCTTCACCTCAAGTCATGATCCCAGGGTCCTGGGATGGAGCCCCACATCGGGCTCCCTGCTCAGCAAGAAGCCTGTTTCTCCCTCTCCCACTCCCCCTGCTTGTGTTCCTTCTCTCACTGTCTCCCTCTGTCAAATAAATAAATAAAATCTTTAAAAAAATAGATTTTAAAAACTGGGTTCCTGATATTAAGCTTATAGATTTATTAATAATAGAAAGTAGTCCCTCTAAGTGTTGTTGGGTTTTGGTTGTTTTTTTTTTTTTGGTTTTTTGGGGGGTTTTTGGGGGGTACAGATTTATAATCCTCTATAGGAAATCTCATCCCCATCCCCATCCCCAGGGTCTGTGTGCATGTGAGCATAGTGGGATATATTATGGTTCACTAATCACTTGAAAAAGAAACTGAGGCAGAGAAATGTAGGAGGCTGCCAACCGCAGCCCAATCAGAAATAAAACCTCATCATCTTTGAAATTTTTGTACAATGAATTAACAAATATTATGTCATTTAAATGGAAACATTACATAAGTCAAGATGAGTCTATAGCACCACATCACATTTTATTATTTATGACCATTTTGCAAAAAGAATTTTTTTTCAAAGTGTTTTTATATCTTGAAATTTGGGGGAAATAGGAAGTCAAGGAAGTCCTCACAATTACTCAGAAATACTTCAGACTTTGGACCTGTACTCTGCGGCACCAGACTCTCAATGTCCTGTTCATCCTGGGGTGATGCGAGGCCCAGAGAAATGGGGTCCCAACATTCAGGCTCGAATAGGATTAATTTGATACTGAAAGCCAACTTCAACATTTACAATTAGAAATGATCTCTTTTCGCTGGGAATTCTACTTGGAAAATGGAATTGAGATTTTTTTTAACTACGTAAGATTAAAACTTGGAATGCATGTCCAAAAGCACGTTCTAATCGCTGCTCATCTGGATGTCCCCCCCCCACCTCTCACCTTCATCCCAAGCACGTCAGAAAATGGGCCTAATTTCTATCAACCTTTTCAGTATTTGAATTTGCTCTCTCTCTGCTCTTCATTGTTCTACACTGACAGTGCTTCAGGCAACACCAACTGTCCTCCCGTCTCTAAGCAAGAACACAAGGACTGCTGACCCTATTCTCAGGAGCAGACAGGTTAATATTAACAAAAACTTCCAGGTCCTATTTATCAGTTTTTCTAAAACCCCAGATCCGGGTGCCTGGGTGGCTCAGTTGGTTGAGCGACTGCCTTCGGCTCAGGTCATGATCCCGGAGTCCCGGGATCGAGTCCCATATCGGACTCCCACGTCTGCGGGAAGTCTGCTTCTCCCTCTGACCTTCTCCCCTCTCATTCTCAGTCTCTCGCTCTCTAATAAATAAATAAAAATCTTTAAAAAAAATAAAAATAAAAAAATAAATAAAACCCCAGATCCTGTTGCCAGTATTTTTTCTTCAGTCCTACTCGACACCTCACAAAAAGCACTTAAATCCCGTAAGTCTGAGTGAAATGCACTTCACTCCACAAAGCATGGGGAGGGATGTGATTTGAAAAGGAAACAGTAAATTCCTCATCCACAGATACTAAGGAAAAATGGAGGGGCAGAGTGGGGATCTGCCACCTCCTACCACAACCTGGACTTTAGGGGAAAGAGATGAAGGCTGGCAAGTGGAGGCAGCAGCAGTCCCACCCCGAATGGCCAGTTCTCCCATCCCTTTCTCTCACTTGATCCCTTAGGTTGCCCTCATTTCCTTTATTTTTAAATTTTTGTTTTACTTTTGTTTTATTTCTTTATCTTGAGAGAGTATGCATGCATGTGTGTGCAAGATGGGTAGGAGGGACAAAGTGAGAGAGAGAGAGAATCCCAAGCAGATTCCCTGTTGAGTGCGGAGCCCAAGGTGGGGCTCTGAGATCGTGACCTGAGCCAAAATCAAGAGTCGGAAGCTTCACTGATCGAGCCACCCAGAAGTCCCTGGTTGCCCTCATTTCCTTTATCGACTGTTCCTTTGCAGTGCTCTCTCCTTGAGGAGACTCTACTCGAAGTTAAAGCAATTCTTTAAATTCTCTGTTCCCCCCTGAACTCATCGCTGAACACCCAACACAGTAAGATGGACTAAGTTGTTTATCATCAACCACGAACAACACAGAACCTCTGCCAAGGCCTGTGGAACAAAAGCCAACCTATGGGGAGCCTCCCCGCCACTCCTGAGACATAGTAACACTGATGCAATGAGGCTGCTGACTTTAGGGCCTCAGCAATCTTCCCTTCCACATCATCACCTTTCGCCTTTCTTCCCTTACTCATTTCTTCATTTCTCTCCACAACGTCCCCTCACCCCCACCTCCCTTCTTCTGAGAGTCTTTCCATCTCCTACTCCTACCCCTCAGCCACAGTCGACTGGCCGAGGGTGTAGACCTGAGTCAGGTGAGTTCAGTGAGACTCATTCCTGAGACTTGGGATCTGGGAACCAAGGGAAAATCAAGTCTGTTTCTCTCTCTTATTAACTGTGGCAACGACACAATGTAAGGAGTCTGGAGCTGCTGCCAGTACCCTCTGCTAGCTTTGATTTGGTTTTCTCACTTGCAACAAAAAGCACACAAATAAATACATTCCTCACAGCGGTACCTAAACACAATTTCAATAACCACCACCCAAATCATGTTTTCCTTCAAGGCTCTATTAGCTGAAAAATATAGAGCAAATTAAAATGTCTCCCTAACATATGGCCATTTTCTTTGCAACAGGCCTAGTAGGATAGCTAATATGTATCGTCAGTGAACACTCGTTACCTGCAGTCAGCATCATCAACGTTGAGGTAATAGATGTGTCATTGTTTTTATTCCCTGGTGTAAACAGATCGTACAACAAAGAAAATGACACGCTGAGAATGAACATTTTGTCTTTCAAGGAAATCTCAGGGAGTTGTTGGTGAATATATTATATTCAAGATTTTTAAAATAACATGGTTAATTCTGTTAACCTCCATGTTAAACCAGAGATAAGGGAATAAACTGGACCACCCTGCCCTAGGCGTGTGGGACAAGTGTCTTTTTTTTTTTTATGATAATCACCTGCGGCCAACAAAGAATAACCCACCCTGAAAAGGAAGTAACCCATTGAAGGTGTTATCTCGGGTCCTTGCTCAATGGTGTTATCAGTAGAAATGTTAAAAGGATTTAGGTTCCCTGGTTAGCTTTCTATAAAAGACCAACCTTAAAGGCCCTCAGTGGCAACCCTGTGTGGGACCCCTCTCACTCTTGAAAGCTTTCTCTGTATCTTCACTTAACCAACTTCTATCAATTTCCTTTCTGTTGTCCCCAAGATTCATTCTTCAACTCCGTGAGACAAGAATCCCACTCTCCGAGGCTTCAACGCCGCTTCCAGCAAGGGCTCTAAGAAATAGAGTTGGGGGCCCTGGGTGGCTCAGTCAGGTGGGCCTCTGACTCTTGGTTTGGCTCAGGTCCTGATCTCAGGGTTGTGCCATCAGCCTGCATGGGGCTCCGTGCTCAGTCAGCTCAGAGTGGGCTTGGGATTCTCACCTCTCTCTCTCCCCTTCTGCCCTGCCCCCCTGCTCCTGCACGCATGCGCCATCTGTCTCTCACTCACATAATACATACATACATACATACATACATACATACATACATACATACACACATACATAATCTAAAAAAAATCCAGACCCAACCCCATGGGGCTTTTGAGAATGACACATGGATAGAAAGGGAGTTCTCAGCAGCAAAACCAGAGAAACTCTAAGAAATGGTTGTAAACTTGTAAGTAGAGAAGGGGAGAGAGAGGTTCAAGCAAGGGTAGAAGCAAGGAGAGTCTGTCTGGGACGCAGAAACTGAGCATAAAATGGAAGCATCATCAGAGCAGGAGCAAGGGGCAAGGCTCCCGAGGGGCGGCCAGCAGCTGCAGTCACACTCCGAGAGCGGTGGTGTTCTAGGTCTCCTGGGGACTGGATGCTTGGTAATTAGGATGGTTTCTTCTACTTTTTCACTTTCCTATGTTTCCTACCAAAAAAGTCTCGGTCACCTGACACACCCCGAAAAGACCTAATTCACTCACTGGTGTTATTTCTTCTTCTTCTTTTTTTTTTTAAGTTCAGTTAAAGTAAGTACATCATTAGTTTCTGATGTAGCATTCAATGACTCATTAGTTGTGTATAATAAACTGGTATTATTTGTTTAGAAAGAAAAAAGTATTTTTTGAGAAATGTGTCCTTTGAAGAGCCAGCACAGAGCCTTCTGAAGATGATTTCGGCTGACACACTCCTAATACCACTGGAGCCTGAACCCCTTTCATGCTTCCTCATAATAAACGGAAATGCAAACATTCAGATCACAGCACTGGTGTGAGGATTTTTGATTTTCCAATGAGGAAACATCAGAAGGATCTGAACATCACATCAAGGTCACCGACTAAGGAGAATTAAGGCAGGACTGAAGGCACAACTGTTCTTGGATGGGTGTTGCCAACCTCTGGTTCTTTAGGAACAAGTTTTTTTAAAGGTTTCAAATTGACTGATCCCCTTGTGCTCAAGCAGTCTTTCTCCAAACAGGGCTTCGTATAATTTTTTTTCTTCTGACTAAATTATGTTTTTCCTCTGACTAAATTATAATCACTTTCCTGTCCTTTGTTCCAGAGTAATCTAGATTGGAGGACTGCATATTTGTAAACTTTTCCAACATAGAATATACTTAAAGTTCACTCCCAAATTTTCTATCCACGATATGACTTCTTCATGAAACAGATCAGTGCCATTGAAGATTTAAATTAAAAATAAAAAAACAACTCCTTGTCCTCTGACTCTATACTCTTCAAACAACATTTGGATTGTAATTTGGCTTCCATAGTGGCTTGCCTGCAAGAAGGCACGGGACAGCTCTGACAGCGTGAGCGTTCGGATCCACCTGTCAGTCCTGCTGCTTTTCATTAATTAGCAGCAGGCATACATTATACACTCACCTGTGTGTGGGTGTGCACGTGTGCCCACACACATCCCTCTGTCTATACACATAATACATCTCCTCCGAGCTTTCTGTCAAAGCCTGATTTCTGAGAATTCCAGGCTTTGGAACAGTCCCATGAAAGCAGTGAACTGGTTGAGGCAAGTACCACTACGTGAAGAAGACCTTTGGGAGTAGCAGCCAGTGCTGGCCCGGCAGCAGACAGCCTCTGCCACACCTGGGCTCCTAGCTTAACACTCAAAATGGCAACAGTATAAGACCAAGTGTTTTAAGAGAATTTAACAGGTGAAAATTTGAAATGAATTGAAATTAACAAATTAGAGAGTTTTCTCTGCATAAAAACCTTAGCATAAATTCCAACCACGTAGGGACCTTGTTTTGATCAGTGTTGTGAATAATTTTCAAAATAGCTATTTCTATGAACCACTAAATAAATGTACACATAAATGTTACAAACTAGGAAGTGTGTATCACACCCACATGTTTTTTAATTCACAAAGTGAAGGACATAGAATTTTAATTCCTAAAGGCACAATCACTTAAAAGTTGACATATGATTCAGAATTCAGTTTATTCAATTAGGGTGGCTTGTCTCTTTCTTTATTTAAAAAATTATAGCTTTGGGATGCCTGGGTGGCTCGGTCGGTTAAGCGGCTGCCTTCAGCTCAGGTCATGATCCCAGGGTTCTGGGATCGAGTCCCACATCAGGCTCCTTGCTCAGCGGGGAGACTGCTTCTCTCTCTGCCTCTGCCTGCCACTCTATCTGCTTGTGCTCTCTCTCTCTCTCTGACAAGTAAATAAATAAAATCTTTTAAAAAATAAAAATTACAGCTTTTCCAACATACTATTCCATCCCAGGAAAAAAAATGAAAGAACTAAAAATGCTACAAATTATGAGAGTTGTGGTATTTCTACCATAAATAAGGGACTAAAGGTAAAGTTACTTCAGCTGGCAAGAATTAAAAATTCTCTATAATATCACACCATTTCACACGGGGGAAGAGTCACACTAAATATAGAACATTTTGGATGCATACAAAGTCAAAATAGGAAATAAGAAAAAGGAAAAAAGGAAATAGCAAACTGTGGATCAGGTGTGAGCCTCCCCAAATGGAAAGGCTTGTGTGAAATTTGGGAAGCCTAGAATTTCATTATCTGTCATTTGAACGCATACAGACTACGGAACAATTGTCTTCATCTGCAAAGAACTTCTGATTATCATCAATTGTGTTGTGATGCCAAGAAATAAATGTCCAGCACAGATATTATGATGTAACGCAAGAGGTTATAAATATGGTTTCTAAGGCTATCCATATTCCCAGGTTCTTGGCGAGCAACCCTAACAGTTTCTTGATATAACACTTCCTTTTCTCTTTAAGACTATATGCCATAGACAATTTTCCAGGTGGAGTACATTCTAAAAGTGTTTTGCTACTCTTAATATTACTCAAGAAAGTATCTTAAGGGGTGCCTGGGTGGCTTAGTTGTTGAGTGTGCCTTTGGCTCGGATCATGATCCCAGGATCCTGGGCTGGGATCGAGCCCCGCATCGGGCTCCCTGCTCGACGAGAAGCCTGCTTCTCCCTCCCCACTCACCCTATGTTCCCTCCCTCGCTGTGTCTCTCTCTTTGCCAAACAAATAAATAAATAAAATATTTTTAAAAAAGAAAAGAAAAGAAAGCATCTTAAATGTTTGGGGTACCCCACAAGGGACGTAATGGGCTTCTGTTGGGAGACCGTTCTCCATGGGTCTTGCATATCTGCATGTCCTGTGAACATTACCTGGCCTTTTGTGTCAGACCTCCTTCTTCCAGAATAGTAGAGTGAGCAGCCTCAGAAGCTAGTGTCTAGGAGAACAAAGTGAATGTCCCCGTGTGCAGGGAAGGTAAGGCGGGTATGCTTACAGCCCACTGCAAAAGATTTAAATATTTTATAAACAGCAGTTTGAATCCATGTTGCCCCACGGTCAACCAGTAAAGACCCGATGAGACGAATGGATCGGTGAAGACTGAACTTCATGCTTTTAAACAAATTAATAAATATAATAATAATAAATTAATTAAACAAATTAGGATATTTGGGCAATTTTATTCTGTTTAGAAAACTGCTTCTATTTTGTGAGGTTTTTTTTTAAAGATTTTATTTATTTATTTGACAGAGAGAGATCACAAGTAGGCAGAGAGGCAGGCAGAGAGAGAGGGGGAAGCAGGCTCCCTGCTGAGCAGAGAGCCTGATGCGGGGCTCGATCCCAGGACGCTGAGAGGCTGAGCTGAAGGCAGAGGCTTTAACCCACTGAGCCACCCAGGCGCCCCTATTTTGTGTTCTTGTTAACTACAAGCCTTCAGTTATTCTTGTTCCAGTACTATGGCTTAGTATTAGCTGTGCTTTGGGGCCTTAAGGAAGGACATGGTTTGGCCCGCACTTAGGCCACGTGGCATGTAAGAAGCTGCAGCCAAAGAGCAGTGTGTTACTTGCCCGATGGCAGACGTGTTCCCAGAAGTGACAGCAGTGGCTCTTCAGACAAGCACAGCCAGGATGGCCTTATAGTAGAAAAGCATCCTTGGGGATAGTAGAGGGGATCTGGTCAAAGACAAGACTTTAAACAACTGAGTACGGAAGATAGAAAATTTGAGGGGATAATTGGTTTACGTGAACAATGCTAAACCCAACCAAATTAACTGCTGTATTAGAAATTGGGCATAAACCATATATTATGGCACACCAAACCAGACTTACTGGTTATGGCTATACAGTTTTATTAGAGTGATATTCAGTAAAATAAAAATTAAGTTTATTTCTTTCTCACAAAGGTCCAAGTAAAGAATTCCAGGCTACTATGTAGATGCTACAGTCATTAGGCCTACAGGCTTCTCCTAACTAGTTGATCCGTTCTCAATACATGGCTTCCACCTCGAGGTTGAAGATGGCCACTCTAGTCCCAGCCAGCTTAATCTGCATCCTGGCCTTCAGCAAGAGTCATGAGAGAAGGAAGGCACATCCTGTGCCGTGAAGGATGCTTCCCAGACGTTGCACGGAACACTTTCAATTACCTGATAAGATCTGCACTTTAGAAGAAAACTCTGGCCATAATTTGGAAACTAGATTGGGGTGGGGAACGTCAGGATTAGACCCATTAGGTAACTTCTGTAGTAAACCAGTCTAGTCATCACAGAAGCCTGGAGTCTGGGAGTAGCAATGGAAAAGGAGTAAAGTAGACAAATTCATGTGATCCGAGATAGTATTAACAAGACATGACAGCTTCTTGGCTGTGGAGAATGAAGGAGAAGAAGAAGTTAGGGACAAGTCTCTGCGTCTTGGCTTTGGTGTGTGGCTGAAACATAGTGCCATAAATGAGATAAGGTAGGAGCATCAAGGTAGAGGAAGGTGGGATAGCTCAGAACATGCTGAGTTTGAATATCTAGGGCTAAAGCTCAGAGAGAAATTTTGATTGGAGATATAAATTTGTAATTGATCATCATGTTCAAAATGATGGATCTAAGCTCACCTATAAAAATAATTACAACTGGGGCACCTGGGTGACTGAGTTGGTTAAGCATCCAACTCTTGATTTTGGCTCGGATTATGATCTCAGGGTTGTAGGATCAAGCTCCTTGTTGGACTCTGTGCAAATGGGTAATCTGCTGGAGATTTTTTTTCCTATCTCTTTCTTCCTCTGCCCCTCCTCCTGCTGGTGCTTGTGTTCTCTCTCTCTTTCTCTAAAATAAATAATCTTTCAAAAATATAAAATAAAAATAATTATAACTGACAAATGTGAGTTTGTGAAAAGTATCCAATTCCAAATTCCTATACAACAGACCTATATTTACATTTTAAGATAATTATAATAGGTAGATGAGTATTTGTGTAAAGTAGCCATTTCCAACTTCCAATATATAGGAACATAAGAATTATTACATTACATTACTTATATTATGTTATATTATTACATTACCAATAATAATTTATTTTACATGTGATACCTGACTTGTAATTATCCATTTTCTGATTGATTCAATAAGTTAATGTGAAATATGCTGCATAAAAAATTTACTAGGCAGACAGTCCCAATTTTTAAAATATTAAACTTAACAAGGAGTTTTGAATCTTGAAACTACAATTCATTTTGAGTCTTGAAACTACAATTCATTTTAGGCTAACAGACATTTCCTAGATTTTAGGAAATCTAGACATTTCCTAATTTAGACATTTCCTAATTTTAATTAGCATTCCTTGAGTTGACAATTTTATTTTTCATAATAGGGGAATAGTTATCTAAAGAATAGCATCAGGCTTACCTCTCATTTATTATATAAGAATATTTTTAAAATTTATTTTATCTTGTTACTCTGGAATTTTATTATAAAGCTATTTCTGTGTTGTCTTGTTATTAATTCGTTTAGTACTGAGCACTGATAATTTTTAAGTGCTTAATTATGCATCCTAAAATTTTAGGAGAAAAGTCACTTTCCCTGTGATTGTCTATGACTACTAACCCAAGATTCTATGCAAGCATGGAAATTAAACATAGGAGTAGAATCAAGCCTCTCCTTTTAATTGAAACCTCATTTTGTGCCAAAAGCAGTGCACTCTTTAACGATGAGACCTATTGATGGTTGCAAAAGAAGAATGAGCTTAAAAAGGAGTGCTCATAACGAGCGTCAGAAGTATTGAAGGATAACCAGAAAGTCAAGATGAGAGTTTCTCTTGTTTGAGTTTGAATCTAAGAAAAAGAGAGAAGGTAGGACTGGACAACAAATTACACTGACAAGCCTTTTCTGAGGCAGAGTGGAGGCAAAATATTCACAAGGAACTTCTACAGTTATTAATCTTGGCTACAAAACAGCAAAGGTTAAATTTATTCATGTATATAACCCTCAATTGTAAGGAAAATTATTGGCACACATACATACAAACAAAATTATTACCACACAGCATTAACAAACATACACAACCATCTGTCCATGAACCTCTCGCAACCTAGTTGGTCGAGGAACTCATTTCTTTTGAGGATGACTTTAGAAACCAGATTAGAATATATATATAAAAAATACTAGAAGGAAAAAGGAAAAACAAGAAAAAGTACCTGAATAATGTTAAACAACTGCCAGGACCAGAAAACCCAGAGAACATCAATGCCAGAAAGCCTCTGTCTGCCTTTGACTCAGTACCAGTGAGGTGAGGCCTTCCTTAACCCTTGCTTCTCCTTAAATTCTGGAAGATTTGGAGGCAGTCAGGTATACCAAGACAGAAGGGAAGGAGACACAATAGAAAAAGGGGCAAGCTGGCCATGCTCCTCCCCACTTTAAGGCTTCTTAGTAGAGAAACAAACATTTAACTTTATGAAATTCATAATGCCGGTTCTTAAAGTGCTTGGACTGGAAATGTTGAATCACCATATGGCACATCTGAAACTAATATAACACTATATTAACTACACTGGAATTAAAATTAAAAACTTAATTAAAATAAAGAAAGTGCTTGAAAATTTAAGTTATTTTTTTAAGGCTGGGCTTACCAAGACGACTGTGTGGTTCTTTTTTTTTTAAAGTAGGGCTCGAACTCACTACCCTGAGATCAAGAGCCTGAGATCAAGAGCCTGAGATCAAGAGCCATATGCTCTACTGACTGAGCCAGCTAGGTGCTCTGGAAATTTTAATTATTGAAATTGAGGCTCTTCCTGAGATTTCACGGTGACTGGAGGGCATTGATTGAAAGCATTAGGATGCCGAATTTCATTCAATTCGCCTGGGTGGGTTTCAGGGTGTGTGCACTGGGGAGGGGAAGGAAAAGAAACAGTATTGTTTCCTGCAGCATCCTACGGAGTCCCTAAGTCCGTAAGACATGAATATGGCATTTCAGGAGGCAGACGGAAAGGCACAGAGCAAGGTTTGGTAGCCAGATGAGGAGATGGAAACTGGGAAAGTAGGTCAGTGGAAAATGATGCCTGGGGCAAAGGTCGTCAACAGACTGCTGCCTGGATGGCAGCTGCCATTGTGTTGCACTCCAGTGTAACAACCCTCCATTGCCACACATCTTCGAGTGTCTGTGAAACACAGAGCTTGGGTCACTGGCACTTCAGAAAGTGAAACAATCGGGCACTGTGTGAGGAAATGGGACATGTTTTGTCCATAAATTTTATGCGAATGATGTAAAATAATTCCTGAGAAACAGAACTTGTAGATATAGAAAAAAGCTGGGGGGTTGCCAGAGGGGGTAGGTTAGGGTGGGTGAAATGGGTGAAGGGGGTAAAGAGATACAAACTTCTAGTTATTGAATAAATAAGTCATGGGGATGTAATATACAGCATGGTGACTACAGTCAGTAATATTGTATAGCATATTTGGAAGTTGCTTAAAAAGTATACCTTAAAAGTTCTCATCCCAAGAAAAAATTTTTATAACTTTCTGTGGTGACAGATGGTAAGTAGACTTACTGTGGTGATTGTTTTGCTATGTATACAATTTTTTTTTGAAATATAGTTGACACAGAGTGTTATATTAGTTTCAGGTGTACAACATAATGATTTGACAGACAAGTCTATACATTATGCTTCCTCACCATCCGTTACCATACAACTCTATTCCAATATCATTGACTCTATTCCTTTTGCTGTACCTATCATCCCTGTGACTTATTCATCCCTTAACTGGAAGCCTGTACCTCCCACTCCCCAATGTATACAAATATTGAATCAATATGTCATACACATGTCAATTATATTTCACTTACTTAGTTCCTGAGAATCTCTGTGAGAATACTCCAGTTCTTTGTTATCAAGGGGAATGGATCCAAAAATGTCAGTTAGAGGCAAAAACTAGATTGCTGATCTAGTTAATGTGAAGACTATGGTAATTACCAGTGACAAATGGTAGTGATACCATGCATTCATTCAGGAGATAATTTTAAATTCTATCATTACATTCATAAAAATGTCACATCCCTGAGGAAACCTAAGAAGTGAACATTATTGTTGTTAAATATGTAAATTCATGATTCCCTACTCAGATCCGCTTAATTAAAATATCTGGCATAGGGGATGGAAATTAGCCTTTGTTTGTTTTTAATTATTGAAATTTTAAAATAAAGATATTTGCATGGATTGAAATATAAATGGTGGCAAAAAAAACAGAGTAAAAGGAAGTCTCCCCTCACTCCCTGCTCCTAAATGTCCCACAAGTATTCCCTCCTCTTTCCAGTCCAGAAGCAACCATTACAAGGTTCTCCTCTAATGTTACAAAATATAACCTAAAAAGCATTTATTTTTCCAAATATGTATTTAAATAGCTGCTACAATGAACTCATGTTGGCTTAGAGGTTATAATTCGTTCAAATTTTAGAAAGCAAAGCTAATCTAACATTTGCAATGCTTCGGGAATTTTTTCTTCTTTTAACAAAATAAGGTTGTTAGATTGTTTTAAGATAAACTACTACATTTCTGTGCAAGAAACCAAGAAATAATAAAGCTCAAACTGAGTTTTACTAAACTAAAGCTATAAGTAAAGGCCTGTGGGCAGAATTATGTCACATGCGCCTTGATATGTATTATAAGTCTTAAGCTTCTAGTGAAAACAAAATTATTTTCCATTAAGCCAAAATATACAGAGAGCCCTCAAATATCAAGAGATTACTGGAATCACACAGATAATAACAATTACAGTACAAAGGGTGGGTACCTACCACATTAACAAAAAAAATTTTTTGGATGAGTCCAAGATGGCAAAGGAGACCTTAGTTTTGTCTGGTCCCAGGAACTCAGCTAGATAGCTATCAAATCATTTTGAACACCTGCAAACTCACCTGAAGAACTAAGAAAATAATTGCTGCAATTCTACAAATAGAAAAGCAACCACTTTCTGCAAGGTAGGACATGCGGAGAAGTGAATCTGAGGTGATATATAGAAGATAAACTGAGGGGGAGGGACCCTCCGGCGGGTGTGCCCCACAGGAGTCTGCAAGGTTTAGAGACCCCAAAAGGGGTTGTGTGCCTGAGATAGGAACACTGGATCACAGGCTGGGTGAGCATGGAGTGCAGATGGAGAAAAGGGAGACAGGAGTGCTTGAATGCTTTTCTCTGAGGGCTCAAAGAGGAGTGGGGTCCTGAGCTCTCAGCTCCTCTGGGACAGAGACTGGGAGGCCGCCATTTTCATTCTCATCCTCTAAAGCTGTAAGGAAAGCCTTCAGGGAACAAAACGCACAGAAAGGAAACTGTGGCAGATTACTTAGCCTGGCCCTGTGGCAAGGGCTATGCAAATACTCCTGATAATCAGTGCAACAGGCCCCAGAAGATGGGCAAGTACATCTGACTAAGACCAAGTTTACCAATCAATGAAAAGTGCAAAACTCTAGCACTAGGGGAAAATAGTATATAGAATTCATGAGTTTTTTTCCCCACTATTTTTTTGTCTTTCAATTTTAATTTTCTTTCTCTTTCTTTTCCAACCAATTTCTAATTTTACCAACTCTTTTTTTTAAGTCTTTTAATTCTCATTTTTACAGTTAGATGCTATCCTTTCATTGTATTTAATTTTATTTTTGTACATATATAAGTTTTTCTTTCTTTACAATTTTGGGATCTAGTTTTCTAAGAAACAGAACAAAACACACAAATACACACAGGATCCAGTGTATTGCTCTGTTCTGTTCACCTGATTATATTTTTTCTCTCTCTCTCTCTCTCTTTTAGGAGAGGGGTTTCTTTTTTATAATTTTTTAAATTAATTTTTTAAATTTTTAAAAATTTTTGTTTGTTTCAGGTCTCTTCTGATTTGTTTATTGTATTTTCCTCTGGGGTTGTTGTTGCCATTTTAGTATTTTATTCTCTCGTTCATCTATTCCCCTTTGGATAGAATGACAAAACAGAAAAACTCACTTCAAAAAAGAGAACAAGAGGCAGTACTGACTGCCAGGGACCTAATTAGTATGGATACAAGTAAGATGTTGGAATGTAGAGTTCAGAATAATGATTATAAAGATACTAGCTAGGCTTGAAAAAAGCATAGAGGACATTAGAGAATCCCCTTCTGAAGAAATAAAAGAACTAAAATCTAATTGAGTCAAAATTAAAAAGGCTATCAATGAGATGCAATAAAAAATGGAGGCTGTTACTAACTGCTAGGATAAATGAGGCAGAAGACAGAATTAGTGATATAGAAGAAAAAATGATGGAGAATAAAGAAGCTGAGAAAAAGATAACTGCTGGATCATGAGGGGAGAATTTGAGAGATAAGTGAAACAGTATCAGAATAGTTGGGATCCTAGAAGAGGAGAGAGAGAGGGGAGCAGAAGGTATATTGGAGCAAATTACAGTGGAGAACTTCCCTAATCTGGAGAAGGAAACAGGCATTCAAGTCCAGGAGGCACAGAGAACCCCCCTCAAAATCAATAAAAATAGGTCAACACCCCAACATATAATAATGAAACCTGCAAATCTCAGAAGCAAAGAGAAAATCCTGAAAGCAGCTTGGGATAAGAAGTCCGCAACCTACAAGGGTAGAAACATTAGATTGGCAGCAGACCTATCCACAGAGACGTGGCAGGCCAGAAAGGATTGGCATGATATATTCAGGGTGCTAAGTGAGAAAAATATGCAGCCAAGAATACTTTATTCCACTAGGATGTCATTCAAAATAGGAGAAATAAAGTTTCCAGCACAAATAGAAACTAAAAGAATTTGTGATCATTAGACCAGCCCTATAGGAGCTATTAAAAGGAACCTTTCAAGCAAAGAGAAAGCCCAAAAGTATCATAGGCCAGAAAGGAACAGAGACAGTGATTTTACAGGTAATATACTGGCACTAAATTCTTATCTTTCAATAGTTACACTGAATATAAATGGAGTAAATGCCCCAATCAAAAGACACAAGGTATCAGATTGGATAAAAAAGTAAGGCCCATCGATATGCTGTCTGCAAGAGACTCTTTTAGACCCAGTGACACCTCCAGATTTAAAGTGAGGGGGTATAAAACCATTTATCACACTAATGAACATCAAAAGAAAGCTGGGGTGGCAATCCTTATATCAGACAAATTAGATTTTAAACCAAAGGCTGTAATAAGAGATGAGGAAGGACACTATATTATAATTAAAGGGTCTATACAACAAGAAGATCTAAGAATTATAAATACTTATGCCCCTAACATGGGAGCAGCCAATTATATGAACCAATTAATAACAAAATTAAAGAAACACATCAATAATACAATAACAGTAGGGAATTTTAACACCCTACTCACTGCAATGGACAGATCATCTACACACACAATCAACAAGGAAACAAGGGTTTTGAATGACACGCTCGGCCAGATAGACTTCACAGATATAGTCAGAACATTCCATCCTAAAGCAACAGAATATACATTCTTCTCGAGTGCACATGGAACATTCTCCAGAATAGATTACATCCTGGGTCACGAATCAGGTCTCAACCAGTACCAAAAGACCAGGATAATTCCCTGCATGTTTGCAGACCACAGTGCTTTGAAACTAGAACTCCATCACAAGAGGAAAGTTGGAAAGAACTCGAACACACGAAAGCTAAAGAGCATCCTGCTAAAGAATGAATAGGTCAACCAGGAAATCAAAGAAAATTTTTAAAAATTCATGGAAACAAATGAATATGAAAACACAATTGTTCAAAACGTTTGGGATGTAGCAAGGGAGGTCCTAAGAAAGAAGTATATAGCGATATAAGCCTTTCTTAAGAAACAAGAAAGGGAAAGGTCTCAAATACACAACCTAACCCTATACCTAAAGGAACTGGAAAAAGAACTGCAAATAAAGCCTAAATGCAGCAGGAGAAGAGAATTAATAAAGATTGGGGCAAAAATCAATGAACTCTACAAGAACGGTAGAAGAGATCAACAAAACTATGAGCTGGTTGAAAGAATTGATAAGATTGATAAACCCCTGGCCAGACTTATCAAAAAGAAAAGAGAAAGGACCCAAATAAATAAAATCATGAATGAAAGAGGAGAGATCACAACCAATACCAAAGATATACAAACAATTATAAAAACATATTATGAGAAACTATATGCCAACAAATTGGGCAATCCGGAAGAAATGGATGCATTCCTAGAGACGTATAAACTACCAAAACTGAAATAGGAAGAGATAGAAAACCTGAACAGAACCATAACCAGGAAGGAAACTGAAGCAGTCATCAAAAAATCTCCCAACAAACAAGAGTCCAGGGCCAGATGGCTTCCCAGGGGATTTCCACCATACATATAAAGAAGAATTGATACCTATTCTTCTGAAGCTGTTTCAAAAAACAGAAATGGAAGGAAAACTTCCAAACTCTTTCTATGAGACCAGCATTACCTTGATCCCCAAGCCAGACAAAGACCCCGCCAAAAAGGAGAATTACAGACTAATATCCCTGGTGAATATGGATGCAAAAATCCTCACCAAGATACTAGCCAATAGGATCCAACAGTACATTAAAAGGATTATTCACTTTGACTAAGTGGGATTTATTCCTGGGCTGCAAGGGTGTTTAACATCCACAAATCAATCAATGTGATACACTATATTAATAAAAGAAAGAACAAGAACCATATGATCCTCTCAATAGATGCAGAAAAAGCATTTAACAAAGTACAGCATCCTTTCTTGATTAAAATTCTCCACAGTGTAGGGATAGAGAGCACATAATATCATAAAAGCCATCTATGAAAAGCCCACAGGGAATATCATTCTCAATGAGGAAAAACTGAGAGCTTTTCCCTAAGGTCAGGAATATGGCAGGGATGTCCACTATCACCACTGCTATTCAATATAGTACTAAAAGTTCTAGCCTCAGCAATCAAGACAACAAAAAGAAATAAAAAGCATTCAAATCAGCCAAGAAGAAGTCAAACTCTCTCTCTTTGCAGATGACATGATGCTTTATGTGGAAAAACCAAAACACTCCACTCCCAAATTACTAGAACTCATACAGTAATTCAGTAGGGTGGCAGGATATAAAATCAATGCACAGAGTCAGTTGCGTTTCTATACACTAATAATGAGCCATGAGAAAGAGAAATTAAGAAATTGATCCCATTTACAACAGCACCAAAAACCGTAAGATGCCTAGGCATAAACCTAACCAAAGATGCAAAGGGTCAGAAAACTATAGAACACTCATAAAAGAAATTAAGGAAGACACAAAGAAATGGAAAAACATTCCATGCTCATGGATTAAAAGAACAAATATTGTTAAAATGTCTATGCCATCCAAGGCAATCTACATATTCAATGCAATTTCTATCAAAATACCATCAACTTCTTTTCACAGAGCTGGAACAAATAATCCTAAAATTTATATGGAACCAGAAAAGACCCCGAATAGCCAGGAGAATGCTGAAAAAGAAAACCAAAGCTGGAGGCATCACAGTCCTGGACTTTAAGCTCTATTACAAACCTGTAATCATCAAGACAGTATGGTATTGACACAAAAACAGACACACAGATCAATGGAACAGATTAGAGAACCCAGAAGTGACCCTTTAATTCTATGGTCAACTAATCTTCAACAAAGCAGTTAAGAATATCCAGTGGAAAAAAAGATAGTCTCTTCAACAAATGGTATTGGGAAAATTGGACAGCATGCAGAAGAATGAAACTGAACCATTTTCTTACAACATACACAAAAATAGACTCAAAATGGATGAAAGACCTAAATATGAGACAGGAATCCATCAAAATCCTAGAGGAGAACACAGGCAGCAACATCTGTGACCTGAGCCACAACAACTTCTTGCTAGACATGACTCCAAAGGCAAGGGAAACAAAGGCAAATATGAACTACTGGGACTCCATCAAGATAAAAAGCTTTTGCACAGCAAAGGAAATAGTCGACAAAACCAAAAGATAATAGAATGGGAGAAGATATTTGCAAATGTCTTAACAGATAAGGGGTTAGTATCCAAAATCTATAATCTTGCCATTTGCAACAACATGGATGGAACTAGAGAGTATAATGTTAAGTAAAATAAGCCAGTCAGAGAAAAACGAATAGCATATGATTTCACTTATATGTGGAATTGAAGAAGCAAATGAGCAAAGGAAAAAAAAAAAAAGAACAAGGGAAAGAGACACAAACCAAGAAATAGATCCTTAACTATAAAGAACAAGCTGATGGTTACCAGAGGGGAGGTGGGTAGGGGGATGGGTGAGATAGATGAAGGAGATTAAGAGTACACTTATAACAGCCCACGTGTCCAGTAACTGATAAATGGATTAAAAAAGACATGGTGTACATATACAATGGAATATTAGCCATAAAAACGAATGGAATCTTGCCATCTGCAACAACACGGATGGAAATAAGGAGTATTCTGCTAAGTGAAATAAGTCAGTCAGAGAAAGACAGATACCATATGATTTCACTCATATGTGGAATTTAAGAAACAAAACAAATGAGAAAAGGGAAGAAAAAAAGAGAGAGGCAAACCAAGAAATAGACTCTTAATTATAGAGAACAAACTGCTGGTTGCCAGAGGGGCGGTGGGTGGGGGGGTGGGTTAAATAGGAGATGGGGACTAAGGAGTGCCCTTGTGATGAGCACCGGGTGATGTATGGAAGGGCTGAATCACTGTATTGTACACCCAAAACTAATATAACACAGTATATGAACTATACTGGAATTTTTAAACATTAATTTAAAAACTGGAGTTTTTAAACATTAATAAAAAAGCTCACAACACTAGTTGCTAGCAAGGATGTAGAGCAGTAAGAACCCTCATTCACTGCAGGTGAGAATGCAAACTGGTACAGCCACTTTAGAAAATAATTTGACTTTCCAATAGATGCAGAAAAAGCATTTGACAAAATTCAGCATCCATTCCTGATTAAAACACTTCAAAGTATAGGGATAGAAGGAACATTTCTCAACATCATAAAGTCTATCTATGACAAGCCCACAGCAAATATCATTCTCAATGGGGAAAAGCTGACAGCCTTCCCTCTGAGATCTGGAACACGTCAAGGATGCCCACTCTCACCACTCCTGTTCAACATAGTAATAGAAGTCCTAGCAACAGCAATCAGACAACAAAAAGAAATAAAAGGCATTCAAATTGGCAATGAAGAAGTCAAACTCTCTCTCTTTGCAGATGACATGATACTTTATATAGAAAACCCAAAAGACTCCACCCCCAAACTACTCGAACTCATACAGCAATTCAGTAATGTGTCAGGATACAAAATCAATGCACAAAAATCAATTGCTTTCCTATACAGTAACAATGAAAATATGGAAAGGGAAATTAGAGAATCGATTCCATTTACTGTAGCACCGAGAACCATAGGATACCTAGGAATAAACCTAACCAAAGAGGTAAAGGATCTGTAATCGAGGAACTATAGAACATCATGAAAGAAATTGAAGAAGACACAAAAAGGTGGAAAAGCATTCCATGCTCATGGATCGGAAGAATAAATATTGTTAAAATGTCTATACTGCCCAGAGCAATCTATACTTTCAATACCATCCCGATCAAAATTCCACCAGTTTTTATCAAAGAGCTGGAACAAACAATCCCAAAATTTGTATGGAACCAGAAAAGACACCGAATTGCTAAGGAAATGTTGAAAAAGAAAAACAAAGCCGGGGGCATCACATTGCCTGATTTCGAACTTTACTACAAAGCTGTGATCACCAAGACAGCATGGTACTGGCACAAAAACAGACACATAGACCAGTGGAACAGAATAGAGAACCCAGAGCTGGACCCACAACTCTATGGTCAAATAATCTTTAACAAAACAGGCAAAAATATCCAGTGGAAAAAAGATGGTCTCTTCAATAAATGGTGCTGGAAAAAATGGACAGCTATATGTACCATTCTCTTACACCATACACGAAGATAAACTCGAAATGGATAAAAGACCTCAACGTGAGGCAGGGATCTATCAAAACCCTAGAGGAGAACATAGACAGTAACCTCTATGACATTAGCCACAGCAACTTCTTTCAGGACATGTGTCTAAAGGCAAAGGAAACACAAGCGAAAATGAACTTTTGGGACTTCATAGAGATAAAAAGCTTCTGCACAGCAAAGGAAACAGTCCACAAAACAAACAGGCAACCCACACAATGGGAGAAGATATTCGCAAATGACACTACAGACAAAAGTCTGATATCTAAGATCTACAAAGAACTCCTCCAACTCAACACTCACAAAACAGATAATCACATCCAAAAATGGGCAGAAGACATGAACAGACAGTTCTCCAAAGAAGATAAACAAATGGCTAACAGACACATGAAAAAATGTTCATCATCTTTAGCCATCAGAGAGATTCAAATCAAAACCACACTGAGATACCACCTTATGCCAGTCATAATGGCCAAAATCAACAAGACAGTAAATAACAAGTGCTGGAGAGGATGTGGAGAAAGGG
>CM052808.1:43821319-43918828 GCA_028533885.1 Nasua narica
AAAAAAAAATCAAAACTATTTTCACATAAAAACATGAATGTGAATGTTTATAACAAGTTTACTTATAATCTCCAAAAACTGGTAATAATTCAGATGTCCTCCAAATGGTGAGTGGATAAACAAACTTGGTATATCCTCTAATAATCTTCAACAATAAAAAGAAAATACTGATACATACATAAAACAATGTGTATGGGGGTGCCTGGGTGGCTCAGTCATTAAGCGTCGCTTTCGGCTCAGGTCATGATCCCAGGGTCCTGCGATGGAGCCCCGCATCAGTGGGGAGCCTGCTTCTGCCTCCGCCTGCCGCTCTCTCTGCTTGTGCTCGCTCTCTCTCTGTGACATCTTTTTAAAAAAAACAAAACCAGGGCGCCTGGGTGGCTCAGTGGGTTAAAGCCTCTGCCTTCAGCTCAGGTCATGATCTCAGGGTCGTGGGATCGAGCCCCGCATTGGGCTCTCTGCTCAGGGGGAAGCCTGCTTCCCACCTCTCTCTCTGCCTGCCTCTCTGCCTACTTGTGATCCCTCTCTCTCTCTGTCAAATAAATAAATAAAATCTTTAAAAAAAAAACCCTACAAAAAACATAATGTGTATGGATCTCAAATGCAGTATGCTAAGTGAAAGAAGCCAGAGACAAGGGTACATACACCATATAATTCTATTTATATGACATTCTGGAAAAGGAACACTTGGAAAACAGAACAGGTCATTGGCAGCCATGAGGGTTAGGGGAGTGGTTGACTACTGTTACGGGTTGAATTGTGCCCAGCCCAAGATTCATATGTTTAAGTCCTGACCCCTCAGCACCTCAATGTGACCTTATTTATAAACAGGGTCATCGCTGGTGTCATTAGCTAAGATGAGGTCACACTGGAGTAGGGTGGGCCCCCAACCCCAAACAACTGGTGTCCTTATAAAAAGGGGAAACTGGGACACAGATGTGCACACACCACATGAAGATGAGAGCAGGGACAGGGTGATGCTTCTACACACCAAGGATCAACCAAATATTGCCAGCAAATCACCAGAAGCCAGAGAAGCATGGAACAGATTCTCGCTCAGAGAATCTGCCAACACCTTGAACTTCCGACCTCCAAAACAGTGATGATAAATTTCGGTTGTGTGATCCAGCCAGTTTGTGGCACCTTGTTATGACAGCTCTCGAAAACTGAAGTAAAGGGGTAGCAGGAGGGAATTTGGGGAAGTGGCAGATCTACTGAGTGTCTGGATTGATGGTAGTCACAGGACTATATATGTCTGTCAAAACTCAAAAGTATATACAGAAAGCAATTAATTTTACAGTATGTAAGTAAAGTGAACAAAAAAAATTTTTAATGTAATAACCAGAAAAACGTGAACAAAAGATTTCACTCCTTAGTCTAGTAAATGTACATAGCAAAACATTTTCCTCTATCTTTCAAAATGAAATTCTGGTTCTTCACCTATGCAGTATTCATACAGTTGTTGTCTAAAGACTGCTACTATCTCTGTAAAGCTAAAAATTAATCTCTTAAATTAACATTAGATATCCCCGCAGCCAATGCCTAGGATAGTGTTTCTAGCCCTTAGAACAGTGCCATAGAAAGACTCTATTAATATTTGTTAGATAAATGACACATTATAACTTCTATACCTGCAATCACTTTTAATGACAATGTTGGCAAGAAAGCACAATATAGATCAAATCCAATGTTTCCACTTTCCTAAATTCCTTAAACTTTTGTCATGGGTAAATGGCTCGGTTGTTACTGTTTATCCCATTCTTTTAATAAGAAAATGAATTCCTGTGCACACAATTCAGTTTTGAAAGCTCATTATTAGTAAACTGAATTCCAGGATTATGAATATTATTATTTATATAAAGCATTCCATACATGTTATATTAAAGCCATTAAAGAGTTGTTGTATATTGGCATTGCTAATCATAAAATTCATTCAGGTTGTAATAGACAAAAGGTAATTTAATGAATTCTTCAATTCAAAAGCATTTCTATGGGCCCCTGGGTGGCGCAGTTGGTTGAGCGACTGCCTTCGGCTCAGGTCATGATCCCGGAGTCCCGGGATCGAGTCCCACATCGGGCTCCCAGCTCCATGGGGAGTCTGCTTCTCACTCTGAGCTTCTCTCTCTCACTCTCTCTCTTTCCTAATAAATAAATAAATAAAATCTTTAAAAAAAAAAATTAAAAAAACAAAAGCATTTCTATGGTGCATCTAGTATGGCTATAGGTATTAAGGGATGATATGAAGGAAGCAAGTCTCATGGTTAATGTGCATGAGGCCCAAGCCTGCAATCAAAATAAAGCCTATAATCTTGAACAAAATTGGAAACTTAAAATAGTGTAATGGCTGCTATAGATAGAATAGATTATGGGTCTATGGTTTACGTAGCCATTTCAAACTGCATCTGTTAGAGGGCCTTATGAAGGGCATTCTCAAAGGGAATTTAAGTAAATCATATTTTAAAAAATTTATTAATTACTACCTGTTAGTCACTGAACTAAGATATTTATGGACTTAAGTCATCTGATCTTCACAACGACCCAGTGAGATGAGAACTGTTGTTGCCACATTCTACCGCCACACTCTACTGATGAGAGAACTAGTTAAGTTACTTTACTTTTCCAAGGTCTCATACTCGGTAAGGACTAAAGCTATGGATTCAAACCCAGGTAGTCTGACAGGGGAGCCATTCACAGTATATCTTCGGAAGCAGTCTTGTTTGCAGAGGTTCTAGCCTATTATCCACAAGGAAACTCAGAAGCCCCAAATTACAGACTCTTACTTTACTGCTTACAAAATCTTATAATCCCCTTTTAAATACTTAAAGTATTCACCTAGTACTCTTGATACCTCAATGCTGGCATTGATCTTGAAATCAAGATTTTAGTTCATAGTACTGCAACTTCTGTTTTAAAATTTTATAGATTATTTAAGCCAACTTCTAAAGAGTGCCAGATTTTGACTTTTAGGTAACCGAGGTACTTCAGAAAGTTGTCTAGATGACTGAATCAAGCTGGTAAGTTTTTCTATTCTTCCCAGCAGCCAAGGGTCCCTTCTGGCTTCAGTCCTCTTGCTCTGTAATCTTATATCCCACTAGGAGGGATTCTGCAGGTACGTTTAAACCTAAACATGCAGCTTACCCATGTAGGATTTATCCAATATGTATTGGATACCAATCATGTTTCAAACACTTCAAAACCCATTTTCTTACTTAATATATACCATAAAAGAATCCTGCATTTATAAGGAAGTAAAGAGGGATGCCTGGGTGGTCTAGTCGGTTAAGAGTCTGCGGCTCAGGTCATGAGGCTCAGATGCTGGCATCGAGCCCCACATTGGGCTCTCTGCCCAGCAGGGAGCCTGCTTCTCCCTCTCCCTCTGCTGCTCCCTCTGCTTTTGCTCTGGTAAATAAATAAATAAAATTTTGAATTCCTGTGCATACAATTATATATATATATATACACACACACACACACACACACACACACACACACACATATAATGGAAGTATATATTATGGAAGTAAATAAAAATATATATATATAATTTTATATATATATATAATTTTATTTACTTCCATATATTACTATATGGAAGTAAAGAGGTTAAGAGATTTGTCCATAGCCAACAAGTAGGGATGGAAGAAATATTTTTTTAAAAAAGATTTTACTTTCAAGTGATCTCTATATCCAATGTGGGCTTGAACTCACAACCTGGAAATCAAGAGTCTCATGCTTTAACCCAGCCAGGTAACCCCAGACTGAGGAATTCGTATCTTCATCTTTTATCAGAGCCTTTGTTGCTTTAACAATTTCCAATTTTAGCCTCCATTTTAGATGGCGCTATGACAAATTTAAATGACTTTCTGATCAGTAAAACTGTATAGTGTCTTCAGGTATTAAAAGCTTCGGGTGCCTGGGTGGCTCAGTTGGTTAAGTGTCTGCCCTCAGCTCAGGTCATGATCCAGGGGTCCTCGGATCAAGCCCCACGCTGGGCTCCCTGATCAGCAGGAAGTCTGCTTCTCCTGCCCCTCCCCTGTTTGTACTTTTTCTCTCTCTCAAATAAATAAATAAAATCTTTAAAAATAAATAAATTAATTAATTAAAAGCTTGGGTGCTTGGGTGACTCAGCTGGTTAAGCATCAGACTCTTGATTTTGCCTCAGGTCATGATCTCAGGGTCATAAGATCAAGCGCCTGCTTAAGAATTTTTCTCCCCCTCTCCCTTTGCCCCTTCCCATCCAATAAAAAAACAAGATATTAAAAGTTTCAAGAGAATCCACCCATCTTGATTCTCCAGATAATGTAAAGGCTACAAAAAAGTCCATAAACTACGGACTTAACTATGAACTATCTCCTGGGTTAATATCATTGACATGTTAGGTTGGTAAATTATCATTAACTTGCCTGATTCCAATTCTCTGTAGCAGAAGAGAAATGCTAAACCCTGCTCCACTAAGCGCTACCTCATCAAATGCGAATTTCAACATTTTAAAGGCAAAAGTGAAGGATGGCACCCACGTAAAATTACACGCCTAGTGCCCTCTAGTGGATATAGATGGTTTTGAGACTCACTTGCCAAGTCTTAGTGAAACCTGCCGTAGAGGAATGAGGCGTTCCTTCTCCTTATGCTCAGTCCTCTCTCCTTTCTCCTCCTTCATTCTCTGGTCCTGTCCAGATTCCTAAGAGGTGCTAATGATGTCACTTGGTGTTAAAACAAATAACACTTTTTATTCTCTTACTTACAGAAACAGGTGTTTAGTTATAAAAACAGCGACACCCCTTCATTTACATGCTGTGTTTGGCAGCCACAGACTGTATGTACCCCCATAAGTAAGACCTGAAAGGCGACCAGCAAAGTATATTTTACAGAAAAAGTTTACCAATATTTAGTCTATGAGCATATCACTAGTTCTGAAAAATGCTTGACAAGGAAGGGATGATCCTTAGTGGAATATGTTTGGGAAACTCCCATGAATGCACATGAGGAATAAAGAAATCTCTAATTTTGTTTAGTCAGAGAACTCCTCTTTTTTTTTTTTTTTTTTTTTACCTAATATCTATTAACATCCTATTCAGTGGAAAACTTTTTGGGAAGTACTGTTTTATAATATCGTGCTTAAAGACTTAAGTCTTATTACGGTTCTTATCAATCTAAGAGGAAATATTCCATCTTGGTACATCTATAGTCATTTACTTAAGTTACAACCAAACGTTATATTGAGTATAATTTACTTTAAAATAGTTCACTAGAGGTGCCTGGGTGGCTCAGTTGGTTAAGGGTCTGACGTTTTGTTTTTGTTTTTTTAAGATTTTATTTATTTGTCAGAGAGAAAGAACATATAAGCATGGGGAGCTGCAGACAGAGGGAGAGGGAGAAGGAGAAGCAGACTCCCCACTGAGCAGGAAGCCTGATGCGGGGCTTGATCTCAGAACCCTAGGATCATGACCTGAGCTGAAGGCAGACGCTCAGGCGTCCCATAAGCATCCAACTCTTGACTTCCACTCAGGTCATGATCTCGGGGTCATGGGACGGACCCCTGTGACAGCTTTGCATTCAGCAGGGAGTCTGCTTGAGATTCTCTCTCTCTCCCGCTCCCCTTCCCACTGCTCTCTCTAAATAATCTTAAAAAGAAATAAAATAGCTCACCAAAGACAGGGTGATATATAAATTAAGTTCATTTTAACCACCTAAGAATAGTTAAAAAACATTTGAAGTACCTAACCAGGGATGGTTATTTTGCCATTAAAAATCTTGTCAGTCCATAATCCAAAAATGGCTATCGGTATCTTTCAAATATCAGCTGTCTCACTTAGCACTGGAGAGTTTTATCAACATAAAGGTGATATAAGTGGTGTTCAAGATATGTGTATTGGCTAGAAATATTAACTATGTACAAGTTCTTCCACAATTACATGGAGAAGGTTTAAGAATCTAGACAGGCCAGTAGCCCATACCCATTGGAGTGGCAGTCTTGGCTTAGGAATAAAATTCAGTCCTGGTTCAGGCCACTAAGTATCAAGGAGTTCTGTCACTGGTTCCAATCTGAAGATTAGCTGAATCTTGCCACTCATTATCACATCTGAATTGAGTGAACATTTCTTCCCAAAAAGCAGGGAACTTGAACTTCTCCAAGCATCTAGAAATGAGGCTTATGGCTGCTTTATGAATGTGCAGTATTTTGATGTGTAGCAGAATTCATTGTAATGTACCAGTCAAAAAATAGCCTGAGAGGAAGGAAAGCCTACGCTAATATGAACACATATTAGTATGCCTGGAACAGATCCAGTTTATGCCTGTTTGTCCCACTGTAATTATTAATAGCGCCTCCTTTCACTCTCACATTCTCATTTTGGGTGAAGACTTATGCAGTTATCCTATCTATAGTCTCTAGTAGAGACTACAAATACCTACCCAAAAGAATCCAATTATTGGGAATAGCAAAACTGAAAACACCAAAGGCTAGTAAGATCTGATAGTTACTTATGATCAACAGCCAAGAACTAATAATTGACAGGCAACCTGGGTTTGAACGTCAACCACAGCCTAATCGTTTAATTGAGCAAATAGCTATTGTATATTGGACTTTTCTTTCAATATCCTTAGGTAGAAAACTAGTCTTTGAACAATTTGTCACATTTTAGGGGCGTATGTTTCAAAAACTGGTCTAGTCACCTAGAATTTTTGATGAAGAATAATTTCCATGATGTGACTAAAAAGTAAATGCAAACAAACATAATAAAAATCTGCATCCAGACATAGTGCTTCTCAGGCTACCGAAGGCCACGTTTCCAAAAGTGCGGTGTCCAGGTCCCCTCTTCGGCATCAGGGCTTGTTAAAACCACAAGATTTAAAAACAACAAAAAAACAAACTTCAACAACAAAAGATTCCATACTCAAACCAAACCAACAAAATTGGTCTAGGCACGTAGACCACCAATTTCTGGGGAAGTAGCCTCTGGAATTACATTTTTAGTAGTGAATGATTTATGCCTATACACTTTGAGAACCACTGCCTTACTGAGTCATAAAGCCTGAAATATTCCATAAGGCGCTTCAGCTCCTGGTTAACTGCAATGTGGATGTCAGTCAGAATACTAACTTTTTTATGGTCTATGTCCATATCCAGAGGTATGCTGGTAAATGTTTATCAAATTACAGGAAAAAACTTTTTAAGCAGATATAAAGTCTTTATAGTACACAATTTATGAATAATAAAAAATGCAATATTCTATATTGCAAATTCCATACAGCCCAGTGATCCTTACAGAGGGCTTTTGTTGAGTTTTGCCAAGCTCTTAAACAACAAACCTATCCTGCGATTAACAAATGAGAACAATTCCATTATGACCGTTGACTGATATGTTAAGGGAGAAAGAGGAAAGGGAGAAGATATGCTAATCCTCACCTGATGTTATTCATCAATGACAGGAGCAACTTCTCTGCTGATCTGGACAATAGTTCTCAGGTCCTGGAGGAATATTTCTTCAAATATTTGGGCTATTCATAATTTAACAGCTACCTTCACGCAACACTTTTAAACTTAATCTGCATTATTAACATTTTCTCCATTGCTTTCGAGATCTAGAGTAAACAGCAAAAATCAATACATCAAGCCCTAATACGTAGAATTTGATGCCCCTGGTTTAAATAGTCCACTATGGGCAACTGCAATTGCCAGTGCAAGATATCATTGAATGCGGAGTTGGGGACAGTAGCATAAGACCCAGCGGTGCCAGCAGCAGTGGCAGAGAAGTGCACAACCCTGCTCTAACAAGAGCTGTTCTGCACCCAGGTTTTGAATCTTCAGTGTTTCTGAATCTGGAAAACGAGGTCTTTTGAGCTCTCCTCACTTTTGTGCAGTTCCCCCTGGAGGGTTGTTGGGATGCATAGTAGAATAAACTGTGGCAGCCCCAACAGGCACCGGGGCTGCTCTACCTGCTCCAGACCTGGCTGAGCCTGGCTTCCTCCAGCCCACACCACAGGTTGTCCTCCTCCTCCCATTACAGAGGCCTACCTTGGAAACACCTCCACTTCCTCCTTTATCTGAATGTCCCAGGGTTCTGTAGTAAAATTAGATTTGCCTCTCCCAGCCAAATGCCCCTTCTCTGGTTAAAAAGTTATTTTGAAATCGGACTTCCTAATCAACAGATAGTAATAGTCTTCAAAGGATAATCCTAGAATGTTTACTGAACCAAGATATACTCTTCAAATGCAAAAAAAGAATATTCATTTTTTTTGCCTTTCACAAAAACATCTAATTCTCAGATGTGTCCCTTTCTGCCACCAAGTACAACATAATTAATTCAATCACTAAGGAAGGGAAGAAATGTTGAAGTTAGGAAAGCTGACTTCTAGCGCAGCTTACAAACCAAAACAGAAACACAGAAGAGAGAGAGGAACACATGACATGCAAACTCTTCTCTTGAGGCCAAATACTACAGTCCATTAATCCTGGGAACGAGCAATACAATATTACCAAACAGGGTTGACCCTAAGCAAAAGTCTGTAAGGGGCTAAGTTTTTCTTTGGCCTCTTCAGCCCCCTGCCCCCATTTCTGCTCCTCCCATGAGCACTCCTCACCTCCCTTCTAATCACTGTGCTAGGGTCCCATTCCAAGTAAAGCCTTGCTCTCACAAGGTGCTGGGCAAATCTTATTGATTACAGTAGGTTATCAGGGTACTTACAGATATTTGCATTTTAATGGAGTCTTCTGGAAATAGGGCTTAGGGGTATGAATCTTATGGAAAACTCTCAGTTGAGATTGAAAATGCTTTGAGCCGTGCAAGATTGAAAATACTCGGTGATCTTCGAAGTAGCCAATTTACAAGATTACTCGTTAGGAGGCATTTCCTTAGCTGCCTGATGAATGGACCCGGTCCCCTGTTGCTCCACAAGGCCCCACTACAAAGCCTGTCATCAGAGCTCTATCCGTCAGATCTCTTGTTGAGTACTTTTACAGTTGGGGGAGAGATTTGCTTTGTTTCAGAGTGACTTCAGCTCACCCTTAAACCCTGAGTTCTCTTTGTCTTTTCTCCACAATTCCTTCTGGATTCCTGTCTTCCCTACCTCCACTCTCTACAAAGGCTTTTAAGTAGATGCTTGAGGTAGCTTTTTGGCATTCAGTGCTAAATTCTCCATTTACAGATTAATTTGAAGTTAGTAGTGTTCTCTGTCTAGTTATGCCCGTAGTATGAGTTAGGTGTAGCTTTACTTGCTTTTGTTGATTTGTATATTTAATCGCAGAATGAATGGAAAGATTAAGATTTCGGTAGACACCATTATCCTAGGGCCACCTATAAAATAAACCCCCTGGTTTTGTCTGAAAATATCTTTGTTTCATTTCTGTTCTTAAAAGGTGTTCTTGCTGAGTTTAGAATTCTGGTCTAGCAGCTCGTTCCTTTCAACACTTTAAAGATATCTACTACCCAACCCCCAAACCCATTTTCTGGTTTCCATTTTTGTCTGGAAGTCTGTGATCAGTTGTGCTACCACTTGCCTTCTATATTCAAGACTGTATCTCCCTTTTTTAAAATGCCCAAGAGTTTCCCTATGTGGCATCCGATGCAGTTGCTTTATATTTATGTTGTTGGGATTTACTAAAACACGTGAATCTGTAACTTCATGTCCATCTTGGAAAATTCTCAGAAATTGCCTTCAAATACCACCTCTCCCCTATGCCTTCTCTCCTCTTTCTGGGACTCCAAATAAACAAAAACTTTTTCACCGAACCCAGTATGTCCCTTACCTTCTTGTGACTATTTTCCAAACTTTTGTCCTCTTGCTTCAGCTCAAATGCTTTCTCCTGACCTGTATGTCTTGTTTCAGAGTGCATCAAACATAAAGCTCTGCCTCTCAGCTGCTTCTTCCTAAGTAGATGAACACTCCCAAGGCAAAGTAGCCCCCAATGGGGGTCTCTTCTCTCTAGACTTTCTTCTCCTAGATTTTGGTCCGCTAATAACTGACTATATTATTAACACTTCGTTTTTAGTAAGATGTTTTCTTGTCTCTCATTTAGACTCTTTACTTTTCTTCAGCTGCTAAATCACCTAGTCTACCATACCCAGCATCACAGTCTGCAACGTGGTTATTTTCAACAGTTCAGTCAGCATGATCTTCCTTTTTCCCAGGATATAAAACAATTATCCAAATTTGTAACGGAGCATCAGACCCGACACGTTTAAAGACAAAATTCATTTGCTCGTGTACAACATGGCCACTAAGGACTGTAGGAACAAAAAAATGTACTTCATGTTTAGAAACAAAGCTGTCTCGGGAAATTGGTTTGGCCTGCTATAATTAATATGGTTGGCATTCATTTTAAATAAAAAATATGTTAAGTCCTTTGAATTAAATAATAATTCTAATAAATCTATACAGTGAATAGCATGTCTTTATTCTATTTACATTTGTTATAAATATAATACATTTCTGAAAAGCTTATTTTTAATTAACTTGAGTAGATTTATATTTTAAACAGATCAACTCAATTGTTAAAGTTACATAATAAAGAATATGATAATTTAAATGACAAAAAAATTTCATATTGTGAAATAGTGCACCCTATGCTGAGATGAATGAGGAAAAAAAAGTCGAACTCCTTTCAAAACTATATTCAAAGCATCAGAAAAAATTTTTTTCTTTTTACAAAGTTATGTATAAGCCATAGGAACCACCAGATACTGAAGTATGAAGATTCTATAACCAAAGTTCAAAGATGATTTTAGAGAACTGTGTGAAGCAAGACAGGAAAACTTGTATTTAACACTCTGTAGAACTTCACAGTAAAGCTGGAATTTACAGACTAATGGCTTAACAGGAGTATTGCCAACAAGGCCTTTCCTTCCTCAGAATCATCTGGTAATATTCATATACCATCAATAAGTTGTAACAGCAGACTTAGACATTGGTTTTTAAGACAGGGCTTAATAAGGTGCATGGATATGTTGAAACTCTGTATTATGAGGATGTAAATTATTACCAGGGTTCAAAGAAATACAAAAAAAGAATGTTAAGTATGATTCTCAGTCCAACGTGCTTTGCATCATCAACACATTGACAAGTCGAAAGTATTTTGCAGCAATCCGAAACCAACCTCCATACCAAGTTAGGTATTTCAAATACTGCTGTTAAAACCCATTCCGTAAGATAAAACTGATTCTTGTGGATTTCAGTACAAATGTGCAAGTTGTCACACATTATTGATGATGATCAGGGCAGGCATGGAGTTCTGCTGACTTGTTTCGAACACTGTAACTTGGTCCGATAACTTGGCAAATACCCTAGGCGTTCCAAGGTTATAAACACCTGTATGAACAAAGCATGCTTTCAGCTGCAAACTGTGAATCTCCTGGCTTTTAAGCTGAAGTTTATATTGTGTTTGTCCAAGCCATGTAAATGATCCATGGATTTCCAATGCTTCTGGACTATGTGGGAGAAGGAAAATGGTTAAGTTGGAGGGGTTTTTTTTCTTTATAAAATTTTTCCCCAAGTCCCAGTAACACATTCCTTTGATCTAGAGACTCTATCTACTTCTAGAAACTATTTCATGAAGCCAACTGTTTATTAATAATGGCAATAGCTAGTATTACTATTGCTATAATAGCTGACATCTGTTAACATTTACTATGTTCTAGGCACAAGTGTTATCTCAATTAGTGCTCACAACGGCAGCTAGTAAATGATGGAATCTGATTTCAGACCTCATCTTTTAACCAACTGGTTAGCTGGTTAACCAACTGGAATAATTGGTTGGTTATTCATAACTAAAAGTAGTTTGTATGTGGGAATGCTTATAATACTGAAACTGTTTATAATGCTGAAAAATGGAAAGCAATCCGGTACCTACCAATAAGGCGTTAGTTAATTTATGACAAACATAATCAATCATACGCAGAATGTGTCTGGATTCCAGAGAGCTGCCCCAGATCCTACTTGGAGTTTTACACAATAATAATCTGTATACATTTCACATTACTTTTCAAAAAATCCAAAAATTTTTGAATTCCAAAAAAACCATCTAGGCCTTGAGATATCAGATATGAGAGTATGGACCCTGTATTTCTTTTGCTAAGCATTATTTTATAATTACAAAATAAAAACTTAAAAAAAAAACTCATATTGCAAACTTGCTGATTTTCTATGTTAAAGTTCTTTATCACCACCAAGCTTTCATAAAAATTTTTGTCTCTGATAAAACAATTTGCTGCTTTTGGAAACTGCCAGTCATTCCGTCACTATTGTAATGCTGAGACAATCCTCTGTAACTCCTCCACAACACTTCTGTTACGTCAAACACGAATCCAGGGCACGCCTGAGTACACTTTTTCTAGCCATCTTACGCCATTATGTACATAATTCAAAATACTAAATTGTTCTCAAATCAATCCTAAACCACAAAATTATCTTGCACTAAGTGAGTCTTTACCTTGTTGTTTTATGCCGAAGATCAACTATTACATCAACATCAGCCTTAGAACAATTGGACAGTAAAAGGGTGACTGGTACTAAACAAAGGCTGTGGAAGGAAAATAGAGAAGTTAAGCCGTGCATTTTCTTTCTTAAATCAACTTTCTTGAAAATAACATGAACACCTAACAAGCTCCGTAAAAATATTTAGATTCAAGTAAGGAAAAAAATTGAGTTCCAAAACCAATCCAGACACATTATTTGTGTAAATAAGAAGGAAAACACGTTCCTAAAATGCCTAAATGCTAAATATCAGAATATATACATCCACAAAACCATGTTGTTTCCATTTATCAGAGCTACTCTTAAAAAATAACCAAAGCGTTTTTAGTGGTTATTTCTCAAAATGAAAAACAAAAGTTTATAAATAACCACAAACTAGGAAAGATCAATGAAGAAAAAATAGTGAAAATGTCAACAACGAATCCTGTTTTATGTTTCTTGAAAATTACTTTATTTTGAGAGAACTTGGCCTCGACTGACATTTGCTTTTCTACCAAATCTGCATAAAAGCCACCATGTTTTGGAGAATGTGAAAATTATTTCTATACAACCAATTATGAGGAAGTCCTTTTGAAGTAGACACATTTACTCAGGTAATCCAGTTTCTGATATTGCTCTATAATTAATAAATTACTAAAGCATTATTAAGCATAGAAGAGGACATATGAACAGACTGATATACATTTCAAATCAAGAACATAATAAATGAACATAACCTAAGCACAAATGAGGCCTATTTACACATTATTATTAATACTTTATAAACATAAAGAATAAAGAAATAGTAAAAAATGAAATATAGTAACTTTATAAGTTCACACAAAATAACTTTAAAACTCTGCTCAAAATATTTAATGCTTTCAGAAATTTTATATCCTCTTACTGAGAAATATTTTCCAAACTATACTGCAAAGAACAGACTTCCCTCAATCAAAAAGCTCAGATAATTTCAAAAACACATCCTTCGGTTGTGCTGGTGCTGTGCCCTTGTCTTCCCCACAAACTTCTCACAAGGAAGGGAGGGCAATAAAGACTACTGAGTAGGTTTCCAGTCTGAACCACCTCCTTAAATTAAATCCAATTGCTTAATTTATAACACAAGGCAAAACCTTAGGAACTTTTGCTATTCTGTTCCCATTTGATCCTCAAATGTCAAATTCTCCATACTTTATCTAAATGCCTCTAGAAATGTGAACATCTGGCTATTTCCTAGCCCCAAACCAAAGTCATTATCTTCATTCCTTCTCTTCCTCCACTCACTGTTTCAGTGGATAGCACCCTCAATCTATCCAGCAAACCTTAGGGATCATACTAAGTGCTTCTTAACTGGGAAGGGGAGCTACTGTCTCAATAGTCCCCGCTCCCAATTTTCTTTTATTCTTCACAAATTTCTGTCAATTTGTGACAGGAATTTCTTCAGAATTTCTTCAGAAATTCCTTTCTCTCATACATCTCTGAAACCTGGTTACTTCACCTGATTTTCTTTTCCTTACAAGTTCAAGGCTGTCATTTACTACAACAGCCTCTGGATTAGCGCCCTGACACAATCCATTCTTTATATGGACTGTTTCTCATATCTGACCTGTGTTTCCCACACTTGAACATGGACCAGAATCACCTGGTAGGCGTGTTAAAAAAAAAAAAAAAAAAAGACTACTGGGCCCCACTCCCAGGTCTGGGGTACGGCTCAAGGATTTGCATTTTAACAAGTTCCCAGATAATGTTGAGGTTGCTGGTCTGAGACCACATTTTTTTAAAGACCACTTTATTTGACAAGTCTTTCAAAAATGCTAATCTGATGAGCCACACACAGTACCTAGAAACCAAACTGCTTACAACTATCCCCCTCCCCCACCAAATTTAGCATTATTAAAGGCATGGGTTCTACAGTTAGACTAAAGTTTAAATATTAGCTCAACAATTCTGTATCTCAGTTTTCTCAACTGTAAACTAGGAACAATAACTGTACCTACCTCTTGGGCTCGTTATGGTGATTAGGTAAGATCAAGTATGCTAAGTGCTGAGAATAATGCCTAGCACATGTTCAAAAGCTCCACAAACAACGTCTACTATGACTTCTTACTTTGAAAGCTACAGTAGCTAAACCCAGTATGTTTCATCTCTGGTCACATAGTCTTTCTCATATTCTTATTCCTGTACAGTCAGTGTGCTACTGCCGTAATCAAACCTCCTACTGTCCCATTCCCTCCCACAGGTCTATATGACATGAAGAACCCTTCTCCAGGTCCTCAATCTCTTCTCTTTAGGTTCTTTATCTCACTTTAACTGAATTTGGCTGAGTACACAGCTTCCTCTATAGCCCTCTTGACAACAGATGCTGTTCTTCAACCATCTTCCACACCTCTGGTCAGAATGTATCGCTTATGCAGTTCTCAATGCCACTTTTTGATTTCTTCCTCCTATCTCTTCTGTCAAAACACCCATTTTTTGGTTATAAACTACTCCATGGTTTTTCTTTTTTTTGGTCCTCATACTGACATACTAAAACCAGCAACAGTAACTCAGTATAGCAGATTCTTTGGGGGCAGAGGGAAGGATGAGTACTTCAAAATATCTTGGGTAAAGATGAGGGAAACATTGCTTCACCTCGCATTCATCTCCTGTGTCTGTGAAGCAGGGTCATACCACCCAGATGACAAAACACTGCTCGAGGCTTCTTTTCTCCATCATCTATTGGCTTCAATCATTAAAAGCTTCAGCATGAATTTGCTTTCTTCTTTTTAATCCCGAGTCTTGCCATCATGTGGAGAACTTTACTGTCTAAGCAGACGACTCATTCAACATCTTCTCAAAGTCAGTATATTCAAAACTCAGCCATCTACCCTCCACGGTCATACTGTGATTTTTTTTAGTCACCTAAAATCGCTACCTCTGAAATAATACTCTGTCACTCCACTCTCTAACAACTATCTCCCATCTCTCCAGCTCTCTCACTAAATTATACTTCTATTCTTAGTATCATAGGGATGACCAATCACTTTGGTCCTCTATTTCAGTATTTCTCAATTTCAGTTACTGTGGTATAACTACTGTTTAGCAGTTTTTCACTCCCCTCACCCTTCCCACTGGGGGACTGTGGATCATCCTTGTTGACTGTGAAGGTGAGGCTAATTGGCCAATGCAATATTAATGTCTTTGATGCAAACAGAAGCCTTAAATGTGCTCTCACAACATGATTCACATTTGTACTCAAGATATGCCATGAGAAGAACATATCCAAGTAGCAGCTGCCCATTTGGACTGAGCCCAAAATATACATGATGCAGACATGAACCCCACCAACCCACACCTTAAAGATGAGCTTCAAGCCAAATAGAAGTTGACCTGTAGATCCGTGAGTGTAAGAATGCCTTGTAGGCTACTAAATTCTGGAGTAGCTTGTCAGAAGCATTACTGTGGCAATGTGTACAATGACTGATACGGATGCATGCTGGTATCATCTGAGGATGTTTAAAAAAATAAGATGCCTGGGTTCTACTCGCAGAGATTCTGATTGAGCTGGGATTGAGCACTGGGATTTTCAAAAATTCCCCAGGTAATTCTAATGTGCAGCCCAGGTTGGAAAAAACTGCCACTTTTTATCCTTATCTAACCTGTCTTGTTTTCACATACTTCCACGCAGCTATTATTTAACTCTGATGTTTTATTTTTTAATCCATTACTCTACTTTGGCTTGATCATCTAGGCGGTGTGCCCCTGCTTCACAGACGTGTAAGATGAAGGGGAGGTGAAGCGATGATCAAACCTGTCCTGCTTCACATACTTCCCTGCACTGTCTAGCTTCCATGATTCTTTTTAACCCCAATAGAATCATGTGGAAAACTTCTAAATATCCTTGCCTCTAAAGCACAGCCGGAGTTTTAACCACTAAGGTTTTAAGAAGCACTGTGGAATCTAAGATACTCCGTAAGTATGTGAAGCATGATGGGTCCAATAAGCAAGAAACAAAGTTAGAACAATGGGTTAAAATGAAACATCAGGGAGTCAAAACTGCCCATGAAAGTACATGAAGTCAAGACAAATTCAATAGGATAAAACATAAAATTTTTTTCCTCAACTACGGCTGTACTTTAGAGCTACATTAAGACCTGAACAAAAAGGATTTTATAAATAACTTAAATGGTTAAAATTTTTAAAAATCTGACAACAGTGTTGGTAAAGGTATGGAGCAAAGGGAATTCCCATATGCTCCTAGTGGGATGTACAAGTTGGTTAAACTACTTTGGAAGAATTCCTAGATAAGTATGGGAAAAAAAAAAAAAGGCAAGCACACATACACCAGAAGACTATACACAAGATTATTCACAGCAGAATTCAAAATAGCTCAAATATGAAAATAATCCAGAAGTCCATCAAGAGTAGAGTAGATAAATAAATTGTTTCTGTATGTTCAAACATTCATAAGGCAATGAAAATTCTGTCGCTCCATGCAATAGTTGACAATTACTGACATAATATTAAATGAAAGAAGCCGGACATAAAAAGAATATACTCTATAATTCCATTTATATAAGAAGTTCAAAAAATGCTCCAAGCATATCAAAATAAAAAGTTGTATACTTAGTTGGAAAAATTACAAAGAGAAACTAAGTGACTACCAATATTGCGGACACACGGGGTAGTAGCTGGGAGGGAATACACAGGGGGCTTCTGTGATGCTACCAATGTTCTATTTCCTGAATAGAAGTGGTTATTTGGATGTTAACTTTGTGGGGAAAAAAAAAATCACCATAGTCATACATGTTGTTTTTGAGCACTTTTCTGTATGTTAAACTTAACAAAGAAAAGGTTTAAAAGTGGTTAGCACCATTTAAGTTAATTTTGAAATATGTCTGATGTTAAGTCTCTGTCAATGTCTTAATTTTGCCCAGCAATGTGTGTCCTTAGCCAGTTTCTTCTCATTCTTCTCAGAAGTTACCATAAATTTCACTTCTCAAACATGTTCTATCCTTTATTTTCTTATCTTCTACATTACTTTCAGTAGTTAATCTTGCTCCTAGAAATACTCCCTAAAATGAAAGCACTCCACATGTGTGAATATGTTAAAATTTCTCCCTACTTTCTTCTCTCCTTGTTTCAATAGTAAGGAAGTCTCTTCTGCAGTCCAAAGCTAAGTCATTCTTTGGTATATCTTTCCATCCTTAAAGATTCTGTTATTCTCCTTATATCCCATCGTTTCTTCTAAGACCATAAACATAACCATATCTTACTATTAAGAAAACAATATTGAGTGGCTATTTCCAATCCCTGTTCATAGCCCAGCTTTCTGAAAGGGTGGTCCACACTAGTAGACTACACTTACTTACCTCCCAATCTCTCCTCAACCTACTATTATATCCTGATTCCATTCCCATTACATAGCAACATTCTTCTAAAAAACCACTAATGACCTCTTCATTGTCAGATCCAATAAATAATTTTTTGTTCCATTTACTACTTGACATTTCTGCAGCATTTTAAACAGTTAAACTACTTTTCTTTCCTTGAACTGTTCTCACTCAGCTTTTGAGTGAGAACTTTCTCCTCATTGGTCTTTTCTTCCGAATTACTTCTTAACTAGTCTTCTTTGTGGATCCCTTTTTCTTCAGCTTTTCTCTCAGATGTCATTGTTCTGCAGGTCACTGTTCTCTTTTTGTTCTGTCCCACACCATCCCCACCCTTATCCAGGGTGAATTTTTCACCAAAATTCATACCCTCAATTATCACTCATAGACTTGTTCTAATATACATCTCTCCATCTTTTCTTATACCTGCAAACTAGCAACTTTTTGAAGTGTCATCTGACTTAGGGCTTTTTATTTTTAGAACCTTAAGTTTACATGATCAAACTACTGACAAAAGATGCCCCTTGAACAACGCAGAGGTTAGGGATGCCGACCTCCACACAGTCAAAAATCTGTGTACACGTTCTGACTACCCAGAAACTTAACTACTAATAGCCTACTGCTGACTCAAAGCCTTACCAATAACATAAACTGTCAACTAACACATATTTGCTATGTTATATGAATTATATATTTTTATGATAAAGTGAGCTGGAGAAAAGAAAATGTTAAGAAAATCCTTAAGAGAAAATACATTTACAATACTGTATTTATCAAAAAAGATCATGTACAAGTAGACCTACACAGTTCGAACTACATTGTTCAAGGGTCAACTGAACATGATTCTCCAAGAAGTTTAGCACTTAGCACTTAGTAAATCTTAACAATGCTGTCTAAATTTGAACTGTTTGACAAGTCTATACTATGGTCATTTCTTACATTTAATTTGTGTCTAAAACAAAACCAAAATGATATAATATTTTTTCTTGGTCTTGACTTAATGATTAACCTGCTAACCAAAAGGAAACTCGGCAACTGAGGTGTTTGAAGGCAATATCCACCTCTAACCAAAGCTGCAGCATACAGTGATCATAGTAAAGGGTAAATTATTTAAGAGCAATTTCCATAGACTCAATATTATTGTAAATTTCTTCTTCAATATTGGGGTTAATGCCATTGTTAAACTAAACAAATAAGAGTGTGTGCATGTGTGCACATATGTGCACTGTAGAAAAATTTTAAAAATAAACCTCAGACCTTTTTTGATGAAATGGATGATTAAATGATTCTGGGTAGTGAAGACTCGTTTTAATGAGATTAGAAAGCTGCTCTACTGATGGTCTTAAAGGAACTGTAGTGTTTTCTGGCCTGAAAAATTTTAATAGTTCCATTTCTGGTGGCTCCTGAGAAAAGAAAAAAATATATATGACAATAAAAACACTGTCTTGTTAAAATACAGCATATACAAACAAAAGAAGTTAAAACCAGTTGAGATAAAGGAAAGCATGAACAATACTTTTTCTGCTGTTATTTAAACTAATAGAATCATCTGTGATACAATTTAGGATAAAGAATCTAGGATCAGAATCATTTATTCATTCCCTATTTATTTGCAGAATTAGACTCGAGTTCCAGCAACTTCACATATCAGCTCTGTGATCTTGGATAAGGTATTAAATACTTTAAGACTGAAGTTCCTTAGGGGCACCTGGGTGGCTCAGTTGGTTGGGCAACTGCCTTTGGCTCAGGTCATGATCCTGGAGTCCCAGGATCGAGTCCCATATCGGACTCCCGGCTCTGCGGGAAGTCTGCTTCTCCCTCTGACCTTCTCCCCTCTCATTCTCAGTCTCTGTCTCTAATAAATAAATAAAAAAATCTTTAAAAAAAAAAAAAAAAAGACTGAAGTTCCTTACTTGTAAAAAGGGGTTCACAACTTCAAAATCTGTTGTGGTTCTCATTTGGTAAAATTCCTTATTATTTAGTACTTAAGCCACAGACATTGAATTGTATAGCACCTGCTTTAATTGTTGAAGAACTAAAATTGCCTTAAAACTTCATTTTGAAAATAGACTGCTGGGTTTTATAGATTATAGTGCTTCATCTGTATTCACTGAAGGTTAACATGCATGTAAAAGTCTCAATATAGCCAGTGTCAGGCACATTATAAACATTTCAATAAATATCATTATCACCTAAATGAAACAGAGAATATTGCCCCCTTTCTACTATTATTATCTTTTTTAACCCTTTTTTTCTCCATTTTTCTTTACTATCCAGGAAAATTTTGATCTTTAATTTCCTGCTAGTCTTCTCTGGATTTTGATTCTGCACTAGGGATTGGCTAACTATAGCCCATGGGCCAGATCCAGCCTGCTTCCTGTTTTCATAAAGAATGTTTTATATCCATTTGTTTACATATTAGCTATGGTTGCATTGGGACTCCAACAACAGAGATGAGTAATTAAGACTAAGACCTTCTGTCCAGCACAGCCTAAAATATTATCTGGCTACTGACAGAAAAAGTTTGTTGATCCCTGATGGATACAGCTGTAAAAGCAAGAACTAAATTTGGTTTTGATTTAGAAGTCAGAGAAAAGTAACTAAAGGTTTACTTTGGAGGAAAGAAAAGAACAGAAGCAGAACTTCTGGGGTGCTAGTTATGTTCTATTTCTTGATCTGGCTTCTAGTTATACCAGAGTACTCTTTGATTTGTGAAATTCGGAGCTACTCAACTATTCTGTATTTATCTTACACTTTAATAGAAAGCTAAAAAAATGTATTTTTGTTTAAAATATTCTAAACATAAAAAAACAAGCTATTATTTGAGACTTCTAAATTATACTAAATTTCCATATGCCACTTATTAGTGAAAAACACACAAACAATAGCCACAAAGGGATATCAAAGGCCTAAGCTAATTTACTAAGAGAATTTTTAAAAGTTTCCCCCTCTCCCAGCTTAAAAGTAGCAAAAAGTATTTTCACAATCAGTGATAAATATTTGTCCAGTAACTTGACAATAAGGATCTCATTCATACCTTATGACAGCTCCACCACAAGAGAGGCAAGGAGTAAAGAACTATTATCTCTGTCTTATAATTGAGTAGTAAGCTAAGGTTCATCAAGTTATATATGTAATTTGATCATCAATCTGAAAGTCTTTGGGCTCCAAATTTATTATTCACAGTATTATGAAACTTCCTTAACTCCCAAGCTCAGTTAATCATATAAAGAGAATAAAAAAATATTTCAAAGGTGAAATACAGAGAAATAAAAATGATATGCCATTCATGGTATGTAAAATGAAAACATAACAAGAATAAATTTTACAGAAATCACTTTTTCATTTTCTAAATGCTAATTTTGCCAATGTTTAAGATGTTCTAAATTATCGAAAGTTATATAATATATACAACTAAAACTTGGGACTTCCGTATTAATTAAATGTGAAGAAATAATTTTTTAAATTAAGAAACAGATTTGGGGTTAAATCTGATATCTTCATTTAAACTAATGGAATATTACCATTTGTAACCATCGAAGTAAAAATCGATTCAAGTCGTAGAACTGCCAATGGATGCTAAAACTAGTGGACCTAGGTTTGATAGGAAATTAGTCATTTACATAGGTCCAAATTATCTCCCCACAAATTACTTATTAGAAAAGGAAAGGAAAAACAGTAACTATACTGTAGAAAAATACGGTGGATACCACCTTAATCAAATGATCCATCACTGAAAATGAAACAAATTAACAGCAAGTGCTTTTTGATAAAATACATTGACAAGGACGTAACATCACTTCTGTAGTATTCCTGCCAAAAATGTATAAACTTAATCTAATCATGAGTTAACACAAGAAAAATCCAAAGAGGCATTATTCTACATTAAAATAAATGCCCTATGCTCTTCAAAGATGTCAATGACATCTTGTCAATGACAGATCAAGGCTCATAAACTGTCCCAGATTAAAGGAGACTAAAGAGACACGACAAGTAAATGTAATACATGATCCTACACTGGATCCTGGGTAGGAAAAAAAAATATTGTCAAGCATATAATGGAGACCCCTAATGACATTTGAATATGGACTATATAAGAGTAATGCATCCATGTTAAACTTCCTGAATTTAATAATAGTGTCTGTGATTATGTAAGAGATTGTCCTTATTCTTAGAAATACTCCATGAAGTAAATAGGGGTAAAGAAGGATATCTGCAATTTAGTTGGGAGTAATTACTTGGGAATGATTAAGAAAAAAAAAATCAATGTATACATAAATAGCGAAAAAATGATAAAGCCAAGAAGGTAAAATGCTAACCACTGGTGAACCGTGGTGAAAAGTATGAGAGTCCTTTATACTATTCTTGCACCTTTTCTGCAAGTTTGAAAATTATTTCAAAATAAAAGTTTTCAAAAATAATGAGAAAGCTTGAAATTAAGATCCACTATTCATAAATACAATACAAGGTCACTATTTGAATTACTGAAATGTGCTTAAATTTTGTTCACATATACTATGTGAACTTTTTGGTAAGATGAAATAGTATTTTATGAGAAATCAGAAAACACATAAACACTATTAGCAGCTGCTGCACCACTCCACGGGGCAACCTCTACATTTTACATTTCGCCCTCCCTGGAGTTGTGGAGTGGTATCCGCATGTTTCCCTTCCTCTTGAGCAAATTTTCTTTTTGTGACCATGAATTCTAGATTCAATATAGAATATTTATTAGAAACTTCAAGATCACAAGGGCATCTTAATATTCTTACAAGATGCTAATAAATTTTAATTTATGTCCATTTCTTCTTTTAACTAGTCTTCTGCCACCAACTCCTGCACTCAAATCTCAATATAAAAACCTGCACAAACCAGACCCCTTCAAAAACCCATAAACCAACCAAACAAAATACCCCACAGTTCACAAGACGACCCAACAAAAACTGTTATTACCTGTTTCTGAGGACACGAAAAGGCTTCTTTTCCTATAGTGTGAAGAATAACATGATGCTGACCTTCCAAAATAAGCTGCTTACTATCTTCCACTACATAAGCCTAAACATACAAAGCACAAAAATGTTACCTTTCTTGGCAGCACCTCAAAAGTAATGAATGCAAATATTTGATGAAAGGTAGAACTATTACGGCTACTTAACAATTACCAACACTATGGCTATGTCAGAATTTTATATATTCACTTGATCAATAAAGAATCTGTCAAAATCTGTTTTGCCTCAATATAACACAGCTGGCCTGAATATTTAAGGGATACATCTTAAAGTCTTTTTCAATTTTCTCTAAGAGAACTCTTAAGAAACTAATCCAAAAAACAGTGCTGGAACACAAGTCTTTTTGTTACTGGACTGCCAATCTACAGGCAAAAATTTTTTCTCAGTCTTGCTTCTGAAATGCTTCAGGGTTTATCACGTGGTAGAACAAGATCAGTGAGTACAATCATAAATCTTGTAAGCAGAAACTTGGATATCTTAAACCTAAGTATATACCCTTAAAAAAAAAAAAAAGCCTGAATTCATCTACATCAAAACACTGGGCCCAGCATATAACCAACACATCACTGTCTTGAATGCTTCTGTCCCAGAGAAAACGTTATATGTAAATGGCTCTGATATACTGTTACCATCACATTATGCAAATACAAAGGCTTAAAAATTTTTTGACAAGCCCAGTTTTTTTTTTTTTTATTATAGATTTGACATAAAATTTCTCAGGCAAAATGCTATATAAAAGTTTCTAAATGTTTTCATTTCATATTTTCAATTTGTGTACTTATTTAATTGTGGCTAGTTTTGTCACCCGCAGGCCACACTCAGAGTAGTGATGCACAAAGATACAGGACAGCTTGGGACCTGCTCAGTGCACATTAACACACAGCCCAGCGATGCTGGAGTTTAACACCTGCTGGGGTGGACCGTTAGCAGAGAGGTTGGATGCTGAAGGGTAAAGTTCTGAGACATGTCATGTATTTTTTCCAATGGTCTCATGGGATTGAACAAAAATCACCCATAGCCTTGTCGAATTCTCTAATGCATTCTCCTCTCTGCACAAAGGCTTAACTTTTTAAAACAAACCTTTGTATTTGGTTAGGATTGGTTAGGAATTGTTCTGTGCCCCTTTTCCAATTATTTTTCATAAAAAATGTTGTCTGAGCTCTTCATTTTTCTCCTGCGTCCTATTTTATTGAAAGATGACTTATGTTTCCTGTTTTCTACTCCACAACTTAAATGACTTTTCAAGTTTCCTTTCATGCAGTGTGTCATTTTTGCATTATCTAGAGACCTCACTAAAGAAAATCTACCATTTTCTCAAATGAGATGTGATAAACTTATCTTAGAAACTAGCCACTACCAACTTAATATCCTATTCTTTATTCTATTCAAACTTCTATTTTCTAGCCAAGGAGCATCATAATCTTGGCTTTCTTCTTCATGTAATCAGCAATAATAGCAGCAGTGGGCTGCTATTCAGGGCTGCTTTCCACCCTCCCCCCCCCAGCCAAAGTAACTGTGGACTTAACAAATACAGAATACAGACAGATAATACATTACTCAAAATCTTGTCTCAGAAATATTACAAATTGTTACATGGCAGAAATCTGTGGAGTGCAGCTACATACCCCAAGGGTCTAGCACACATTTAATGAGTAGTTCGTTACTGCTGAGCCTCAAAATAGAAGCCTCTTGATTTCTAAGCTTTAAGAACATTTAATTTCAAGCTAAAAATGTGTAACTGATCTTTTTAATATTAAACACCTAAATCGATTAAAGTATAAATTTGTTTAAGCAGTTTTATTGAAACTCATGCAAAAAAAGAAAAAAAAAACTCAAGCCAGCTCGGTTTTAAAAAAGTTTATTAGGAAATGTATGATATAGTAAAAAAGAATAGAATATCTGAACCGATTTAAAAATATGTGTATTGATCATCTACTATAGGCATATCTCTATGTGAGCCCTTGTTTCAGACAACACAAAATCAAACCTTTCCACACTGTTCAGGTAACTATCCTTGGACAAGATCCTTAATTTCACTGTAGAATTGTCTTTTTAAAAGTTATATGTAATTTTATTATACATTATATGTAACATAATTTATATGTAATTACAAATTCTTATAATATATGCATAAAATACAAAAGGGTGCACTGTGAAAAACAAGCCTCCTCTGTATTATAGTAAGTAACTTTAAGGAAGTCTAATGTCTAACCCATCTCATTCTGGTCTGCCGTGTGTGCATCTTATCTGGATGTGATTTTTAAAAACTTAAAAACTTATGTGGATGTGATTTTTAAAAACAAAATATTTTCAAATAATCTGGAAAAACTGAAAACACACCCCACAAATAGATAATAATTTAGAATTATTGTTAATTTGGTTGGGTAAGATAAAAATACTCTGGGATTATTGTTAAATAATAGAGTCCTCATCTGCGAGAAGTAAATACAGAAGCACTTACAGATAAAATATTATATTTAAAAAAAAATACTACAGCAAAAAAATAAAGGAAAGTAAAAATAAAAGAAAACAAAGGAGAGGGGCTAATGGAATAGATGAAAAATGAATAGTAACATATTAGTGACTATGGAGCCTGAGTAATGGGTACCTGAATGTTCATAATGCTATTTTTTTTTAAGATTTTATTTATTTATTTGACAGAGAGAGAGATCACAAGTAGGCAGAGAGGCAGGCAGAGAGAGGGGGGGAAGCAGGCTCCCTGCTGAGCAGAGAGTCCGATGCGGGGCTCGATTCAGGACCCTAGGATCGTGACCTGAGCCGAAAGCAGAGGCTTTAACCCACTGAGCCACCCAGGCGCCCCCATAATGCTATTTTTTTCTTTTTTGGTATTTGAAAATGCCCATAATATAGAGTTTAATAATGATACCCGTTTTCATGGAGCGTATCATTATCTACAGTATTCTCAGTACCACTAAGAAGTAACAGTAACAAAGAAGAAAGTTATCTAATTTGAATGAATTCTTTTCTAAGTAAAAAGTCATGGGAGAGGACACGCCTGGGTGGCTCAGTAGATTAAGCTTCTGCCTCAGGCTCAGATCATGATCTCAAGGTCCCCGCTCAGTGGGGAGTCTGCTTCTCCCTCTCCCTCTGCCCTTCCTCCTACTTGGGCATGTGTACTATCTCTCTTTCTCCCTCTCTCAAATAAATAAAACCTCGGGGAAAAAAAGATCAAAAGGTCATTATGGGGGTGGGGGAGATGGGTGAGCTTGGTGGTGAGCACATACTGGGGCGCCTGGGTGGCTCAGTGGGTTAAAGCCTCTGCCTTCAGCTCAGGTCATGATCTCAGGGTCCTGAGATGGAGCCCCACATCGGGCTCTCTGCTCAGCAGGGAGCCTGCTTCCCCCTCTCCCTCTGCCTGCCTCTCTGCCTACTTGTGATCTGTTTCTGTCAAATAAATAAAATCTTTTTTTTTTTTTTTTAAAAAAAGGAAGGCACGTATTGCATGGAGCACTGGGTGTTATACGTAAACAATGAATCTTGGAACACTACATCAAAAACTAATGATGTACTGTATGGTGACTAACATAACACAATAAAAAAATTTTTTAAAAGTCATTATGGGTAACTGTTATTATTATTTTAATAAAAAGTTATTATGGGTAACTGTAAAAAAGTTATAAAATAACTTAGATATTAAAACTGAAAATTTTACACAGAAAAAATATAAATACCAGCTTACATTTGTTCTTTAGCTTAAGGCTCAAGTATCTACAAGCAAGGCTTGCTGAAATAATTTTATAACACATACCTTCCATAATACGACAATATTCAAATCCACCTCACTGCACTTCTGAATTAATCTCACAGCATCCTCTATTGACTGTTTTTCTGCATGCACAGGTGGCTGGGCTTGTGGTTTCTTTAATTCAGAAGACAAACTTCGATAAAAGAAGTCTGCACATGGACTTGCTGAGCTTATTATCTGTTAAAAGAAAATCACTTACCTACATAAATGTTTTCAACTAAATATACCCTGCCAAAATGTATATTTCTCTCTGTATTTCTATATAACCAAAAGGCTTATTAAATCACTTCTTGTCAATGTGTCAGTACAGGGAGGCTGTAAAACACACAGTTAAACACAGTTAAAACACACAGTTAAACACCTAAAATACTAGGCACTAATTACCCTGAATCTTAAAGCTGTTATCTTAAAATAATTAAATTATACTTTCATGACATTAGGTTTGACCTTCCAAGTATCGAGGGAGGATAATGGGTAGTTCTAATAAAATGAATAAAAAATAAATTACTGAAAAGTAATATTCTTTGTACTATTAAAATAACAGAAATATTTCTCAAATACTTAGAACAGTAGACAACATCCAACAAAACAGAATGCAAATGGAATTGCTAATCTTAATACGGCTTTTATACTTGAAGGGAGAGAACATGAAAAAAGAATTAAAAAAAAATTTTTAAATGGAATGAGAACTATAGGATTTCCTTTAACGGAATATTGTTTCATAGTAAAATCTCTATACTTATGATTATGATTCCCTGTATTATAAGCTATATTATATGGATGCTAAGTTTCAAGTTAATTATTAAATATTAATAATATGTAAGTTTTCACCTTTAAGAGTGAACTATTTTCTGGTAAACAATTGTTCCAATAGGTTTCTCATTAACCTGTAGTGTTTGGTGAGTTCTATTTACTCAACCAGATTCATCAAAAGGGAAAAATGTCTTTGTTTCTGCCTTCTTCAGTACTCCTACACAAAATTATTTGGCAACAAATACAATAAAAATTACAATCTTAACTTAAGGGTCTTGATTATGTCTCTAACAATTTTAAGTTTCAAAAAGAAATGAACAGAACAAACAACTGAAATCATGAAACTTAAATTCAATCATTCGGGAGGCACAATGTTGCCAAAAGTCACACTTGTTTGGGAATTATGGGGCTTTTGGTACTCTGAGATATTTCTTCAAGTAGTCAATAGACAGCCACAAAGAATGTGTGAGATGAAGGCAAATGACAAGAGAAATACGAAAGTGTAAGAAAGTCTAGGATTATCAGAGGAAAAATACACAGAAGAAACAGTAACTGAATCAGTAGCAATAATAACAGTAACAGGGCACAACTACATGGAATTTTATACCCTTGGTCCAATGTTTCTCAAAACAGATCACCAGATCACCTCTTCAGATTATCTGCAGAGCTGGTTGAAAATGCACATTCCCAAACTCTACCCAAGATGTAATGAACCACAGTTTTAGAGTTGGGGAGGCAAAGCCTTCATTTTTGCAAAATTTCCTAGATCAAAATTAGGGTCTGCAGACTGGTAACTTCAACATCACCAAGGAGCTTATAACAATTTATTATACATATTTTTTATTAAGTAAACTCTGTGCCCAATGCAGGCTTAAATTCATGACCCCAAGATCAAGAATCACATGCACCACCAGTGCATGCACTAGCTTATAGCAATTTAGACCCTCAGATCCCACCCCAGGCCTACTGAATTAGAACCTGCAGTTTAACAAGAGTCCCAGATGACTCATATGCGCAGTCTCTGAAGGTCTGAAAACCACTGCTCTAGGTGAGTCTCACAAATAATTAAGTTGGACTATCACTGTCCTAGACAACATATTTAAAATCACAGAGAAGTTTTTTATTTGGATGTCAGAACCATACGACACTCCAAAATCCACATGATTATCATCTTTATGTTCCACTGTGACCACTTTCCCTAATAAACAGGCTCTCTTGTATAATCCGGTTTCGTTTTTTAATCCCAAGAATTATACTTTTTACCGGTGATACTCTCAAAAGGAAGTTAGTTTTAAATAACTAATTAAAATGGCATAATCCATACAGCATTTCGACTCTGTTTTGGAACATGAAGGTAAGTTGCAAAACTGAACAAAGTTGGCATGTTCATCCACAGAAGAGTCTGTGGATTACTAAAGCAATAGTTTTGCAAAAATAGTCAGATATTCTACAACTGTGACCTTTAAAATCAAATGCTGGGCGCCCGGGGAGCTCAGTGGGTTAAAGCCTCTGCCTTTGGCTCAGGTCATGGTCTCAGGGTCCTGAGATCGAGCCCCGCGCATCGGGCTCTCTGCTCAGCAGGGAGCCTGCTTCCCCTTCTCTCTCTGTCTGCCTCTCTGCTTACTTGTGATCTCTCTCTGTCAAATAAATAAATAAAATCTTTTAAAAAAATAAAATCAAATGTTATTGTGCTTATTTGCATACCTGTTCATTTCCAAAGATGATATCTGCAAAGATATATTTTTCTGAGAACTGTGTGGAACCTGAAAAACAGGGGAAAACAAACTAATCAATATCATTGTCATGAAATATAAAATGGCCCTTAGGAAAGTGTGAAAATAAAATGAATTTACCTTCTTTTTCCTTACATCGTATTGCCTTGAAGCAAAATTTTCCCTTCTCTCTACTGGCAAGTTTGGCGTCTGGAAAGAAAAGAAAAAAATTTCAAAGACCTTTCTCAGCTGCTTATGACAGGGCAAAACCTAATTCATTATTCAAACTTCCTTAGTCAAACTGAAAAATAATTCATAATTATAAATAATGTTTAACGAAAAACATCTCCATAAAGCAAATTTCACTCAGCTCTTAAAAAGGATGAAATTCAATTTTCTTGAAATTCATGTTCATGTGTGTGTTTGTGTGAGACATTACAGATAAACAGAAAAATTTAAAAGATTAGAACCTGGGAACCAGGGAGCCCACAATTCTACCACTCTATCATTTCTTCATTTCCTTTCAGTATTTTTCATATGTATGATTTTTATCAGTATTATTATATGCACATACTATGCTATGATGCACTTTCTCAGTATTGCAAACACTTTAAAAATGTTAACGTATTTTAATGACTAAAAAATAGTCTGAGTTATAACTAAATACATTAAATCCACACTGAATTTTTCTCTATTAAACATAACCTTGCAATACACTGCTCTGTTTTCAATATATGGATTTCATGTATTTTGAATTAATTCTTTTGTATAAATTCCAAAAGTAAGGATTACCAACAGATTAAATATGAGTTTAAACATTTTTATATTTTTTGAAATATACTGTACAATTCTCCAGAAAGAGCAAATATCATTTTGCCAGCTTCACTCCACTCTTATAAGCACTTGGCAGTCTCATATTACTGCCAGGATAATAAACTGATAGAAATATTCTGGAAAACAATTTATCAATATATTTATCACAAGTATGTATATTCTTCTGTTTGAGCATTATATAGGTATGGAAATACATGGAAAAGTCAGTCACTATAGAGGTATCGTTATACACAGAAAAACAGCCTACCAATGGCAAAGGAAACAAAAAGAACCTTCCATATTCTAGTCTATGTGTTTCTGTATTGTCTGAAATTTTGAAAGTGATCATGTACTTAGGCACTGATTTTCCAACTGAATAAAGAAAATGTAAACAGAAAGCTGTGGAAGGAAATAAAAAGATGGGAAAGAGGGCGCCTGGGTGGCTCAGTTGGTTGGGCAACTGCCTTCGGCTCAGGTCATGATCCCGGAGTTCCGGGATCGAGTCCCATATCGGGACTCCCGGCTCTGCGGGAAAGTCTGCTTCTCCCTCTGACCTTCTCCCCTCTCATTCTCAGTCTCTCGCTCTCTAATAAATAAATAAAAAAAAAATCTTAAAAAAAAAAAAAAAGATGGGAAAGAATGGATTAAGAAAGGTAATTTGATTCACAAATAAACTAATGAAAACACAGCTGAATGCTTAAAAAAGGTAATTATTTTTAAAAAGGTACCAACAATCTTGTATTATATAATATTATAGTACTACTCTGAAAAAAAAATCAAGCAACGAAGATGTGATAATTTACTATGAAGAGAGAAAAAGTCACAAACCTTTGTTTTCAGAGAGATTTACAGATTTCTGTAACTTCCAGTGTTTGCTACTACTTGATACTTGTACTATATGGAATTCCTTAACACCTGCTTCACTCTATCAAAAAGAAGTAAGAGTCATTCAGGACTTAGGAACACAAACTTAGAGTATTCTAATGAAAACAACATTCTGACACTGCTACCAAAGTAACATAAGATGAAATTTTTATTTTGAAATAAACAATATACATTTCAGAAAGCTTAAGTTACTTAAATTCTTCCTTAAACATTCTTTTCTTCTTTTAAGTAGGCTCCACACCCAGCATGGAGCCCAATGCAGGCTTGAACTCACCACTCTGAGATCAAGACCTGATCTGAGATCAAGAGCTGGACGTTTAACTGACTGTGCCACCCAGGCACCCCCTCCTTAAACATTGTGAAAACAGAGAAGTCAACATTTTATCCAAAAACTATATTTATTTATTTATTGTTCCCCCCCGCTTCCCTCCCCAGAATCCCAAAAACTATATTTACCTATAATGTATACCTGGTGGCCAATTTTAAAATATTGAACAGTATTCAATTATTAACCTATCATAATGAGTTACTGGAAGTATTTAATAGATCAAACAGTATTTGTTACCAATTTTTTTTTTAATATTTACTTACCTATTTTAGAGAGAAGAGACAGTGTGTGTGTGTGTGTGTGTGTGTGTGTGTAAGCATGGAGGGAAGGGCAGAGGGAGAGAGAGAGAGAAAGAGAAACTTAAGCAGAGTGTACCTGAGTGTGGAGCCTGAGCCTAAACCAAGAATCAAAGGCTAAACTAACTATACCACCCAGGAACCCCTTGTTGTCAATTTTGAATCAAAACTGTGACATTTTCTTTTTATTTCTTCTAATCTTTCTGAGATATCTAATTCTTATTAAGACAAACGCCAATAACAAAAACAAATCAGAATCCCAAAATACAGCCAATGCACATAAAGTTAAACTGTGCATAATTTTTTATTCTCCTGAATAAGAACTAATTTGAAATTATTAAAATCTTAAAATTTTAGGAAGACCTGGGTGGCTGTGGCAGTTAAGCGTCTGCTTCCGCCTCAGGTCATGATCCTAAGGTCCTGGGATCGAGTCCCACATCGGGCTCCTTACTCAGAGGGGAGCCTGCTTCTCCCTCTGCTTGCCGCTCCCCCTGTTAATGCTCTCTCTGTGACAAATAAAATCCTTAAAAATAATAATAAAATCTTAAAATTTTATTTTTACAAATGTTACTTTCTTTGAAGATCACCAAAGTATTAGCAATACCTTAAAAAGAAGCAACCTTACAAGTTTATAAAGCCAAAAGCGAAGGACATTACAGAGCAACACTTCAAATAAGCATTTGAACTAAATCAACCTGAAGCTAAGATGCTATTTTCATCATGAGATCTCATTCCCTTAACATTCATTTTTATATTTAGAGTATTTAAACAGGAATGGTGAAAGGTCTGAAATGCTTATATGAAGAAAATGATACTCAGAAATGTGTAAGTGAATGTTACCAAGTTAATATGGAATGTGAAATCCTAACACAACTCTGTAAATTTAGTTATATCAATAGATTCCCAATGGTGAGACTAGAAAGCACTTTATCTTTGTGGTATTGAATTACTCACATATAGAGCTATATATCATATGACTATATTAACACCACCAGGTCCTTTTTAGACTTAAAATTCCAAAGCTAATGGAAAATTAAGATGTTTTCACACTGTTGTATATGAACATTCCTAAATTCCTAGCTTATGCTCTCTTGTGGGGGAAAAAAATCCTTCACTGAAAACAAAGGAAACACTTCAAATATAATTAAAAATAAAACTTAGTTTTAAACCAACTTACAGTATTGGTATTTTCCACATCCACAAAGACTAGCATATTGCCCCCTCGGCCCTCCTCATCTTCAAGAGAATTACTTCTGCAGACAGTGGCTCGTACATTCAAAGATCGGCTGGTACAAATAATTGCAGTGTGTCTTAATATTCTGTGACTGAAGAAATACAAAATTGCAGATTTAACAGAAGAACCTCTCCATGTGTTATGATTCCCTAATTCTAAACAAAGTTTTTAAAACATAATTGTTCCTAGGGCCATTTATACTCTAAAACAAAAACAAAACCAGAGTGTAGTACAATAAAATTATCTTGTTAGCCTAACTTCATTTCAATTCTTTCTTCTCAGTTTGGAAGGAAACTAAATAGGTTCCCAGACTCTAGGCATGTCTGCTCACCAAACTCATCAGTATAGCACATGAAAATAATTTTCATGTAACAATGTCCTGATTATGCTACTTCTTTGATAGTGGTTTTGAAGCAACTAATCCTTCATCAAGTAAACCCTAAACTTTCACCTGTCATTGAAGGCCCTCCACAACAGAACATGAAATTTACATTTCAATGTTAATTCCCCTTTATTACTTCTTTTTTCTAATATTACCTCCTAAATTTCTTCTTCTTCTTTTTAAATACAACTGAAATACAATGTCCTAGGAGTTTCAGGGATAAATCATATTCAGTATATGTATACACTATGAAATTATCTCTTTGATAAATCTAGTTACTATGTCATCATACAAAGCTATTGTAATATTACTGACTACAGCCCCTCTACTATAGATTACATCCCCATGATTTATTTTAGAAAAATGAAAGTTTATACCTCTTAATCCCCTTCACCTGTTTCACATGCCCCCCAAGTCCCCTCCCCACGCTGATAATCAGCAGCTTCTTCCTTTTATCTAGGAGTCTGTTTCTGTTTTGTTTTTTTGGATTCCACATATAGGTGAAAAAATATGGTCTTTCTCTGTCTTACTTTACTTAGCATATACCTTCTAGGTCCACCCATGTTTTCATAAGTGGCAAGATTTCGTTCTCTTTTATGGCTGAGTAACATTTGTGTGTGTGCGTGCGTGCACACACATGCCGCATCTTCTTTATCCTTATAGATGGAACACCTAGGTTGCCTCCATGTCTTGGCTATTGTAAATAATACTGCAATGAACATAGGGGTGTATATATCTCTTTGGATTGGTGGTTTTGTTTTCTTCAGATAAATACCCAGAACTGGAACTGCTGGATCATACAGTAGTTATATTTTAGTTTTTTGAGGAACTTCCATGCTGTTTTCCATAAGTGGCTGTACCAATTCATATTTCTTTTTTGGAAATATGGAAATGTGGGTTCCTTTTTCTCTACAACCTCATCCACACTTATTATTTTGTCTTTTTGATGACAGCCAATCTGAAAAGTATGAGGTAATATCTCATTGTGGTTTTGATTTTCATTTCCCTGATTAGTGATGTTGAGCATCCTTTCATGTGTCCGTTGGCCACCTGTAGGTTGTCTTTTGAAAAATGACTTAGATCCCCTGTCCATTTTTTAATTTTTTATATTAAATTGTGTAAGTTCTCTATATATTTTGGATTATAACCCCTTATTCAATGCATGATTTGCAAATACCTTCTCCCATTCAGTAGAATGCCTTTTTGTTTTGCTGATGGTCTCCTTCACTGTGCAAAGGCTTCTAGTTTGAAGTGATCCCATTTGTTTTACCTTTTGTTGCCCTTGCCTGAGAAGACCCCAAAAAACATTGCTAAGATCAACGTATGTCAAAGAGCTCACTGCCTATGTTTTCCTCTAGAAGTTTTATGTTTTCAAGTCTTACATTCACGTCTTTAACCCATTTTGAATTTATTTCTGTGTATGGTATGATAATGGTCCAGTTTTCCCAACACCATTTATTGAAGAAACTACCTTCTCCATTGTATATTCTTGCTTCTTCTGTCATAGATTAATTGACCACATACACATATATTTATTTCTGGGCTCTCTATTCTGTTCCATTGACCTGTGTCTATTTTCATGTCAGTCTCCTACTGCAGTGATTATTACAGCTTTGTAGCACAGTTTGAAATCAGGGAGCATGACAGCTCCAGCTTTATTCTTCTTCCTCAAGATTACTTTGTTTGGGGTCTTTTGTGGTTCCATACAAAGTTTAGGATTCTTTGTTCTAGTTCTGTAAAACATGCCATTGGTATTCTGATGGGAATCTGTAGAGTGTTTTGGGTAGTCTGAACATTTTGATAATATTAATTCTTCCAACTCATGAACACAATATATCTTTCCACTTATTTGTGTCATCGCAATTTCTTTCATCAATGTCTTATAGTTTTCAGAGTATAGGTCTTTTACTTCCTTGGTTACATTTATTCCTAGGTATTTTTATGCAACTGTAAACAGAACTGTTTTCTTCATTTCTCTGATACTTCTTTATAAGGGTATTGAAATGCAATCAATGTCTGTATGCTAATTTTGTATCCAACTTTACTGAATTCATTTATTAGTTCTAATAGTTTCCAAAAAAAAAAGTTTTCCCTTTACTTCTTTTATATATATTTTACACTGTAACCAAACTAATTATATTCAGTTTATACTTCCTAATTTACAAATCTTCATTTATATACATTCACTTCCTGAAATACCATTTTCTTGCCCATACCCCTTGACATCCAAATTCTGAAATCTTTACTTTCTTTGGAAGCTCATTTTACTACTACTACTATATTCCACAAAGCCTTCCCTTACTGCCTCGGCTAGAGTATGCTCTATTGTCTTCTGAAGGAGAATTAATATTTACTGAGTATCTAAAATGTCCCCATTCTTATAAATACTGTTATTATTTTGTCCTCACAATAAGTCTTACAAGATATGGAGTAACACAATCATTCCTAGGTAATTTTAAAAAATGACAATGCCTTTATCACAAATAAAATGATCTGTTGTTTAATAATATATAGGCACCAACCCTTGTGAAGATCAAGGTTTGATTTCTTCGGTGACCCCCATAACACCACCCTAATCATCTGTTCTACAAATACATACTCTTTTCCTCACACATTCTCAGGGGTCAGGAGAGGACACAAGGGGAAAGGAAAGGTAAAACAAAATAATTTTCTTGAAACAGGATGACTATAGCAGGTTGTCTTCACATACAAATAGTACCTGCGAATTTCATTATGTGATGACTTTGGCCAGAGTACTTGGTTTTATCAAAGAACCATGAAGTTTGTAGATAAAAGCCACTAAGATTAAGGTAGCCTCATTTTTTGTACCTTTGGCTCCTTAGAACATCATTAGGGACAAGCTCAAATATAAACATCATGCATAATTTGGAACGGGATAATTTTTAAGAAACAATGACATATGTTAACAAATATCAAAATGTTTATTTGAATTTATACATATACATTAAACACAGAGGTTAAATCTAGAAAGTTTTATAATACTCACCGTATTTTAGGCTGCTTTTTAACACTTTCATAGTAAAACAAAAAGTTAATTTCGTGGACACCTTCTTCATCTGGTCCACGTAACCACATTGGTAGCTGAACTGAAGCTCCAGGTAGAAGCACGGTGTCAGGAAGGGGAACAGGAATCACCTCTGGCTGACTCCCTATGCCAATGCCAAAGTCTACAGAGGAAGCTGATGATACGAGTGCTGTACACACAGAGGTAGAATCTGTCACAACAGTCTTGTAAGCACTACAGTTCTCAGAAGCTGAGGGACTTAGTGGTGTTAGGACAGCTGTGTTACCACCAAAAGTAAAGAACTCAGGACGTTTAGAAACAACCTTCAATCCAGTAAGAGGACATTTGCTGACATTGACAAATTCTACATATGCTTTTCGGATTTCTCCACAGAGGAGCCCTGTAGGAAAATGTATAAAGAACACCTGCATTGGAGGGAAAAAATATTATTATACTGTCTGTTAAAAATTCCAAACCTCTAGTGAGTAACAATTTAAGATGCTGTATTTCTTTATTAAAGGTTTACAATTATTTTACCAATTCTCTTTGATATCTCCCTGAATACATGGCAACTAACAATTCCATTTTAGAAAAGATGAGACAGAGATCAATGTTATTCAGTAGCAGATTGCAGAGTTATGAATTAAAAATAAAACATCAGTGACAAGTGAGCTATGAACAAAACTTTGCCCACTGTGTGGACTACGGACAAGTTACTAGTAATTTATTTATTTATAATTTATTAGAGAGAGAGAGACTAAGAATGAGAGGGAAGAAGGTCAGAGGGAGAAACAGACTTCCCGCAGAGCCGGGAGTCTGATATGGGACTCGATCCCGGGACTCCGGGATCATGACCTGAGCCGAAGGCAGTCGCTTAACCAACTGAGCCACCCAGGCACCCAAGTTACATGTAATTTAACATGGCTATGTGAATTAACAGATCAGTTGAAAAGTCCTTACTCAGGGTCAACTTGAAAAATAATTCAACTATTTTTTTATACATCATTAAGATGTAAAGATACACCAGAGATCTTTTAAAAGGGAAGAATGTACAGATCCATGATTCTGTATCCATAATTTTAAAACCTAAAAAGCTCTGAACAACCTCAAACTTTTAGTAACTCACATGGGAGTGAAACCTGATCTCACTTACCCTTTCCCATTCAGTATGACATTCATGTGGTTCATTCATGCAATATTAATATGCTTGATTTCCAGATGCTACTATAAACCCAATAGGGGTTACATAACACTTTGGATATAAACACACACACACAATTTCTAAAAATTAAGGATAAAAAAATGATTTCCAACACACTCAGGATTTCAGGATTTCAGATAAGTGAATGTGAAGCTGTACTAGAGGGGGAGAAACATGGGCTAACAAAATCACCTAGTAAGTTATCTGCACTTAAAAGATGCTGAAGTGAAAAAAAAAAAAGATGCTTAAGTGTAAATATCAGAAGTACACTGACAGCATGTAAGAAAGAAGGAATATAAAGGTACAAGTATAGGAAAAAAATGTTCTAATAAAGTTATGGCTGGCAGTCCCACAGGAGTTATTAAAATCTGGTGGAAATACTTAAGTTTCTTTTTTTTAAGATTTTATTTATTTGAGAGAGACAGTGAAAGAGCATGAGTGGGGGGGGGGGTTGGAAGAGGGAGAAACAGCCCTCCATTGCGGGGCTCAATCCCAAGACCCTGGGACCACGACCTGAGAAGAGGGCAGACAGCTAACCAACTGAGCCACCCCTGAAACATCTGTTTCTTAATCTAAATTTGAATGGAAATTCACTATGGCCATAGTCTTAAGGAAGCAGATACATTCTGCGGACATCAGAAACTTTAAAAACAGGTATGAGAAAATAAGGAATTAATGTAGAAATCTAAAATACAGGTTAAGAAGAAAAAAAACAGGCATAGGATTATATTAAAGACACTGACTATGTACTGATTAGCCAGTGTCAAATAAACTTAGTCAATTAAGTTAAAATTTGTGAAGGAACGTAAATTTTGAGATGATATGTCAAAAACAGTTGAAAGAGTATTGCAAAGACACAGTAAAATACACAGACACATGAATACTGTCAAGAAGGCTAAGGCATTAGTAAAATGGGAAGAGTGCTGGAATAAGCAGAACAGTGATGCACCATGTGCAGATACTCTGTAATATATCTTCAGAGTAAAAATTTTATTAAATACTGGCTTTTTAAGAATAATCAGTGTATCTAGCCTTTACTTCAAACACATAGATGCTAAAAGTCCTTTTGATGACAGCTTCAATTTAAATGGCAAATAAGACCAAGACTCAGGACTCTCATTTCCACTATTTATCCTAAAGATATATGTGTGTGAGTAGAAAATTATATGCATAAGGTTATTCACTGTGGTTTTATCTGTAAGAGTGAATGACTGGACACAAATCAAGTGTCTATCACACTAGTCTCATTGAATAAACAGTGGTACATATACACAACATAAGGCCTACACAGTGGGGACTCGAAGAGGCCTGCTCTTCTACTTTTCTTTCTTTCTTAAGATTTTATTTATCTATTTGACAGAAAGAGAGTTCACACGCAAGCAGGAGGAATGGGAAAGGGAGAGGCAGGCTCTCTGCTTAGCAATGAGCCCAGTGTGGGGCTTGATCCCAGGACCCCCGATTATGATCTGAGCCAAAGGCAGATGCTTAACAGACTGAGTCACCCAGGCTCACCCAGTCACCCTCTACTTTTCTCTTTTAAAATTTTTCCTAACAAAAAGTAAAAACAAAATAAGTAAATGATGAAAGTTTTGGAGTGACACCATTTTCTTGAATATAGCTTAAAAACAAAATACTTCTAATCTCCAACTTCTATTAAGTAGATATAGCTCACAGCTTGTTTTCAGTATGCTATATACACTGTAGTATACAGATGACATTTTAAATTTTATCTCTTCTCAATGAGCTTCAGTAATTTTCATCCTCACTCTTGTCATGGTAAACACATATTACAAGAGATTATTTCATCACACACTAGACTGGTCACTTCTTTCACTACTCTGTTAAATACTTCGAATAGTATTAAAATACTTCTGACATAAGATATTAGAAATAGGAATACTCCATGAAATCTCTTACCAATATTAATGTCTACCATTGTTGATCCAAATACAATAAAAGGTCTTTTTAATTGACTTCATACTTTCGTTTGCTGGATTAATCAATTTCTCTAGTATCTTAAAAAATATTGAGTGATGTTTAGGGAAGTGAACATTAGTGACTTGAGGCTTTCTACTTTCTACTCTGCTCTCCTTTTTCTCCCTATCAAGAGTCACTATTTATTCCCAAACTTCTTTAATTAAATGATTATGTAAACTGCTTCTATCTTTGCCTGAAAGTATTGCTTTCATCTTTAAATAAACTCTAATCTAGATATATATTGTACTTAAACTACTTAAAAACAAGCTTTAGATTCTCACTCTAATGAAACCAAAACTGGACTTAAAATGACAACTTATGGATGTGGGTGAATGCATGAAAGAAACAAAATTTGTATTAGGAAACTTGTACCAATACAAAGAACTCACAGAGGGCACCTGGGTGGCTCAGTTAAGCTTCTGCCTTCTGGGTTAAGCTTCTGCCTTTGGCTCAGGTCATGATCTCAGAGTCCTGGGATTGAGCCCCGCATTGAGCCCCAGATGGGGCTCTCTGCTCAGCGGGGAGCCTGCCTCCCCCTCTCTCTCTGCCCGCCTCCCTGCCCGCTTGTTATCTCTCTCTGTCAAATAAATAAATAAAATCTTTAAAAAAAAAAAAAAAAGCAAAGAAGTCACAAAAAGGACCTCTGACCTAAATCCATCTCCCCCCAAAATAGTGAATAAATGTGTACATCTCTATGTTTTCTTAAGGTAAAATATTTAGGGTATGGACCTATTATGGTTTTTTTGTTATTCACTTTACAAACTTTTTTGTTTAATCAACAAAACACTAGCTGTTATTATGTAGAGTAAGAGGTCCTCTGTTAAAATACCCTCTCCAAGGAGAACTGCATCTATAACAATAAAGTTTTTTTTTATAACAATAAAATTTTTTAAAAACTCATTATGGTATACAAGAAAAAAATTAAGTACAGAACTAGCAATATCAAAAATAAATTTAAAGACTATTGAGTTAATAATTTAAAATCAAACATCATCTGGTTCAACTTCCCTCATTTCTCTAAGAAAACAAACTTTCCAAAATTAGAGACAGGGTTTAGAAAGAAGTCTAAAAGTAAGCTTCTGTATATAATATGTCACCTGAGAAGTACTGCACTTAAAAACCATTTGTACTTTTACCAATCTTAATAACAAGGACTATCATAATGATATGGTACAATGGAAGTCATTAGCTAGTAAAAATCAGTAAAAATGGAGTATTTTGGTGTCCTCTATCGACTGATCTCAATTTAACCATGGTAGTCAGAATCTTCCCTTTTGAAAGTTAGCTCTAACGAATTCTTACTTACAGAATTCCAAGAAAATTATTTATTAATTAGTGACTTCTAACCTAAAATGATGACTAGACCTAAAATAAAAATTGGAATTCACCTCATTTCAATCCATCTTCAGCCTTAGAACTCATAGGTGTAGCAATGCAATTCCTAATAAAAATCCAACGCAACAAAGGACACTTAGATAGGACCCTCATGTATGTTAAAAATCTTAACATGGTGAAAGACACCAAGTCAAAGTTAAAATACTTGTAAAATACTTATCAACCAGAAACTAGCACTGAAGTCAGTCTGTAAGTCTTTTATTTGCCCTACACAACTCTTTAAATGAAACATAATTAAGCAAGTGTAAAACCTGGGCAGAACACATGTAGTTCAGCAATACCCTCTCCTCAACACCCACACCCACACACCCACACCCACACACACACACACCACCTTTTCATGAATACTACCTACCCTGCCCTCACTATAGGCACAGGATTAGTGCCATAAAAATCATCCAGTGAGAAAAGGGAAATGATAATCAATTCAAAGGATATCAACAGGTAATCATAGATATATGGAAGGGAAAAAATCATATAAACAAAAAACACGAAAACTGATTATTTTATCAGACATTAGAGAAACATAAATAAAAAGAATGTCATTTTTCACCAAACTAATTCACAAAAGTTAAAAAAAAAAAGTGATAATATCCAGTATGGCAAGGTGTGAAGCAACGGATACTCCCATTCTCAAGCAAAGTGCAAACTGCTACAGCCTTGCTGAAGGTAATTTTGTAGTAGTTGCAAAATGTTTTATTTACGTACCATTTGACCTAGCAACTCCATTTTAGTCTAAACTAGAACATGGACAACATATATACATAATGTGAGTTACTGAAGAACTGTCAGTATTGGTGAAATACCAGCACTACACTCATCAACAGATAAATGGTTAAAACACATTATAATATATCTAAATAAAGAATATCATATATAGCTGTAAGGAAAGGAATTTTTACTAAATGAAAACAAAGACCAAGCAAGTGAGGGTAAAATGTGCAATATGATTCCATTTATAATTACTAAAACTATATATGAGTGTACAATGAAAGGCCTGAAAAGAGAAACACTGATTTAGTATCACTAGCACTTTTAGAAGGTAAATGGCTAAGCTTCTAACTCTCCTACTAGGAAAACCTGAGAATGCAGGAAGACCTCCTGCCAGTGTTTGTAATGCTGCATGACCCTGCCATTGGTTTGCCTCTCAGGTACACAACTGATCCAAGGTAGGCCAGATTTCTCTCCCAGAAACGTGAAATTTGTAATAAAGTGGCACAAAGACTAGAAAAGTTGTTACACTAAGGTCCTATCAAAAGCAGTGCTTTCTGAAGACTTACAAATATTTGCTGCTACATTTCCTGGACATGCCAAGTCCTTGTTCTTTGAGACTTACTGTTCTATAATACATTAGTTTCTAAGAGATGTTCCAATATCCTTCAACTAAATAATAAACATTTTCTCTTTGTTGGCTTATGCTATACCTAGCCATCAGTTTCTATCTTCTGTAACTAAAAAAGCTTTAACTTACATGGCATGAAAGTAGGGTGAGTTGGGAAACAGAGTGAATGAAGGGAATATTGTTTTTTATTCATATATTTATCTATTTTGCTTAAACTTTTTATAAGCATTAATTCCCATATTATTTTTGAACCTTATCAAAAAAAGCCATTGATTTTAATAAACAAAGTCACTGATTTTAATAAACAAAAAATATTTCTTAAATGTATTTTTGCAATTTCCATTAATATTTTGAGGTTTCTATTTTATAACCTGGCTATGATTTATCTTTGTGAATCAGATCTATTTAACTTAGCTTAATAATAATTAAAAAGTATGGTTCAAAGTAGTATCAGTAACTTCAAAGTCTAAAATTAATTGATTGAAAATACTATCTGACCTTATAGACAATTTGTTAATCCAGGAAATTTTAAAAAGTGAAATACCTCCAAGAGTGGCATTTCCTCCGTGATAATGGGGTCTAAACGTCGATCAGGACCATATTTAATAGATGTTTTCTCTTCTTTTGTATTGTTAAGTCGAGGACCTTGAATTTCTAAATCCTGTCTCCCTCGGACTGACATACTCAAGGAATGTTTTCCTGAAACAAAAAGCAATCAATGGCCTAAAATAATTTGATATATTAAATGACATCAATTTAGCTTGAATACTATAACTTTCAGATTATTTCTAGAAAAATCCTAAGCAATTATTGAGTAGCATGGTTAATCAAAGAATTAAGTGTATTTTATTTTCATGTTTAACCACATCTACTATATGTGGATTAATTTCTCATTAGGATTTACCTATTTTACATATATAAAATACATTATTATAAGGGAATAAAGTAGTTTATTTTTGAAGAAATGTCAGAGTTTAAAATAACCCAAATAATGCGAATAAGTGCCTTTGTTAAGGTACATTAAGCCTATTTTAAAAACATCTCATTTTCATTCATTTATTCTATGGAGATTTAATTATTAGTTTTGTATCTCTTTAGCAATGCTATAGTTTTACCTGTGTGACATCCAGGAAGAGCACCAATGCCATCTACTGTCATGCAGCCCTGAATAGTGCCAAGATTATAAACAACTCCCAGAATATGCAGCTCCCCTATGTGATGGGGAAAGAGCTTTAGTCTTGCCTGTGGAGATATTTAAGTCACTCTTATTATCTGTTTTCATAATATCTTAAATAGTGTAAGACCTAAATTTTGTAATATTGCAAAAATATAAACTCATGATCTAAACTTTTGAATAATCAATTAATTTCTTATTTTGAAAAGCATCTTCTCAAAAGAAAATCTGTAAACAGGCTTGGATCTTCATTAACACTTCGAAGTCAACAAAAAGCAAAATATTCTGGACAAGCAAATGTTACATGAAATTACCACACTGACCATCTTCAAAAAAGCAAAAAGTTTTCACTAGGCTTCTTTGGAAATTAACAAACCAAAGACCACTGCAAATCTACTCTTTCCATCAATTTCCTCTTGTGCAATTCCTGTTTCCTAATCTTCCAAATTTTAGCTTTTAAAAAAACTAGAATATAAAACAAACTGAATAAATTAATTTTTAAAATTTGTTGGCAACTCACTTTTTGAAAGGCTGAAGATAAAAAAACAGTAAAATAGTTACCACTTTAGATTCTTCACTATTAATTAAAAATTCAGAAATAACTTCAGTTCCAATCATTTCAGGTTCACCTGTTACCTGAAAAATAAATTATTTTGTAAAATAGACACTAATGAATAAAGTACCAGAATATTAACATTCCTATACGTCAATACTTAAGAACAATAACAATAATTATGGTTACCATTTATTAGGTTCTTACTATGTGCTAAACAACACACCAAGTGTTTTATTTTCACACCTGGAGTAAAGCCACGCAGTAGCAGAATGCATGATATATACATTTTTTCATTTCATTTAGTCCAATTCAAGTGAGAAGGGTAAGTGACCTACTCAATGTTGCAGCCACCAAGAGGATAAAACTTCAAGAGATAAAAGTCCAGTCACTAATGGTCAACAATGGCCAAAATGGACATTTAATCTTGCAACAAGAACAAATTTCTCCATCTTTTACTCTAACCTCTTTTCCAAACTGGCCAATTATACAAAGTAATGGCACCTGAGCAAGATACATAAAAGACTGGTGGACAATAAGGGCAGTAAAAGAGAGCAAAAAAAGCCTGTGTCCTCCAAATCAAGGACTTTGTAAGAGACCAAAATTTATGGTCATGTAACAAAGCAGAGTTAACTGGTTTACACTTGGGGTAAAGCTAGTCCTCATAAATACTGTTTTACTTTTACCATGAAGTTAGTTATTTCACACAATAAACAAAAATTACATTTCCCTAAATTCCAGTTCAGCATCTTAATCCATCAGCAGAAGCCTATGAAGAAATCCAAAGAGTTTGAAATTTACAGGAAAAAGTGTAACTTAATTATACACAATGAAAATTTTCACTCAACTTTAATAAACCTCCTTTAAAATCTAATATAGTAAACAGACTAATATATTTAAAAAGCTAATGAATTTAAAAAAAAAACTTTCCCAAGAGTAAATAGTTTATACACTTCTAATTTGTACTCTAGGCCTCTAAAAAACATTAGAAAAATACATGACGTTGCTAAAGTTCCGGTCAGAAGATGAGCCTACAAAATCTCAATCTTTCAAACTATTCACAATGAATGTAAATAGTCACGAAATGTCTTTAATGGACTTAAGCAACAAGACTTTATATAAGGCGATCTTTAAAAATCAAAATACTTCGAGAGAAATAATGTATACTAAAGTCAATATGGCATACATCTTCTTTCAAGTTCTCCCTCCATAAATCAGTGCCAAAATGTTGGGATATTTTCCAGTTCCAAATAATATTTACCACACTTCTAAGGCAGATAGCAAGGTAGTATAAAAAAGTAAAAGTTATAGAGTAGATATTGGTGAATAACCTAATAAATGGGTGAAAAATGTACCATCCCAGTTATTTGTTACAATCAGTTTGGTAACAAAAATTATTTATTCAAGTCATTCCTCCTTCAAAAATAACTATCTTAGATAAAGAGCTTATTATAGACACGAATAAGAAACAGATAAATATGTATATATAAGGACAATCCACAAAAAAGGAAATACAAGAACTTCAACTTCACCAGAAATTAATGAATGAGATGGAAAACAATAAAGTAAAATAGCATTATTCTTACCTATCAAATCAGTAAGGTTTTTTTTTTTATAAATAAGAATACTTAATGCTGCAAAGATAAGATATGCAACCCCATGTGCTGTTAGTGAAAAGCTTGTTGGTATGACTTTTTCAGAAACTAATAGAGTACTAAAATACTTATTCCCTAAAATGTCTTAACTTCATGCCCAGAAATCTTTACTATAGAAATTATCAGGATAAAAAACTACACATCCAAATTTTCACCATTGTATTATGATGATAGTAAACAAATGGAAACTTCTACAACTATCAGTGGAGAGATACTAGAGGAGCTTACAGGTCATCCATGGTGGAATATTATACAGAAAAGAAATATGGAGATATTTTAATATCAAAATATGCATATGAATCAACACAGAATGAAAAAAAACAACATACACAATATGAAAGAATCCCATATATGAGAGAAAACATGCAAATGGAAATGACTGGGAAGATACAGAAAGTGTTAAAGTGGTTATTTCTAAATACCGAGAAGACAGTTTTACTTTTATTCCCTATGGTCTTTGTATACTCAATTTTCAACAATAAGCATATGTCATACTTTTTATAACTAGGGAAAATAAGCATAAAAAAGAATAAATATAGCTCACTGAACAGAAAAAAATGAAATATTATGCAACTGTTAGGCTATTACTGAAACATGCTTATTACAAATACCTTTTAATAACTTACTAGTTCTTTAACTTCTTCATTATCCTTTCCATCACTATCTTTGGGCTGAAACTTCCACAGCAATGACAAATCAGTCAACAAAAGTGGAACCTTCAAAGGATTTCTAAAAGCCACTTCCACTGTTATTGGTTCTACAAAAGAAAGGTCTAAATTAATAACTAATAATCCCCACCTATTACCCTATGCTTCAATTCTCTAAACATACCTTACTTTCACAGATCTGCATTTCTGCCTAGACTATCCTTTACCACCCTGTACATGTCCATGTATTCAGGATTCATTTATTCAGTTTTAAAATGACTTCCTCTAGGGGCACCTGGATGGCTTAGTCACTTAAGCAGCTACCTAGGCTCAGTTCATGACCTCAGGGTCCTGGGATCGAGCCCCACATCAGGCTCTCTGGTCAGCGGGGAATCTGCTACCCCCCTCACTCTCCCACTATACTCTCTCTCTCTCTCTCAAATAAAATCTTAAGAAAAAAGGCTTCCTCTAGATTTCCCCCCAATTTCTATGTACTAACGAATGCCATTCTCTCTTCTATATTCTTTTTTTTTCTTAAGATTTTATTTATTTATTTGAGAGAGAGAAAGTGAGAGAGAGCATGAGAGGAGAGAAGGTTAGAAGGAGAAGCAGACTCCCCGTGGAGCTGAGAGCCTGATGTGGGACTCGATCCCCTGATCCCCGAACTCAAGGATCATGACCTGAGCGGAAGGCAGTTGCTCAACCACCTGAGCCACCCAGGCGCCCCTCTCTCTTCTATATTCTAATAGCACACTGTATATACCAGTATTAGAGCCCACAATGCCTGGTTTTATAAATGCAGCTCACTAAGTTATGTTTCCTAATTTATTTTTTCATGGCTTCCCGTGATTTTTTTTCTTTTTTCCAGTGATTTTTGGCACACAGAAAATTATCTTGTATCTGCTGTAAGTAAAACAACAAAAAAACCACAAATAAAAATTCAAGTGTATCACCTTCTACAACTGCCAATGGAAATCTTGAGTTATCTGAGTAACTGTTCAAACAGTATTGTGTGGGGTGGAAATTGGTTGGAATTACTCCTCTGTTAACCGCAGCTACAACCTGTTCCTCAAGTTCTCGCCACTGCTGAGAAGACTCAGAATCATACTCTTGATCAAGACTTACATGAGTAGCTGCTTGCTTTTCACCTAAAAAAAAAAGTCACAATTAAGCACATGTTTATTAACACCTACCCTCAAATGAAACATATTTTAAATAAAAATCCAAGGTAGCCAAATAAATATATATACATACTCACTCACTCTTGCCTGTTTAATTATGAGAGTAAAATATCATCATATAAACCCTAGCCTAACTGGAACTTGACTTATAATATTCATGTTCTTTTCTTCTTAAAGAATATATTTTTCTTAATATTTCACAATTTTATATGAAATACTTCAAACATAGAGAAACACATGGAGAATAACAAATATTTATACATTGAAATTTAACAAATGTTAACTTTTGTCATAAGATCCCAGATATTCTTTATAAGATAAATGTTACAAATAATTACTGTCCTCTGTGTAACCCTCCCAAATCCTGTTTCTCTCCTTCATCTCCACTAGCACTTCCTCCCAGAGCTATTCCAAAGCTGAAATATAGTGTTTTCATCTGTATTTTTTACTTTACCACATATTAGTATATACATAAACAATGTATACATCATATGAATTGGTTTGATACTGGAAATTTATATAAATGGAATTCCATTTGATTGATTGTTCTGTAACTTTTTTCACTCAACATTATGGTGTATTATCCATATTGAAACATGTAGAACAATTTCACTCATGTCCTACAACATGAATCCATTACATAAATATGCCAAAATTTATCAATTCATCTTCTCTATCGTTCTACTTTTTTGCTATTAAAACCAATCCTGCCATGACTTTCATAAGTATATATATACATATTCTTAAAGATTTATTTACTTATTTTAGAGAGAGAGAGGAGTGAGGAAGGGCAGAGAGAGTCTCAGGCAGACTCCGCATTGAGCACGGAGCCCAACGTACGGCCTGATCCCAGGATGCTGAGACCACAACCCAACCTGAAACCAAGAGTTGGACACTTAACTGACTGCACCACCTAGGCACCCACTGAAAAATATTTTTAAATTTTAAATTAAATCTCAAGGAGAAACACATTAATAAGCTCAAATATAAGAATGCTTAGAATTACAAAGTTTACATTAACATATTTATACTTTTGGCCCACTATTGCCATTCTAAGGCTCAATCCTAAGAAAATAAGCCTATATTTTAAAAAGTCTTACAAGAAGAGCAGAATATTGGCAAATGTTCTCTGCTTCTATGTATATTTGAAATGTCCATAACAAAAAGTTAAAGAAACAAGTTTTATCCACAAAAATGTCCATCGCAACATAATTTTATATAAGGAAACAGTCCAACTATTAGCAAATATTAAAGTACTTCATTTATATGTACTGAATAGATTATCTTACAGCCATTAAAAATGTTTAATAAAGACTATGTAATAACATGAATTTTCCTTATACTATGTCAGAAAACCCATTATAATTATATCTATTTTGCTGTTATTTTTAGCTTTTAGAGCTGGAAGGAGAACCACTGAAGCAGTGGTTATCTCTCGGCAGGATGATAAGTGATACAGTACAGAGTTATTTATTTTCAAATATTCTTTAGCAATTACAACATCATTTCTTAAATAAAGAAGAAAAAACACTTGAAAAAATAGTCACTAGGTAACAAGGCCAAATAAAATTTCACAAACCATCTGCTGGTCGTCTGTCATGGCCAAAGAAAACCCGTGTTGCTGAACTGTTAATATACGGTAAAGGTAACTGTGGTAAAGGACCATCTGGTGATAGCTGACTTACATTCTAGGAGAAATACAAAAGAAAAGAATTTTTTGAGAAAATTCCACTTTCTTTAGATATTTGCCTCTTCATTTTTTAATATGCAAGGAATTGAAAATATGTTAAGCAAGAATATTAAAAATAAAGAATTACTATTTTCACTTAATATATCAGCCATAAACTTTTAAATAACATTTATTTTAGCCAAGAGATTCTTCCTAAATTTCCTCAGCTAATTAGTGCTCTTCGGATGTGAAAACTTACAAATACTATTTTGCGATGCATTTTACTTCCTATGACTCATTACAGCTCCTATCTGCCAAAATTCGAACCCACAGGATCTCGAATTAATAAAGTATAAAAGGGCATTTTGAACTTGAAAAAATTTTAAACTTAAAGATTTTGAAAAATAAATTTTTCCCTAAAACAACGTTTTGTATTTTCTAACCTCCTGTCTCAGTGAAGTACTTTTCCTTCCTATTAATTTTTCTGGGTCAGACCATAATATGGCCACTTCCCACAGACACATACCTTTTCATCTTTCATAGGGAAAAGAAAGGAATGCACTTTTTCCAAAGGATGGTATGAGGACCCAATATATTATAAAATCAGTTATGATTAAAAAATAATAATAATAATGAAGCAGTCCAGAAAGCTTGTGGCATCTCTTTTTTCTTCTTTTTCCAAGTTCCAAGAATAGGCACAGATCAAATGTTTACTAGAATATTAAATTCCCTTTTAAGGATCTGTAGAAGGGCAGTGCACCTCAGATCCATGACCAAAGGGCATAATGCCACCCTTTATTATGACAGATAGTTACATAAATTCTAAGAAAATCATTTCATTGAACTCCCACTAAAGGAATTGTTTGGTTTTTCTTACTAAAAATAATGGGTTAAATTTAAATATCTACTACTGAAAATAAGTATTCACCTTGTAAACATAAAGATACTCTCTGAGGAAGGCTCCTTGTTGAGCAGCAGATTGTTTACTTTCATTGATTAAAATATGCCTAAAAGCAGACACAGCATTGTCCAGTTGCCTAAGGGTATACGACTGGCGCCCAATAGTGAAGTTAATGTGATCCTCTGCAAGAGACCAGCCTTTTCCCTTGTAAACTTGCATGGCTTGACAATAACAGCGTAAAGCATGCTTTTTCTGAAAGAAAATAAACAAAACAAAGTGTTAAAATCCAAATTTCTCTTGGACTAGAAAAAGTAAACACACATATAATCACGAACCTGGTAATCGGTGCTTCTTCTAACAGAGACTGGAATGATGAGAAAATGAAACTAACATTTATGAAGACCCCTTTGCAATTATTACTAAAAAATAAGAGGTCCTGAAGCAGGCAAGTGACTGCTTCGTCCAAGGGCAAGAAGTCTAAGAAGTCAAAAATAATCATGACTTTATGAAAAACCACCTGGGAGTTTTCAGAGCTGTAGCATACAGAGTCATGAATCAGTCAGGTTGTTATTTTATAACTGAGAACTATCTTACTAATTGTGTTATGGTCATCTCTATACCACTGCGTTAGGCTGAATGCTAACTAAGCTACTGTTCCGTTTGGTAGTAAGAGTATGGTATATTCTTTTCTTTTGCCCATTGCTGCGTCCTGCCACATCTCTGAGCAGATATTTGGCATTAATTACCTATTACTGACACCTTCTGAACTCAGACAACCTCTATCTTAAAACTGGGATTTGGTACCAAGGAAGAGGCTTCACTCCACTAAACATGCTTCAGAGTATACTCTTGTACCTACTCTACTCTCCAGGGTGGATTACAAACTCTGTACCCTGTATATCCAGGACTGCTTGTTTTTTGTTTTTGTTTTTGTTTTTGTTTTTTCACAACAAGGAAAATGTGATTTAATTCTACAAATTTACAAGTTTGTTTTTTAAGAAGAAATGTTTTCTTGGTAAATAATTAAAGCAAATCAAAATCATGTGCCACTTAATAGCATGCAATTTAAGAATTCAGTCTCTCTTCTGTGATATTCCTACAAAGATATCCAATTTGAATCTCATTGTGAGGAAACATCAAACACCAAACAAATTGAGGGACACTATGAACATAACTGGCCTGTAATCTTCAAAAGTATCAAGGTCAGAAAGTCAAAGGATCCTTCTGAACAGGATCTTTATACTATAAAGGACATTTAGGGGACAACTGTCAAAACCTGTATAAGGTCAGAGGATTAGCTAGTGGTACTGTATTAGTATTAAGTTCTTGATTTGATTGTTGTATTATGGTTATACAGGTGAAAAAGTCTTGTTTCCAAGGAAATACATCCTAAAGTATTTGGGGGTAATGAGACACCAGGTAGACAACTATCAAATCACTCAGGTAAAGTTTCTGAACTGTACATGTAACTTTTTTTAAGTTTGAGATTGTCTCAAAATAATTTTTAAGTGATATTTCTTGATCTCCATACTTCATTTAGTACAAAGGAACACAAACATTGAGTCTTAAAAGCTAAGAGATACAAGAAAATATGTCAAAATTTTGAGTTCAAGTGCATTTTTTTAAGATTTCTTGGAAAAGCATCTAAAGAGCTTTAAAAGGTAACAAGGATTTAAAGTCTGCCTTTTAAAGTAAAAATTCAAACAGGGGTTATAATGTATCCAGGGGTATACTGGACACCAACACATATACCCTGTCCAGCACTTTCTTCAATTTTTTTACTAATTTTAATCTTTGGTAATGCCAATTCCTTTTTTTTAAAATGCCTTTTACTTGTTGGTAATTCTTACTGGAAAACTAATGGTAAAAAAAGGAACTATTAAAAAAATGCTGGGGACAAGATAAGCAACTCAGCATGAGCTCTCAGTCAGAGAGGACTGAGAAATGGCCTTTCTATATACACATGATCTTCTCTAACATCCTCTCATCTCAGCCAACACAACACATGTTAATGGAAATGTCATAAAAAGTTGCTGCTTCTCAGAAACAACTTGGCCTCAGTCACAACTATTTGTGTGCTATGTCCCACCTTCCAAGGAAGATACTGTTCTTAACCAACTACAATAGAACATATATTTATCAAAAGCTTTTGCACAGCAAAGGAAACTGTCAACAAGACCAAAAGACAACTGATAGAATGGGAGAAGATATTCGCAAATGACATTATCAGATAAAGGGTTAGTATCCGAAATCTATAAAGAACTTCTCAAACTCAACACTCAAAGAACAAATAATCCAATCAAGAAATGAGCAGAAGGTATGAACAGACATTTCAGTCAAGAGGACATCCAAATGGCCAACAGACACATGAAAAAATGCTCAACATCACTCGGCATCAGAGAAATAGAAATCAAAACCACAGTGAGATACCACCTCACACCAGTCAGAATGGCTAAAATTAGCAAGTCAGGGAACGACAGATGTTGGCGAGATGCGGAGAAAGGGGAACCCTCCTACACTGTTGGTGGGAATGCAAGCTGGTACAACAGTATGGAGGTTCCTCAAAATGTTGAAAATAGAGCTACCCTACGACTAAGCAATCTCACTACTGGGTATTTACCCTCAAGATACAAAGGTAGTGATCCGAATGGTCACATGCACCCAAATGTTTATAGCAGCAATGTCCACAATAGCCAAACTATGGAAAGAACCTAGATGTCCATCAACAGATGAATGGATAAAGAAGAGGTGGTATATATATTCAACAAAATACTATGCAGCCATCAAGAGAAACGAAATCTTGCCATTTGCAACGATGTGGATGAACTAGAGGGTATTATGCTAAGCGAAATAAGTCAGAGAAAGACAATTATCACATGATCGCTCTGATATGAAGAATTTGAGAGGCAGGGCAGGGGGTCGTGGGGGGTGGGGAAGAGAAATGAAACAAGATGGGATGGGAAGGAGACAAACCATAAAAGACTCCTAAACTCACAAAACAAACTAAGGGTTGCTGGGAGGTGGGGGGGTGGGTAGGGTTATGGACATTGGGGAGGGTATGTGCTATGGCAAATGCTGTGAAATGTGTAAGCCTGATAAGTCACAGACATGTACCCTGGGGCAAATAATACATTATATGTATTATTTAATGTATTAAATATTTAAATGTATTTTAAATGTATTAAAATTTTTAAAAAATAGAACATATATTTGTTTTTCCAATAGAAAATCATTTCTAGTTTTACTTTCAGTTACTATATACTGTCTGAGAAAGAGATTTTCTGGATGCAGGGTATATATGGAGTGGTCAAAAATACAGAACTGGGTACCCTGGAATCATTAACTTCACGAGGTAACTACAGTTAAAGATGATTAATAAGAGGGCGCCCAGGTGGCTCAGATGGTTAGGCGTCTGCCTTCGGCTTTGGGTCATAATCTCCAGGTCCTGGGATCAAACACTGTGTTATAATCCCAGTTCAGCAGGGAGTCTGCTTCTCTCTCTCCCTCTGCCTCTCCCCCTGCATGTGCTCTGTCTCTGTCTCTCTCAAATGAATAAATAAAATCTTAAAGAAAAAAAAAAAGATGATTAATAAGCCAAATAGTAAAAGTATGTCAACCTACTACAAATGTAGCATTTTTTTAAAATATTTTATTTATTTATTTATTTGTTTGTTTGTTTGTTTGGAAAGAGAGAGAGTGAGAGAGAGCATGAGAAAGGAGAAGGTCAGAGTGAGAAGCGGACTCCCCATGGAGCTGGGAGCCCGATGCGGGACTCGATCTCGGGGCTCCGGGATCATGACCTGAGCCGAAGGCAGTTGCTTAACCAACTGAGCCACCCAGGCGCCCCAAATGTAGCATTTTTAATTTGCATGTATTTCCCAGAAGTAACATGCCCTGTAATTTCAGATGAAATATGAGTGGCTGTTTCCAATTCCAATGACATCATCATGTTTGTAAATGAAACCATTCACAAAAGTGGACAAAGAGGTGGAAAAAGGATGATTTCTTTTTTTTTTTCCCAAGGGACGATTTCTTTTTAATAAGAGACAATGGACCATTCCTAATGGGGTATTTAATTTTCCTCCTACGCAAAGGGAACCACACGCTTATTACATTTTGAGTAAAACACTTTTAAATGACAATAAACAATGGGATAACATGTTTCAGATGCATTTGCATTTACTATGGAAGAAGGGCTGTGAAAAATAATACTTTAAAATTTTGTTCCCCTCTAGAATCTGAGAAATTTTAGTTGATGGAGTGTATCAATTATTATAAACTGATACTTTATAATTCTAGAAATTCTAGTGAAGTGTATCAAACATAAATTGATATATTAAAAAGATATTTAATTTTATAAATATTTTTACAGTTTTGCATCTAATATAAAGCAAGTTCACCTATTTTCTAACTTGCCGGTTGCCAAAAATAGAGGGAGGAACCCAATCTTGAAATACTTGTCTTTTAAAATCATGGCATTTTTACATGAAATTGAGAGTAATTTTTGGATGTTTTTGTTTCTTTGCACTGTTGTAATAACATACAATTTAAAACACTGACATGTTTGGTTAGCACAGACTGAAAAATGTTAAGCGTGTTATTAAAAATTCATTATTAACCAAATTTTTTTTAAGTCCTCATATTCCCCTACCATATAAAGAGCTCCTTAAGAGAGAAGACCAGGGTTTTATGGTACATGTTAAGCTCCTTGTATAGTCCCAGGAATACAGAGATGATTCTTCAATCCACACTTATTATATTTACAGTAAACTATCACTTACTGCTGCTACCACTCTGCCTCTAACAATTCTCCCTCCAACTAATAATTAAAGGGGCAACTGGGGCTGGAGAAATCGCTCTAAAATAATAAAGATCTCTCCAACCCAACTGCTTCCAGGGAAAAGAAAGAGATGATTTCTACTCATTAAATGAGAGATGATGTCTACTCAGTAAATATCATTATAAGCCACTTTGAGAGATAACAGAAGACCAGAGCTGAAGTAGAGAGTCCAACCACTGTGAAGGATAATTAAAATTGTTTAAATGCATTCAGTATATCCAGCCCTTCATATATATGATTTGTTTTAACCTCACAAAAATTCAGGCAAAACTCCAAAATCCCAAAATAAACACAAAAACTGAGGCTAAGAGAAGTAACTTAAACCCAAGTCAAGTTGTAAGCAGATGAAGATTGAAACCCACATTTATCTAACTCCAAATCTCATGCTCTTACCAATATAACACATTACCTCAGAACAAAATTTGCTTCCATTTTTAGGATTAATTTTAAATCATAAAGAATTGACGAATGACATGCATTTATAAAATAAATAACAAATTATAACAAAAATTAAATTATTACAATTTTTTTAAAAAGAAAATACACTTACCTGCCCAGCTTTACTAAACCGATGGCCTGCCAATATCATATGAAACGCGTATTTTCTAACCATGGGACTCTTCATGTTTATAAAGCAATGTGCCGCCTGTTCCAAAAGAAGTGCACTTCGAAGATCAGAATCCTATTGAATGTTTAAAAGAAAATAAGGTTAGTTTCATAAAATTAAAAGTAAAAAGATAACTGGTAAAAAAAACATTTACTTTCTAAAAATAATATATAGCATATTCACTATTTAACATAAGATTATCTGAGGGCAGCAGAGATCAAAGGGTAATCCAATCTTCACGATTCTTTCCTCCAATAAGCACAAATTTTTCTTGAAATCCTTCAAAAAATTCCCTACTATGAAATATTTTCTTTTGCTTTTCATAAAGCCAAATATCTGGTTATAATATGCAGCACGTAATAAATCTCTGAAGAAATGCGATCCCTTTTCAAATGGTTAAAAAAAAAGTATATAAACTGAGAATACAGGTATACTTATTAAAGATAAACCAGAAAGGAGAGCACAGAAAACAACAGATTCACACGATTTCTTCAGGAAATTGATCTGAGATATCCAATAACATATTTTCATTTGCCCAAGAAATAAAGGAAAGATAAAAGAGAATGTGTGTAGACTATGAAATAATCTAATCTACTGCTTTATCTTCTATTAAGTTTTATGGTATCTAAAAGCAATTCTCAATTTTTGCTTAATTCAATACCAAAATGACTGCTTTTCATTAAAAAGTTTAGAAGGTTTCCCCTTCAAAGATTATCACCAGCTATTAGCATTATTAGTAAATGGTACAACTCAAATTAGTTTCCACTTTAATGGACTCTTACATTAGTGTCTACAAAAACCACATACCAAATTTACATCCTCACCCATAAGGACAACCTTTCAAATGAAAGAGCCATCATCACTTTACAAATAACAGAGAAAGTAGTGAAGGATGCTGATCAAGTATCAACAACATTTTCACCAAAACTTTCTCTAGGTTTTCAGCTATTCTCAAGCTGAACTTACCATGCCCTTCCATGTGTTCTGCTGCCATTATTTTCCCCAGGGAAAGTTGAAAACAGAAAACATTTACTTTAAATGCAATAATGTCAACAAATTATAGTTACATCAAAAAAGTGCTCATAGATCATTGATTATTATAACTACCTCTGCAGCAATCACAAAATTAGAGTGGAAACAGATCTGAGGAAACATTCTAGAAAGCATTAAGAAAATGGTAGATACTATTACCTAGTTCAACCCCCTTAAGACAAAAACTTAATGATCAAATGTTTCTGTCCAAGTAAGATCCAAAAGCTAGTAAGTGGGAAAATCAGGAATGTACAATTGACAAGCAATTCTTATCTAAGGGTTTACATCAGAATTACTTAAGGGAGCCAGGGAGTGCATTTTTAATTTTTAGGAAAATGTTTTCTTCTTTAAAAAATACTTTTTTTTTTCTTAAAGAATACTTGAAAAAAAAATGAACATCTTTCTTCCCCATTTCATGCCTTATCTGACTGCCAGAGGTAACTACAATTACCAGCATGGTGGTGGTGTCATTTCTCCCTTTCTATATTTGTGCTTTTATGTTAAATATATGTAGTTTTCTAAAAAACAGACATATTTTTTCATACAGAATATTATTTATCTCATTTTTTGGACTTAATATAGTATCACGGACATCCTTCTAAGACATCCATACCTCTTATTTCTTTTAAAGCTACACTGTATTCTGTTATGTAAATATACCACAATTAATACAATCTCCAACTGACTAATTTAATATTGCTTCAAACCTTCACTACTTTTGTTACTATAAAAAAGTGCTTTGATAAACATCTTTAAAAAACCATTTTTGAGTAATTACATGTTTTTATTACACACATTTCTGGAAGTAGAACCACTAAGTTATTGAAAGCTATGTATATAAGCTATGTATATATATGTGTATGTACATACATATATGTATATGTATATGTATATGTATATGTAATTCTAATTGATAGAGCCAAACTGCTACAAAAAAAAAGTAGCAACAATATAATCTCATCGACAGAGGATGAGAGTGTATGTTTTCCACTCTATTCAGCCAAAAATTATTTTTAAAAATCTTTTACCTCTTGCATTAAAAAAAAAAGTGACACTTTGATCCTCAACATACATTTAATAGTGAGGGTGGTAATCTCTTCATACGTTTAAGGAAGGGTCTTTGTATTTTCTCTGTGAATTGCTCATTTATACTCTTTTGTGAATGGGTTTTTGTGATTATGTGGTTTGTAAGAGCCCTTTGTACACTTAATCAATATTAGGTCTTTGTCATACATTTGCAAATAGTATTCCCAGTTTTGACATGAATGAGTTTATTCTTTAGTAGTCAAATATACTAACTTTTGCCTCTATGACTTCAAGATATTGCATCACACTATGAAAGGATGTTATTCCTAGATTTAAAAAAAAATGCTTTCCTATATATTCTGCTATATGTTTCATTTTTTCATATAAATGAATCAAGCTATAATTATATTACTATGTAGCAAGTAAGCTAGGAATCCAACCCCAAAGAGCCAGATATCCCGATATCATTAATAACCTAACATTCTCCACTAATTTTAAATGACACCTAATCATATGTTATATTTAAATTCTCATTCTACTCCATTAATCTGTCTTATCACTATAAACAATTTCAATATCTGTAGCCTTATAATACATCTTAATACCTAGAACAGGTAATTCCCTCTAATTACTTCTGTTTCAGAATTTTATTTAGGCTTTTCAACAGTATTTCACAGTCTTTTTTAAGTGCTATAAATTTATTCCTAGTATGTACACACAAACACATACAGTCACAAACAGACACAGAGCATAAATACATACATATTTTTTTAATTGCCTATGAGGCTTCATTAAACTAGAAAACTTGGAAGGGCAGCAGTCCTGGGCATTCTAATTAAGATAAAGAACATGCCTTAAATATCTTTGATGGCATGTAAATGATTCTAATGTACAGTCTAATTGAGACCAGCACAGTAAACCCTCAGCACTGTCAAATTTAATACTCAAGGACTGAACAACTGATGAGAGACCAGGAAGTCCATGGCATATATTAAGTTAGCTGAAGTAAAATTTCACTCTTGCATCCAGTGTATACAGCAGCTGTCTGAGATAGAACTGATCTGCTGAGCTGAATGCCCTACCCCCATGACTCCTGCAACTTTGTTCTTCTTGTAGTCCTTGTCTCTTCTAATGACACCTACAGTAGAAAATATATTGCTTTAAACCAAAAAAAAAGCCCTGAAAAGAAATGGCAGCTGCCCTCAATGTTGATGGAAAAAAAAGAATTTCACAAAGTGGTAGTATTATCTAGAAAGCAGAGGCTTTTAATGAGTTGAAGAATGAAGTATTTTAGTGGCAGTTCATATCTATGATATGACAAGTCTACTACATATGCTCTACAAAGAATTAAGAAAAAAAATCTTGATACTATTTCAACAGGAATTTCAGCCTATGAACTTTTGCCCATAACCCAAGAGATAATTTTAAAAACTGCGACATTAACTTAAAATGTGAGGATAAATATCGGGGGGAAGGGGGAATCATCAGAGGTAGAGGATTCAATAAATGCTTCCATAAAACCACAATGGATGTGGCACTGGTTGCATAGACTTAATTAATCAAATTTCAAGGATGGATTTCAGATTTTTTCCTTGTGTAACTGGAGTTAGTAGGAAAGGCGCTATAAGTTGATCAGTTTACCCCAAGAACAGTTCCTCCCATGGTGGAGAAACTTGTAAAAACTGCTATTACTACCCCTGATAGTAAAAGAAAAACTCATTTACTGTGCTTAAATGCAGTAACAGACAAAGGAGCTATTTAGACCAGAATAAATGTTCAGCACAGAAACACAGACACAGTAGGGAAAAAGCATCACATCTTAAGGACCAAATTCAGACATACTGTCCTATATGGTGGTAACTGTGGAATGCTTTATCATTATCTGGGTTTACTATGTCACCCTGAGAATCTCAGCACACAACATGAATAAGATCCACTTGCCCATAAATTCAAAATCCAAAAAAATTAACCTGAAGTACAACTCTTTCCATCCAGGTCTCACAGCTGTCTTTTCCAAACTAGTGCTAGTACAAATTTAGGAAACCTAATTCACTACTGTCAAGAATATGTAACTCTGTTCCCTATCCAAGACACAAGTGTACTTTTCACATATTATAAGCCTTTTTAATTGACAGAATGCATACAATAAATTTAACATAATTTTAAATACACTTTACCAAGCAGTCTTTAATTTCAAGTTATCTCAAAGAAATATCTGCAAGGTATAGCACACAAAAAAAACCCACTGGGTATGACAATTTCTGGGGAAATGTACCACCACTCATCCTATCTCTCAACCCCAAATAATGACTTTAAGTTTCTTCAAATTTGATGACAAAACAAATCACCCAGGTTTGAAAAGGTGAAAACAAACTTGGAAAGGAAAAAAGAATAATGACAGAAAATAACAAGGTTGCAATGCAGACAGAAGAATTTGCTCCTGTGCTCGCTTCGGCAGCACATATACTAGAAGAATTTGCTCCAAATAATTTTTATTCAAGCTCCTAAAACCATAAATCTGCTTTATATTCACTGATAGTCCCTAGATTGAAAAACAGCAAAATATTCAAACCCAAGATTATTTATGACAATACAAAACATCAACACACTCAAGAATCTATATTCAGCTCTACTAAATAGTTGATGTCTAACAACTATTCCCATTGGCCAGCGTCCATGCAATATCAATTATTTGACATTGTTACTATCATCCCTTAACCTAATTAGTTCTATCTTACGGAAACCTTTTAGAATAATTAATGGTTCAGTACAACAACACATGTAAATTATATACCATGTGCCAAGGCCAGTGTCATGCACTGAGGATAAATATGCAGAAGACAACATAATTCACTATCCTCAAGAACTTAATTTCCAATATAATATGACAAATCAGGTCTTACAGCATTATAGAAGAGGGGAAGATAGAGACACTTAGGATAACCTGGGGTATTGCAGATGACTATCTAAAGGACATGGCTGATGTAAGGACTAGCAGACAAGGGAACAAAGAGGAAAAGGACCACAGTCCAGAAGGACATTATGGACATGAACCAGGACAGCAGGAGGAGGGAATGGGGGGGGGGGGTAAATTATTTGGAGATGCAGAAAGAAAACATGTTTAAGAAATTAAAAAAAAAAACTGGATTACTGATAGGCTAGGAGACAAGCATATCTCAGTTTCTGCCTTGAGCATACGAGGAACTAGCTGGTTATAACATACTTTTAAGAAATAATCAACAAGGGGTGCCTGGGTGGCTCAGTCAGTTAAGCGTCTGCCTTCAGCTCAGGTCATGATCCTAGGGCCCAGGGATGGAGTCCCGCATCAGGCTCCCTGCTCAGCAGGAAGCCTGCCTCTCCCTCTCCCTCGGCCCCTCCCTTGCTTGTGCATGTGCTCTCTCTCTGTCAGATAGATAGATAGATAGATAGATAAATAAATGCTTAAAAAAAGAAAGAAAGAAATGATCAACAAGGTAAGCAAGTTTATGACTTTAGTATAGATATGTCATTAAGTTGCTTTGGAAGCACCCAAGTAGGTAAGTCTAAAAGGCAGCTGGCATTACAAATCTAAAGCTCAAAGAGAAGTCAGTGTTGGAGACATATTTAAGAGTGAAAATAATCCCTAAGAACTGATCACCCAAAAAATGTGTAGAGTAAAAAAGTATAGTGATCCAAGGATTAAAACCATAGGGTGTATTAAAATTTAAAAGGCAAACAAAGGAAGTATTTGATTTTATTTTTCTTTTTTTCTCAAACATTCATCTAAAAAATCTGTCTTTAGGGCGCCTGGGTGGCTCAGTTGTTGGGCAACTACCTTCGGCTCAGGTCATGATCCTGGAGTCCTGGGATCGAGTCCCGCATCGGGCTCCCTCCTCACTGGGGAGTCTGCTTCTCCATCTGACCTCTCCCTCTCTCTCAGTCTCTCTCTCTCTCTCAAATAAATAAATAAAATCTTTTTAAAAACAAACAAATAATCTGTCTTTAGCCATACTTATTAAAAAAAAAATCACTACCATTCTTTACAAGCCTGGAGTCGATGCAACTTAGTAATATCTGTAGTGGTGTATATATACAATGGAATATTACTGGCCATCAAAAAGAAAAATCTTCCCGGGATGCCTGGGTGGCTCAGCTGGTTAAGCAGCTGCCTTTGGCTCAGGTCATGATCCCAGTGTCCTGGGATCAAGTCCCGCATCGGACTCCTTGCTCGGCAGGGAGCCTCCTCCTCTCTCCATGTCTGCCTGCCTCTCTGCCTGCTTGTGTTCTCTGTTAAATAAATAAATAAATAAATAAATCTTTAAAAAAAAAGAAAAATCTTCCCATTTGCACAAACATGGATGAAAACTAAAGTGCATTATGCTAAATGAAATAAGTCAGTCAGAAAAAGATATGATTTCACCCATATGTGGAACTTAAGAAACAAAACATATGAACATAGGGGATGGAAAGGAAAAACAAGATAAAAACAGAGAAGGAGGCAAACTAGAAGAGACTCTTAACTACTGAGAACGAACTGAGGGTTGCCAGTGGGGAGGTGGATGGGGAGCTGGCCTAAATGAATGATGGGCATTAAGGAGGGCACTTGCTGGGATGAGCACTGCATGTTGTATGTAAGTGATGAATCTCTTAAGTTCTACTCCCAAAACCAATACTACATTATATGTTAACTAACTTGAATTTAAATTTAAAGAAGAAGAAGGAGGAGGAGGAAGAAGAAGAGGTAGCACCAGTGGCTCTTCTGGAACTTTCTATCTACACACAGTCTTTGGGGCACCTGGGTGGTTCAGTCAGTTAAGTGTCTGACTTTTGATTTCAGCTCAGGTCGTGATCTTAGGGTTGTAAGATCAAGCCCCAATCAGGCTCCATTCTCAGTGGAGAGTCTGCTTGAGATTCTCTTTCCTTCTCTCTCTGTCCCTCCCCCCTTGCTCACTCTAAAATAATCTTTTAAAAAATTTAAAACACGCTCTTTTACCCTTGTTTAATATTAATATACTACTTACCAAATTTTATCTATTAGATGCTTTTATTACCCATCATATTCAAAGTAGGAAGAGAGTAAGTTAGATGCTGTAGAAGTAGCTTCGTAATTGAGCCCTAACCAATAATCCCTCCCCTTAACTACAGACCTTTGAGCTTACATGGTCAAAAACATCTGACCCTAAACCACCTGGCAAGCTGACATCAAATGTTTATTCTTTGAGATTAAGGCAAATGTGCAAATACAGTTGGCCAATTTGGAGATGGGGTAGAAAGGTAATACATTACATACCTATTAGTGATGCAAAATAATAAATATAATATCTGTTGCAAAAGTTCAATAGCAACTATAAATGGATTGCTTTTTCCTCTTCAGAAATATTCATAATATAGGTCATTTTTTTTAAAGATTTTATTTGTTTACTTGACAGAAAGAGACAGTAAGAGTGGGAACACAAGCAGGGGGAGTAGGAGAGGGAGAAGCAGGCTCCCCACCGAGCTGGGAGCCCCGATGCAGGGCTCGATCCCAGGACCTGGATCATGACCTGAGCCGAAGGCAGACACTCTACGACTGAGCCACCCAGGCACCCTACAGGTTATTTTAAATGCTTAAGATGATGTTTTTACAAGTTCATACTAGTGAAACTAAGATTAAAAAATTCCTCAGTAATTACTCACTTTAATTATCAATTTTATATTACAATGATGCACATACATGTTACTTTAAATATTAACATGCATAAGAAAATAATTTAATTTACAACTGCACCAAAAAGAATAAAATACCCAGGCATAAACTTAACCAAGGAGGTGACGGAGCTATACTCTGAAAACTATAAAATGCTGATGAAAGAAATTGAAGATGACACAAATACATGGGAAGATATTCCATGATCATGTACTGAAGGAATTACTATTATTAAAATCACCATATTTCCAAAGCAATCTACAGATTCAATACAATCGCCACCAAAATACCAACTGCATTTTTCACAGAAATAGGGCAAATAATACTAAAATTTGTATAGAACCACAAAAGACCCCAAAGCAATCTTGAGAAAAAAGAATAAAGTTAGAGATATCACAATTCCAGATTATAAGACACACTACAAAGTTATAAAAATCAAAACATCATGGTACTGGCACAAAAATGAGTCACTTTAACCAACGGAACAGAGTAGACAGTCCAAAAATAAATTCACCCTTATATGATCAACCCATCTATGACAAAAGAGGGAAGAATATACAATAGGGAAAAGTCTCTTCAAAAGTCTCTTCAAATGGTGCTGGGAAAACTGGACACCTACATGCAAAAGAATGAAACTAGACCACTTTCTTACACCAAACGCAAAAATAAGCTCAAAATAGATTAAAGACTTAAATGTAAGACCTGATGTCATAAAAATCCTAGAAGATAATACAATAGTTTCTCTGACATTGACCATAACATTTTTCTAGCTATGTCTCCTAAGAAAAGGGAAACCAGAGCAAGAATAAACTATTGCAACTACATAAAAATAAAAAGCTTTCGCACAGTGAAAGAAACCATCAAAACAAAAAAAAGCAACCTGATTGAAAGAAGATATTTGCAAATGATAACACAATAAGGGATTAATACCCAAAATATATAAAGAACTTAACAACACCACCAAAATAAAAACAATCCCATTAAAAAGTGGGTAGAGGACCTGAATAGACATTTGTCCAAAGAAGACAGATGGGACAACAAACTCATGAAAAGATGCTCAACATCACCCATCATCAGGGAAATGCAAATCAAAACCACAATTAGGTATCACCTTAAACCTGTCAGAATGGAAAGAATTAACAAATATTGGTGAGGATGTGGAGAAAAAGGAACCCTCATCCCCTGCAGGGAATGCAAACTGTTATGGCCACTAAGGAAAATAGTATGGAAGTTCCTCTAAAAAACTAAAAATAGAAATATATGATCCAATAACTCCAGTAGTGGATAATTACCCAAAGAAAATTAAATCACTGATTCCAAAAACTATATGGACCCTTATGTTTATTGCAGCATTATTTATAATAGCCAAGATATGTAAGCAACCCAAGGGTCCACTGATAGACAAATGGATAAAGAAGATGTGGTATATACACACATACACACACACAATAGAACATTCACAGCCATAAAGAAGAACAAACTCTTGCTATTTGCAACAACATACAGAGGGTGCTAGAGAGTATTATACTAAATGAAACAATGAAACAAGTCAGACTGAGAAAGACAAAGACCATATGACTTCATTCATATGTGGAAACTTAAAAAAAAAATGAATAAACAAAAAGCAGAATCAGACCTATAAGTACAGAGAGCAAATTGAAAGTTGCCAGAGGTAAGGGAATAGGGAAATGGACAAAACGAGTGAAGGGGAATGGGAGATACAGGCCTCCAGTTATGGAATGAATAAGTCGCAAGGATAAAACGCAGCATAAGGAATATACTCAATGATACTGTAATAGTGCTGTATGTGAAAGATGGTAACTACACCTGTGGTGAGCAGAACCTAATGTATAAAGAAGTTGAATCACTATGTTGCACACCTGAAACTAACTTAACATTGTATGTCAACTATACTCAAAGTAAAAAATTAAAAAAAAGAACTTAAATAGATCAATATTGCTATGCATAAATCAAAATCTAATTCATAAAAGATGTTTGTAGTCAATGTAGACTTAAAACAGAGAAATAAATTCATAAAATATTTCTAAAATACATTTAAAATTAATTCAACAAATAAGTAGCCATATTGTAAACTCCCAAAAAGAAATTTCCTCTACTTTCATGTTTTGCACACCCTTTCAAAATAAAAAATTTTTTTTTTGATTTATGAAACGTTACTAAAGTAAATACTACACATTTTCAGTACCTCACTAGTCAACCGTATTAGGAGAGCTGCAGCCTCTGAATATTTGCTTTGACTTTTTAAGATTTCAGCACTAAGCAATACACATCTCTCAGCCAATACCATATTCCTAAAGAAAAAAAGACAAGAAAAATATAATTAGCACTACAGTAATATCTTAATACATCACAGTAACCATGTGTTCTCACAGAGGGCTGTATTTGCTGCCAGAATCTCCAAATACATTCTAGATTGTAAAGTTTAAGAGGTGGGATCCAAAACTGGCTCCACTACTCATTAGCTGCGGCCGTAAGGCAAGTTAAACTCTTTAAGTTTTATTCTCCTCGTCTGTAAATGAAGATAGTAATAGTACCCACTATTTCATAGATTTGTTATGAAGATTCAATGAGAGTGTACATTATTTTGGCATAGTGGCAAATGCTGGGCACACAAAAAATATTGATTATTAGTGCTGTGCTGTAAATGCACTGCTATTACTATTATCCGTACTCCTTAATAAGACAGAATTGCCTCTTTTTATCTGTCTTCCAACCCATTCATTCTACATAGAACAGATCAATCTTTCTGAAAAATAACCTTTATTATGTCAAAGCCTCCACAGATAATTCAAGAACTCTCCATTTGCTACTACATAAATTTTAACTACAGCTTAGCAATAATAATGATAAATAATAATGAGGGTTCCACATACCAATACCTCTCAAAACACTATTTCACATGCACCCTCTACCCTAGCCTGTGCTCCATTCCCTTTCACCAGTGAGGATGCATCCAAAACATTATTTCTGCCAATCACAATTCCTGAAATGTCTTCATGGCTGTCAAATCTCAACCACCTTTCTTTAAGATCCATTCCTCAAAAATCCTATTGAAACCTCCTCTGACCACTTTCTGGATCAGCCTCCTCAGAGGTGGTGAGTTCTAACTCCTATGGAATTCTGACAGAGCTCATTATGTGTATAAAAAACTTTTGATGTTCTTCCCTGGACTATCACTTAACTCTTTGTGTTCTGCCTATTTAACAAAAAAAGTTCAAAATGGCTAACCCTTGGCTTAACAGTAGTTTAGGTTAGAAATGTCCCCACAATAAAATCAAACTCACTGTACCATATAACCTCAGCATTACACATAACAAATTCCTAACTACAAATCCAAACAAAATAGGAAGAGAAAGGACGAAGAAAACACTAGTTTTAAAAAATCACCTCATCTTGTCTCTGAATGTATTAACTTGATTTGGGAGCTTGTTTAAATTTAAAGCATGAAAAACAAAGCACCATTTATACCTAGTAACAATATAAGTGTTAAGTTTCCCTCTAAATGGATAGAACATAAACATTCTAGTCACCTACTTGCAGATATCCCTATATGTCTGGATTGCTGTGTCCATGTAATGCGCAGGATATGGCCTAGGTGCTCCTGGCTGAAGAAAAGCTGACACTGCTGCCATTTCCTAAAGAAAAAGACATTATTTATACTACTTCAAAAGGAGAAATATTCTAGGAATTAAGCATTTGGAAGCCTACAAATTGGATTGAAGTTTGCTGAGGCTTTTTATGTATGCAAATGTATAAACTTCATGGATTAATGCAGACTTGAAAAATATATTTATATGCTTCTAGTTTTTAAATTCTCTAGTCAAATACCAAAGTCTGTCATTCAGTATTTAAATAAGATTTTTCAAGAAGACCTGATAAACACTTTGAGTTATGGTATATACAACTACCAAGTCCACCTAGCTTAAAATTCTGCCACCACCTCCTCCCTATTCTTCCCTATCCCTCAATGAGTAAGCAGACTGATGACAGGACCATATAGAGAGAGACCAGGTAAAGTACACCTCTTTCTAATTACCAGCATCAGAACATGACAGCAAAGCTCAAACTTGCACTAGATATATTTTAGCTACTTACACACTCTAGTTTATATCCTATACCATACAAAAGGCACAAAAGACCATTTCTTAGATCTATATTACTGTTAATTTTCTAGGTCTTTTTATTTCACTTTTAAAAGCCATTCTATTGTCAATGTCTCTGCTTTTAGTTAATATTGCAAATATTATACAATGGTGCTAACAAATTTAGAAGTGAAGATTCAAATACGGGATTTTGGCCTTCTTAGTAAAATATACTACTATGTCCTCTTATAGACAAGGTTTCAAAAAAAAATTTAACTAAAAAAAGAACCTTTCATAAATTGGGGGGGAATCGATGCCAACCCACTTTTAGAATGAATAAATCTATTTCTCTGCAACATTTTTTAAAATAGAAAAAATCAGATAATTATCTAAAAATTGGGAGAATGATTAAAACCTTTAACCTGACAGACTATTGATTCCATGATAATATAAACTGCATCTGTTTCAGAATACATTTCTATCCTTGGTGTCCAATAGTATTTGCTCCAAAATTTAGTGAATAAGCTGAATGAAACTATAGTATATCCATGTGACAAAATATACTACAGCTCTGAAGCATGTTTTAAATACTTTATATTTTAATATACATAATGAATATACATATACTTCTATATTATACAAAAAAGTAAATAGGTATTGAATATCTGGTAGACTACTATATGGTACAGAAACACATATTTACTATATACAAACTATTTATATTACATATTGATACATTAATAAAAGGGTACTGAGAATATATGGTAAAATACTATATTGTACAGAAACACATATTTACTATACACTAATTATATATATTACATAGCAATACATTAAAAAAGGGTACTAAGAAAAACTCCTGTAAGAAAAATATGTCCCCAAATTCTACATTTTCTAATTTAATTCTGAAAGACATATTAAATCTATATACATCCAAAAAAACTGACGTAATTTTCTAGAGATCTGGTGAGAACATTCAAAATGATCACCCCAGGTTACTACATGATGTTCAATAATCCATTAAACCATTAAATCATGTCTTATAATCTTTGATATGGATTAATACTTTTTACAAAGATTTCCATCAAGGAGTTCTACTTACCCGTCAGTTAGTTAAGGTAGTTATGACAGATTAAACTAAAAAAAAAACAAAACCCAGTATTTCTTTAAGAATTCCTATTACTGGGGCACCTGGGTGGCTCAGTCAGTTAAGCTCCTGACTTGATTTTGGCTCAGGTCATGATCTCAGGGTTGTAAGATCAAGCTCTGTGCTCAGCATGGAGCTTGTTTAAGATGCTCTCTCTCCCACTCTCCTCCCCCCCCACTTGCATATGCATGCATGCTCTTCCTCTTAAAAAAGAAATTCCTGTTACTGGTTTTGCTATGATATATATTTTAACTTAAAATTATAGCTAAGTATCTTCAATTTTTAGCTGAAGAGGCAGGCGTATGGTCTGTTCTACTACAATACATTTTGACCTTATCAATTAGCTAATACGTGAATGGTAAATAGCAAAGTGGTAGCAGGACAAATTTGTATTCATTTATAAACAATTTTTCTTAGATAAAGGGATCAAAAATAGCAAACATAAAATTATAACCTTCAGCAGGAAAGGAACAAGCTCTGAGCTCAAATGTTGCACAGGCAGGAGCTCTTTTCATCTGTATTTTAAAAAAACAGAAAACGACTGCCCACACTTTGGTGCACTCGGACCCTCTCTCCAGAAGTGTACACCCAGTGTACTTGCACAGTTCCTGGCTCAAGGCAGCTGCACTTCCCTCCACGTCTACTTTATGGCATGTCCCCTGGTTAGGAGCTGTTCTCCTCCACCTCTCCTTCCAGCCAGTATTTACATGTTGGTTTTGTGTATGTTTTTTATTCCCTGAGGTAACTTCTAGCCATGCTGGAGTAGACTCACTACATTACATAGATCTCGCAAGGTACAAATTTTATGTTTTTGCTTGTAGTCTGGTTTCAAAGATACATATTCAGGTTTTTAAGAATTGTCCCAACCCTATTTTTCTCCAAAGCCTGTTATTTTTAGGGCAGTTTTTATAGACTATAAGAATTTTCAGGTATACATATATTATGTTACAGGAGATAGGACTTTATTTTCCAGGGCAAAACTATCTGCTCTCATATAGTTGCTACTAATACCTCTACCTAAATGGCTTAAATATGGTATTTATCAGATTGTAGATTAAAATGAAAAAGCTTACATACCATAAAACCACAGAAATCTTTTACCATACCTTTGTAAGTTTCTACCTATATACAAACATTCAGTTAGCAGGTATATAATGTACATGTTATAAATTCATACCTATGTTGTAAAGTATTTATGAAATAACATTAAGTATTTATGATTTTATATGGATATAGTCATTATTTTAGATGACTATAATAAAAGATTACAGAATGTCTAGCCAAGGACAATTCATGTAAGTTTTCAAGCACTTCATCTCATAATGATTTCAGTTTCTGAACAAGGTTTTCAAAAGTTAGCAGGTGTTTTTCATTAAAAATATTACAGAAATAAAAAAAAACATAATTTTGCTGTTTTAGCTTTACATTACCTATTTTAGTTTTATACACACATAATATTAAAACAAATGCAAAATAAATGGCAATTACTAAACGAGTGTCTACATGATAATTTCCAAAGAAATATTGATGCTCACATTTTTGCTCTTCACATTTTTGTTTATAAACTTAAATATTTTTAAAGTGATTATGTAGAAAAGTGTTGATTTTACTCTTTTCTACATAAAGAAAGCAGATTATGCATATACGTATGACTTCTAAAAAACTTAAACTGTTTTAAGGCTTACAAGTATAGAAAATTCTTTCTGGGGGCACCTCGGTGGCTTAGTCGGTTAAGCATCCAACTCTTGATATCGGCTCAGGTCATGATCTCAGGGTCATGAGATGGTGCCCCACATCGGGCTCCCTAATTGGCATGGAACCTGCTTAAGATTCTCTTTTCCTCCTCCCTCTACTCCTCCCCCCACTCATTTTCGCTCTCTTCAAAAAAAAAAAAAAAACAAACCAAACCGTTTGGACACACCAAGGTTTACATATCAATTATAAAAACTAACACAGCTGATGCTTACAACTCTTTATATACAAAGCAGTGTGCTAGGCACAGCACATGCCTTATACCTTATCTAACCTTATGCCATCAAGATTCACATTTAATAGGCAAAAAACTGAGGCTTAGATATATTCAATATTTGCCTCAGATGACAGTCTGTCTCACACCAAAGTACATGTTCTTAACTGATATATAGTCATACATCAAAAAAAAACAAATATTTAAGTAATTTTAAAATATTTTTCAATAGGTCTAAAAGCATCTGCTAAAAAAAAGTTACACTCAACATAACTGAAATTCAAACTAAATTTTGCATATACAAAATTAGAAGGTACTAACTAGTGAAAGCTAAGACATCAACTCTCACATATGACATTTAAATATACTAGCTTGAAGAAAATCCAACAATTCAGCATAAACTAATTCAAAACCTTTAACACATTATATCCTCTTTGAGTACAACTTCTTCCCTAGGTATTTTGCTTGCCATTTCATAAACAGAAACTTCTAAATCATTTATGATAACAGAAGTAAGAAATTATACTATTATAGAATACCAACCAAGGCACCAGCTGCATAAAGCATTGCTTGATCATTAAGAAAATCTTTCTTTGCAGTATGATAGCAACTATAAGCCAAATCATAATGCTGCACCAAAAAGCATAAGTCAGCCATTTTTCGGATCTGAAGCTCTGGTGCTTCTGGTGGATACCTGTAAATACAAAATAAGTTTAAAAAGTAATTTATAATTTATGACCCCTAAACCATTAAATACTATAAAATTTGTCTAACAAGCTGTTCAACTGTCTAAAACATTAGGAAAACTAATCTAGTCTTACAAGAATTCTATCTCCAACGAGAGACTGTCATTTCTCAGAGATATTTGGAAACAATTATATTTATATAATTTATAACCCTATACTGAGAATTTCTCAAGCAGAGAATTCAACAGCAGGCAAGCATTTTCTCCATGGTCAAATTATGAAGTAAATGGTTAATTCTAGGTGACTAACTTTAATATATAACAACAAAAAACATAAAAACCCAAAATGAATTCCATTTCCTCTTAAAACAGGATTTTATATTACTGAAAACTGTCTAAATGTATGCCATGACTCAGAATCGCTAGACCACAATATTTTAATGAAATGAGTTATTAATGAATACTTAATCTAACTTCACCTTTCTACAAATAGGGAAAGAAACTCTAAGGGATTTTCCCAGTTCTTATTTATTTTTAGATATCTAATTACCTTATGGTTTAAAAATTTTTTAATATAATTATAATCATATGTAATTATAGTCACTGTTCTTATCTACCTAAGTTTTAACCAATATGAAATTAAAAAATTAAAAAGATAATCATTTTTTGCCAGACATCACAGAGTCAAACACCAGTCAGAGTTAAACACAGGAAAATCAAAAACAACAATATTTTACTCACAGAAGTCCAGATGTATTTTTCAGTTCGTTAATGCTTTTTTCTGGAACTTTACTGCCACTAAACCATTTTTTAGTTGCAGAAAATAGAGATCGACTTAAACCTTTTCTTGATATTAGCTACCAAAAAAGATTGTTACAAATGAGAACTTAATATTTTTATTTTATATACAAAAGAATTCTAAATAACTAAAAATCTTTAAAAGTGAGCAAATATTCCTTTTAACAACACTGATTTAAAGAAAATTGTTCAATAGGCTAGCAAAATCCCTAGTGCAAATGAGTAAGTATCTTTCAGAATTTAATAGAATTTCATCACTAATAGTGATACCAATAAGTCCTAACACTGGTCTATCTTAAAAAAAAAAAAAATTCAAGTACTTTTAAATTACTGACACTACTATATTCCCAAGTTTACTCTTCATTGAAATTTTAAAAATACTAATCCGAACAATTAAAGCTTACCTGATCATTTAATTGCCGAATTGTTTTCTCTATATGCGGCAAAAGGCCCCGAAATGTGAACTCTTGTATAAACTGTCGAATTCTATCATGATCAGTAAGAGTTAAACATGCACCATGAATAATTCCAGTATTTGCTTTCTTTGCTTCATGTAATGATGAAGCAGATTTTACATGATCTGGGCCATCAATGCTGTTAGAAGTGTCACTGGATGAGTCCAACTGAAGTGGGTGAGCTCTAAAGTTATTTGGTAAGCCATCTACTGAAAAACAGATCTTTCTTTTACTCTCAGAAGTAACAGAACATTGTGATATTACTACCATACTGCTAAAGAAAGAAAAGAACAATGTTGGAACCCTTTATCTTTCTGTATATCTTGTAAGTCTAAGATACAATAATATTAACATTTTCCCTCGTAAAATTACAGAACTTGGATTAATACTTGTTACACATAGAAGAAATTTAAAGATTCATATAAATTAAAGAAAAATAGTGTTAAAATATAGTCATTTTAAATAATACAGCTAATAAGAAAAATTTTTAACAAAAGAAATTTTAGAAATATCATTATCAAAACTGTAATTTAAAATACATAAATAAAGCTCTCAAGATCATGTCAACTTTGGGAATAATTAATGCTGCACATAGTATCTTCCCCCTTGCTTTCTACAAATTGTTTAAAAGAAATACATTACTCTTATACATTTTTAAATGTTAAAAAAAGTCAAACTCAAATGATTCAAAAAATTTTTCAAAGGAAAAGCTAATCTGCCCATTTTCTTTTTTTAATTATGAAAATTTGCCCCATCTTTTATCTGTAAGGATTAGCATGCTTTGAGAACAGTGCATATTTTCAATCAAAAGAGAAACTTAGAGAAAGTATAGCAAGACCTTTGACTTCGTTATCTAATCCATCCAAGGAAAGCAAGTTACTATCAGAATTCTTATTTGAAGTTATAATACAAGGGCCATCTTCATATGATTCCTATCAAAATAAAATAAAAAAGCATTAGCAGTTATAGTTATTTAATCATGTTTAAGATACCATCAAACCCATCAACAATTTTTGCTCTCTGTAAGTCTCATTAGTTTTAGCAAGACACCTTGTTTCCAGTCCTCCAAATTCTTAACTTCTTCCATATATCTTATTCCAATCCACACCTCCTATATTCCTAACTTCCCTTTCACATTCAATCTACTACCTAAATTCTTCTGAATTCAAATGATCTCTCAGTTTTCCTGTTTATATATGGTTAAAGTACATGCCCAAATGAATACCTGTAGAAGTGTCTGAAGTAAGAAATAAATGCAAAGAGAGTTAGACTACTATTCAGGAAGGGATAAATAAGACGGTATGGAATCTCCTGGGTCATGGATACGGTATTAATAGGCTACAGTAAATTCTGAATATGCCATAGTGTATTAGAAAAATATCTAATACAACGTTTATTTGTACAAAGGCACTGGTTTCTCAGTTAACAAAAAAACTTAAAATAAAAATACCCAGATGACTAAATAAATAAATAAATACCCAGACTACTCTATGAGAAGTATTGTTCTGAGTGTCTTGCTTTCAGGGAAATACATAAGCTGAAACTTAACAAGATAAAAGTGATCAGAACAAGAAACAGTCTGAAACCACCACTTAAGAAAGAGTTAAAAAGAAAAAAAACACTAGGTATAGTTAGCCTGGAAAAAACATAAAAGGGAATGTGAGAACTATCCTGTATTTTGAAAGGTGACTAAATGAAAAACTGGTCCCAAAAGACCAATAAATACAAACAAAGGGAGATGATTTTTGGTTGATCCTCCAGCTGGTCAGACATGGAACAGGTCTCTTGAGAAGAGAGTAAGTACTGGATGAGGTTGTTCATAGGTAAAGGATATTAAAGTATTAGATTAGGGGGTTAGATTTAATGAGCTTTAAAACTATCCTCCAATCCTGGGCTTCCAGCTACAGAATTTCTGATACCTCTGTCTTCTATTAAAAGTTCTCAAATTGGACAATCTGACTTAGGCTTCCCTTCCTTAGGATGACTGAACTCTAAATTCCTTTTTTCAATATTGTTCCTATTCTGAGTATGGCCCAGAAAGACCATATTTTAAAATAAAACTCCTTCATATTCAACTGGTTCTTTTATTCCTCACTTTTCCCCAGCATTACCTTAAAGTAAGTATCAGTATAGTACTATATCTGGATCAAAAATTCCATATGTAAGATAGAAAAACAAGGGACATGAACAGATTATTAAACAATATTTATATTAGGACATCAAAAATTAAATAAACTATAAGTGACATTTTAAAAAATATCAAAGAGTACACATGTAGTTCAAATGTACAAAATACAAATACATTTTCAATTTACTTACGAAATCCCCCTTCTACACAGAAAACAATCAACTCTTGATTATCTGAGCTAAGCATGGGAAATTGGCATCTGATTACTACCAGGTAGCACACAATTCTATCTAAAAAATTTGACAGATCATGAAACTATACCTACCCACTTCAACCAACAGACAATGATTAACATTAGTCTAGAATTCTATATTAAGAAAGAAGCAAATTAGGAAGAAATAACACTTCCTAAAAGTTCGGAAGAAAAGGAAATCAAAGGAAAGTTAGGGAAAAAAGCCCACCCACCTAAAAAGTATGAGCTCCAAAAGGTGGCCATAAGAACAGCATGTTGAAAATGAAGGAAGGCAACCCCAGAGCATGTGGATAATAAAGAATTGACTGTAAGCATTCATAAGGAATAAAATGTGCAAGTAAAAAATTCTATTCTCTACATGTCTAGCCAATCTAATTCAATTCTTACGTAACTCACTTTTCACCTTTTAAGATCAATTAACACTGATACTATATATCTGAAAAGAGTACACATGAAGGATCATGTGTTAGTTAAAACAGTGTTAAACCACTGAATTAAGAGCTCACATGCTGGTGGATCGGAACCGGCCAGATTCCACAAAATAAATATTAATAATTCTACTAGTTAAAGACATAAAAAAATTTTACAACGGTATCATTATGCCATAAAACTGAAATACAGCTTTTGTGGTTTGCTTCATTGTTGTTTTTTACATATACCTGGTTTTGAACACTATTTTTCTGGAGATACTGACTCCAAGGATCTGGTATCTGTTCATCTGATGCTCGATTAGATGTTCGAGAATTAATTTTAAGTAAATAGCAACCCTGAGTTCCATATTTCTGTTTCATTTCTTCATAAATTGATTCAGCTCTAAAGTAAAAAATGGAAAAAAAGATTTGTAGTAAATGGAGAGCATACCTTAGGCAATAAAATATAGTAAAATAATGTAAAAATAATCTCCAAAAAAGGCAGAACAGAAAATCAGAGATAAAATAGTAAAAATATTAAAACAAAGATCATGATCCTATCTGAAATTTAGGTAGCTTGGATATCGCCTTAAAACAGAGTTACCAGTTGTGCTTCATGGAATAAAATTTTGCAAGATATTCCTACATTATTCAAAGAGAGGTTTCTGGTGGTCAAACTAGTTAGAGAACCACAGTAAACAAAGCCAGGAGACCACACCCAAGCCTACTATTTGCAAATAATACATGCTGTGAATTTCCAAAGAATGGCTTCAAATTTCTAGATCAGGAACTCTTTCAACTATGAGAACCAGGATTTGGGAAGTAAACTTTTGGAAATTCCATCTTAGATAGCAAACATTTATCAAAAAAAGTAAGTGCTAAACAGAAAAGTGTAGTACCCCAAAACTTCAAAAACCTCTTTCACGGCCATAGTTTACCCTTCCCTTGCTTGTCTTCAAAGGGACACAGGTCAACGGAATAAAGGAGAGAAAACTGAAGAGCAGTCAAGGTTTTATTCCATAAAATCCACCCTTTTATCTTGCAAAAATTTTACCAGCCGGATCCATGAGTTACATCTCAGATGCAACAAAAAATCATTTTTATTTCCATACTTTACCTAAACTGTACAAGTTGGTAGGTGAAATGTAATTCAAGTGATAAGACAGCTTAAGAACAGCATTTTCTCATGAAAAATGAAATTTTAGTACATACAGCTAACCTAATTCAAACAGTATCTTTTTAGTCAATTAGCCACCTAGTGGGAAAAAAAAAAAACAAAAAAAACAAAACCCGAGAAATCTTGTATCATAGTTTGTATCATAGTCAAATGTAAAAGATAGTACTACACAAACAGCAGACATGACAAACTATTAAATCATATTTATACACTATAAAATTAAGAGTAGATAAATAAGTTATAAATTTGTGTAAAAGATACAAATACATGTGTATATATGTATATACACTTAAGTACAATAAACTGCTCAATTTACCAATGATACAGCTAAACATACAAACGACTCATCTAATACCTGAATTACTTAACTATCCTAGTTACAACTATTCAATATGAAAGATATATACCATATTCAAATGATAGAAACTAATTTTAATAGCATAGTTCAAATTATTTCTATTTATACAGTATACTTTATCCACAGGCTACAGTTTATGTTTTGAAAAAAAAATCCTAAATAATAACTATTCCTCAGAAAAATTTTTTGGTTATAAAGGAAAACTTATGGAGAGCACAAGCAGTGGGAGCAGCTGGCAGAGGGAGGAGGGAGAAGCAGGGTCCCCACTGAGGAGGAAGCCTGATGTGGGGCTCAATCCCAGCACCCTGGGATCATGACCTGGGTGAAAGGCAGACGCTTAATCGACCGAGCCACCCAGGAGCCCGAAAGCATGGGACTCTTGATCTCGGCGTTGTAAGTTCAAGTCCCACACTGAGTGTAGAGATTATTTAAAAATATTTTTTAAAAAATGAATAAAAATTAAAAAAATGAATAAAGTAATATTTATTTAAAAGATAGTGGTATATGCTCAGAACAAGACAAGAAACGATTATTTGACTGCATTTCCTAAATGGCATTGAGAAATCACAATAACAGTTTTGAAACCAAAGATCATTTGATCCACATCTTGAATCAAAAATCAAAATAAACTCCAAAATAAAACTGCATCTTATGGTATCTTATTTTTCAAGACTTATTTTTAAAAGTAAATTAATCATTTGGTCCAAAGACAAAAGGACTATGGCAACTCACTAATAATGATTATGAAAGGGCATGTAAGAAAGAAATGTCTGGATGTTTTTGAGACTGTGAAAATATCAAGGCTAAAAATATAAAGTGACAAGAGGGTGAAGAGTGAAAAAAGAAGTGCCTTTAAAAAACAGTCGAGAAGTGAAAAGTAAGAGAAAAACTAGGAAGGAGAAAAGAAAAATAGGAAATAATTTAAAGTAAGAAATAACAGCTAAGACCTATAGGTGTAAAATGGCAGGCACTTTTGTACAAAGATGTAGTTACAGAGACATATATATTGAAAGGGAAGCTTGGATACGCATATGAAATCTAACATAAAATGACTTAGTGTCAAATATAACTCTGGAATACAAGACATGGTTAAATGTTTAATTAATAAGCTTTTACTTTCTTAGATAAGAAATACATCTAAAATTTAAACATGCCAGGTCCAAACTAATGTTTAGTCATTTAACAGGGAAATTTTTAAATTAAAAAAATAAAGCTTACCTCTGTTCATCTCCTGCACTTACATCATGTAAAAGTACATAATATTTAAGTGTATTTGGTATAAACCATTTGGGGTAGGAATAGTCACTGTTGTGCTGAATCCGATGCTGTTCTTGTGATAACTTTGAAAACTGTTCCATAGGTTCAGCTTCACTAGATGATGCTACCAACATACCTTATAAACCACATTAAGGTAATTACCACTTATCACTAAATGATAAATATTATCCTATTAAAATAAAACTTTAAGGAGATTTTCAAGCTAAAAAAAATCTGATTTCATAGATTTTCACTGCAAACACAAAATAATTCCTCCAACATTTCCAAATAATTCATGGTTTTAAATCGTAGTTTTGCTAACAGTTTTTTCGGTCATTTACATACATAAGGGAATTCATGAACATAAAATAAACAATATCAAAACTATACATCAACATCCTCAATAACTCTGCTGAATCCTGTTCCTCTCCAACCTATTTCACTGCAATCATACTCTATCCTACCTCTTAACTTCTCTCTGCAACTTCATTAAGAAAACTAAAAAACCATAATGGTCAGAAGAGGTTAACAGCTATAAGGTTACTAGAAAAATGGAAAACTATCTTTAAATATAAGCTTTTGCATAAGCAATTAATTTTAAGGCAAAAGCAGGTAACACTGACAGTTTACCTTTCCTCTTTGTAAAATGGCTTAGGAACTTATTAAATGTGAAATATTTGAGCTGAATAAAAAAGAACAATTAGCAAGCCCTCAGTATTCTTACTTTGTACTAAAAAATTAATTTATTGCAACCAGTCTTGTATTTAGGATACCATTTAACAAAAACAACAACAAAACTTGAGGCATCATCAATAAAAAATAATTTATCCATTCTCCATGTCCTCTCAACAATTTTGCCTTCATAGAACTATTTCTGAGACTGATAACTTCCAAAACATTTCATTTTAAGAAAACACAAAGGTCAAAGGATACATGCTAAATAGTGGTTCAGAAATTCATGATCTGATGCTGGCATCGACTGAAGAAAGGTCTCTCTATAAGACTCAAACCATGGAGTAGTAGCTAAAATGAACAACATTATGTATAAAATAGTTAAAATTACTCAAATTTACAACAGACAGTATTTTAAGCCCATACTCCTAGAAGGCGTGAAAGATAACTCCCAGCAGTAAATAAGCATTTTCACTTGTACTTGAAGATATAAAATATTTTTCACCTCTTCTTTTAAGATTTCACTTCTAAAAAAAAAAAAAAATTCACCTCTTCTTTAAGATTTACATATATATAAAAAAAGATTTACATATATATATTTGCAAAAATAAAACTGACTTATTCCTAAACCTATACAATGATCCCAGAACCTACTTATCCATTAATCCTTTATCTGGAACTAAAGTTTTATGCCTCTGCCACTAGTCACGTTGTCACAAGTGGTTCTTCTTCATAAATATCATTTTTCAAATCATTAAAAATTTTTAATATGAATAATTTTAAAATACTATCTTCTTCTTTCTCAACAACTCCCTTGAGAACTATTTTGAGACTATTTCAAGTCTTTTCAGAAAAATCAGCAAAAATCAAAATATTCTAAAGAGATGTTTATTTAAGCCCGATTCTTAAATTTTAAACTTCTCTGACACCAGAGTGGAAGATTATTTTAAGTAAATCATCCTCTTTTAAAACTATACTTTTAAACCTCAGTATATCAAGAAAAAATAGTCATTGTCATTTCCATTGAATCTAATTGATCCTTGATATTTTATATTTCAAATTTGCTTTTATTTATAGAATTATGAATAAAGGCACAGTAAAAAAAAATTGGAAATTTTAGTAAAAGTTTAAACATAGCAAACTCAAATTTGTATTCCCAGCTTTCCTTGATTTAAAGACATACATGCTTCAATTACGCAATGCCCCTTGAATAACAACTAACTATTCAAGGGTCATTCATTAACTTGGAACATGTCCATCTTGTAAACACTGATTCCAGATTCAAATACATTTCTAAGTTCTAGTTTATCATTACTTCTGTTCCTCCTTGTATTTGCATAGTCACGGTACAACATTCTTGAAAACTTTGATGGCCCATAATTTGCTGAAGAGAAAAAGTTCATTTTATTTGCTCCATCACTACAAACATCTTCATTTCTAGACCTCTAAATAATAAACAGAAGATCAATAAACCCAATGAATTTTTCATTTCTACGTCATCTAATCCCTTCCAATCCCCTTCATACATGTACCTACCTATCTGCCTTCAGCATTTGTCCATGTATGAACTCTATCAATTAATTTTGTTATACAGGCATCATATAGGATGAAAGAATACTGTCACATGTCCTTTAACAAGACAGAATGATCTAAGTTCTTGTCTCAAAATACTGTGTGAAGTTGTTCTTGTTAAATTACTGACTAGCTAGATGAAAATACTCTATTTCTTTTTTGTTCTTAGACATACATTGCTCACTTATTCTTGAGCTTGGGAAAATCTGTATTGGCTATTGTCACCTGAAGACTCACTGACTGGGATTTCAGTATATTTTTAAAATCCTGATCAATTCCATCATTGTCATTAGAGTTTAACACTATGTTGTCCACTGAAGTCTGTAGCCATTAACCACATATGACACCTGAAATGTGGCTTTTCTGAACTGAGATGTGTTGCAGATATAAAATACACATATGATTTCAGATAGTATCAGAAAAAGAATTTTAGAGGCACCTGAGTGGCTCACTGGATTGGGCCTCTGCCTTCGGCTTGGGTCAGGATCTCAAGGTCCTGGGATCAGGTGCCCGAGTTGGGTGGGCTCTCTGCTCAGCGGGGAGCCTGCTTCCCCCCTCCCTCTGCCTGCCTCGTAATCTACCTACTTGTGATCTCTCTCTGTCAAATAAATAAATAAAATCTTTAAAAAAAAAAAAAGAATTTTAATTGGATTACATGTTGAAATAATGTTTTGTACATACTGGGTCAAATAAAATATATTCAAATTAATTTTACCTGTTTCTTTTCACATTTTAGGGGGGTTATTTAATTTTCTTAGTAATCTCTATACCCAACATGGAGCTTAAACCCACAACCCCAAGATTAAGAGTCCAATGCTCTTCCACTGAGCCAGCCAGGTGTCCCTCTTTTTACATACTTTATTGTATTTATAAAACACTGAAAATTATGTAAGTGGCTCACATATTTCTACCGGGCAGCATTAGTCTAGAATGCTGTTCACTGTATTCACCTTCTGATTTGTCTATATCTGAAAAAATGTGTTTTCCATCGTCTATTTTCTTTCTGTTGGCAATTTGGACTAAAAATGAAAAATTCTCAATTCTCAACTGTGCTCACTGAAAGAAAAAAAAAAATGAGGACAAAGACAAATTACAAAGATGGTGTGTTCCAGACTTCTTTTATACCTTCTTAAAGGAAAATATAGTATTTTGGGCAATGTGAAATTAAAAACTAAAGGATGATAAAATAACGGTGATTCATTTCACTACTACAACATCCTCCTATACAATTTCACCATTCTTCCACTTTCCTGTAGCTTGGTATAATTAATAAATAATTCCTAGGATGATGAAAAACAGCAAAAGAACTCAAGATACTAAAGAAACTAGAACACTAAGTTCCTATTTTCTACTAGCCATTTTTAAAATAATTGCCATTATTTTAAAGTGCTCTTTATGCTTTCCTCTTAAGTAAAAATTTAGGGAGAAAATATTAAACTTAAAAACTTAAAACTTAGGAGAAAATATTAAAGAATAAACAGGGCCACCTGGGCTCAGTCAGTTAAGCGTCTGCCTTCAGCTCAGGTCATGATCTCAGGATCCTGGGATTGAGCCCCCCATCAGGGGGCTGCTGATGCAGGAGCTGCTTAGCAGGAGCCTGTTTCTCTCTCTCCGTCTACCTGCTGCTCCGCCTGCTTATGCGCTCTTTCTCTCTCTCTCTCTAATAAATAATTATTACGGATACATGGCTGGCTCAGTCTGTAGAGCATGTGACTCTTGATCTCAGGGTCTAAATTCGAGTCCCACATTGTGCCTAGAGCTTACTTTTAAAAAAAAAAAGGCAATTACTAAGTCCTAAAAAAAATGATAAGAAGAAACTGAGCCCAATATTTAGCTCTGAAATGAAGAAGTGAATAATATTTAATCTTAATACTGTAAACAGTGAATATTAACCAAAAATTTTGAAAACTACATTAGAAAGATGGGGAAAGGAGAAGAGGGAATAATTAAGCTAAATCTTCATCAATTATAGGGCGCCTGGGTGGCTCAGACGGTTAAGCATCTGCCTTCGGTCCAGGTCATGATCCCAAGGTCCTGGGATCTAATCCTGGGTCAAGCTCCTTGCTGAGCAGGGAGTCTGCTTCTCCCTCTGTTCCTCTGTGCACTGGTGTTCTCTCTCTCTTGATCTCACTCACAAAAATAAATAAGTAAAATCTTTAAAAAAAAAAAAGAACAAAACCTTAAAAAAAAATCTTCATCAATTTAATGAGAAATCAATAAATAAAATTCAAAATTGATTAAGCCATAGATAGCCACACAGAGATATTTCCTAAAGACACTAAATCAAGGGACATTCAGGTGGCTCAGTAAGTTATAACTCTTGATTTTGCCTCAGGTCACGCTCCCAGGGTTGAGATCAAGCCCTGCATTGAGTACCACACTGGGCTCCATACTGGGTGTGGAACCTGCTTAAGATTCTAGCTCTCTCCCTCCCCCTCTGCCGCTTCCCCTGCTCCCACTCTCTTACTCTCTCTCTCTCTCAAATAAATAAATAAATCTTAGAAACAAAACAAAACCAAAAACACTTAACTGAATACCAAAGGAAACCACTAAAAGAATTGGTAGGGGAGGGGCGCCTGGGTGGTTCTGCTGGTTAAGTGTCTGCCTTTGGCTCAGGTCATGATCCCAGGGTCCTGAGATCAAGCCCTAAGTCTGGCTCTCTCTCAGTGAGGAGCCTGCTCCTCCCTCTCCCTCTGCCTGCAGCTCCTTCTGCTTGTGCTCTAACAAATAAATAAAATCTTAAAAAAAAAAAAAGGAATTAGTGGGACAGAGACTCAGGGAACACATCACAGTTGTTTTTTCCTTGTAAGTCCTTTCAGCATTTTATCTATGTGTACACATATCATTTTAATAAATTTTGTAAAAGTAATAGGTACTATGGGTTTTGGCGGTTAGGAAGATATTTGCAGTATAAAAAAAGGTATTTTTGGTTTTTAAATATGATCATTAATCCCATTCTGGGATTAATGATCCCATTAATCATTATGTACCCCTTAGCATTCTGGCATATCAAATATGCCACATTCCTGTCATAATGTATTATGATTTTGAAGTATTATAAATTAGAATGTATTATGATTACTAATTTAGATGTTTATCTCCCCACCAGATTATGAACTCATAAAACGATTTATTTATCTCTATTATTGTGATGCAAGGCATAGAGAAGGAAATCACTATTTGTTATATGAATCACAAAAGTGTTAAAGACCCTATGAAACAGAACCACAGGACTGAAGTTCTAGGAAAGGCCTTAAGAAAGAATCTAAACAAATTCTCTTGTTATCAAAAAATGAAACCAAGTCTGAATAACTGACTTATTCAAATTATCCAATTAACAAATGACTGCAGAATAAAAACTTGGACACTCTGGCATTTATTGTCCTTCACATTTCAACATGAATTTCCCATGGTGACAGGGAAACCACAGCTCAAATTCCAATACTTAACTCCCAGAAATATCCAAAAATTTTGTCTTATGTTAAAACGTATCACGCTAGAAACTGTTCAAAATACGTAACTTAAAATTCAGATTCTTTTAATGTGTAAAAGATAACCATAATATTCTAAACTTAAAATAATCAAATTAACTTTTGCTGGAATTAGAGTTAATAACATAGAAAGACATCTAAACTAATTCTACAAACATTTCTAATTATATAAGTGAGACCAACTAACTTTGTGACCTAAAAGATACCAATAAATGATCTTTTAATGTTTCAGGAAATCTTTAAATATGCAACTAGGTGTTAAGATATTAGATTATAAATTATACCAACCTAAAAAGATTATTTTATTAGGTTGCTGAAATATCCTGATTAGATGATATACTTTTAATCTTTTCCCGCTACAAGTCTATTCCAGCTCTCTAATCTTTTTCATACTAGAAAAGAGTCACGCCAAACATTGCCAACTCATTTTACATATTAATATGTTTCACCTTCCAGTCTTATTAAGAAAACACCATTTAAATCAGATTAATAAACACTTAAAAAATATTAAATATTTATTCATATATTATAAAAATTTCTTCAACTTAACACTAAACTGGATAAAAAGCAAAATAAACTTAATGCTCTTTATTTTAGTATTATGTCACAAAAAAATTTTTTTTGTCTACTGCTAGTTCTTTCATTCAAGAAATATTTATCATGCCTAGGTTTTAGACATTACTTTAAGTCCAGAAAGAAAATAAAGAGCCAAAGTTCCTGCCCTCATGGAGCCTTCTAATAACTTGACAAGAAGAACTATAAAAATATTCTCATTATAGAAAAATAAAATGAAATCATGTAATTTATAGTTGGCTGCCTATTTGACTATAACCTCCATAAAAGCAAGTACTGTTTTTTCCACAACTGTATTCCTACCCTCTAGTACCCAGTAGGCATTTAAGTGTTTGTTGAATGATTTCCAAGATACAGAACTGCTTTTTCTAACAAAAGAAAACTTCACTTAAATAATAATAATAAAACTTATTACATACCACTGATGTTGAGGTCATAATCTCCTGCTGTAATCACATTAGCTACTAAGCCTTCTGCAGGCTGACTGCCAGAAACAACATCATTCAAAAGCTTCCGAATGGCTCCAGGCTGAGGTGGTTGGGTGATAATGTTGCTTACTGCTATCTTCAGATTTTTGATTACATGAAGCTGATTATTAGGATCTCTCATATGAACTTGAAGAAAAAAAAAAGGAAAATAACTTGAAATTAATTCTACATAATGCATAACAACCCAACTGTAACAACAACATTAAACAACTGAGTTAATACTTCACAAAAAGAATGCCCAAATCAGAAACCAGAGGGGGCACCTGGGTGGTTCAGTTGGTTAAGCATCTGCCTTTGGCTCAGGTCATGATCCCAGGGTCCTGGGATCAAGTCCTGCATCTGGCTCCCTGAGCAGCAGGAAGCTCCCTCTCCCTCGGCCTCTCCCCCCTGCTCATGCTCATTCTCTAACACTCTCTCTCTGTCAAATAAAAATAAAAATCTTTAAAAAAGGGGGTGGCGCTTGGGTAGCTCAGTCGGTTGGAACATCTGCCTTCAGCTCAGGTCATGATCCTAGGGTCGTGGGAGCCAGTCCCATGTCAGGCTCTCTGCTCAGCGGGGAGCCTGCTTCTCCCTCTCCCTCTGCCTGCTGCTCCCCCTGCTTGTGCTCTCTGTCAAATAAATAAAATCTTAAAAAAAAAAAAAAACAAAAACCAAGAAACAAGAAATTCCAAATGGAACAGTGGAACAGTATTCCAGAAATACAACTGACTTAGAACACTTCCTTATATACAAAAAGGACTAGCTAGACAGTCTAACCTCCCACAATGCTACTACTCACAACTTTCCAATTTGTAGGTCCTTTCTTTCCCCCTATGTTTGGACTTGCCAGGGACCAATCCCCAACAATACCAAACCCCTAATTCTCACCTCACCCTCAGGCCAGTGCAGGGCAGTGTGACCTGTGACATCTGTGGTATCAATGCTGAAAACAGTAAAGGGGAAGAAAGGGAAATTAAGCGCTGCATGGGGCTTCCTCTGCTTCTCCTAGTGTACTACCTGCATTCTCAGCCCTATTCCACCATCAAAAAAAGTCAGGGGTCACCCTGGTGCAGGATGTTGATAATGGGGAGGCTGTGCATGTGCTAGAACATGAGGTATACAGAAACTTTATTCTCTGCTCAATTTTGCTATGCACCTAAAACTGCTCTAAAAAATAAAGTCTACTAAAAAAACAAAACAAAACAAAAAATCACAACACGCAGACCCTTTTCCCACCCCAATACCTCCTGACTCCTCCAACCACTACAGGCTTTGCCTCAGCCTATAGGATTTATAACCAGTGGTTCAAAACTTCAGGAGAGAATAGATTTGCAGGAGACTGTGGCAAGAAGACAGTGTCCACAGTGCACGGTAGGAAATGTGAGCATATTTTTTCACATAAAAGAATCAGACAAGATGATTAGTTTCCACAACAATATTAAAAGCAATCCATCATATTAAGGACTCAACTTTCAGAGTCAAACTTTCTTTAAATCCTAACCTACCACATGTCAATTGGGTTATCCTAAACAACTTTTTAACTTATCTATGCTTCAATTTCCTCATCTCTAGCATGTAAATTCATGCCTCCTTCGCAGGTTTTTTTTTAAGAATTTAGATGACCTATTGTTAGCTTAGACCGTAGTGTAAAATACTGAATACCACACCTGCCACATACATAACTATACAGATAGGCACTCAAGAACTGACGACAACGGCAGGCATCACATATACTATTTCAAGTATGACATGGATCATTATATACAAATAAAAGGAGATTTGGAAAACTGGCTCTAGTACCTACCCATAAAAAACTGACACTTTTTTCTTGAGGGAGAATCTTTGTATCAAGCTTTTAAGTTCAGGCTTGCCTATGTTTTAAATAAAGTTACATCAAAAGTCTTCCTAAATTTCCTAGGTGTCTTCTCCATTAACGTCTAAATTTTTAATTAACAAACATAAGAGAATAATCTTTGAAAAACAGTATATACGGAGGGCACCTGAGTGGCTCAGGCATTAAGCATCTGCGTTCAGCTCAGGTCATGATCCCAGGGCCCTGGGACGGAGCCCCACATTGGGCTCCCTGGGGAGCCTGCTTCAGCAGGAAGCCTCCTTCTCCCTCACCCACTCCTCCTGCTTGTGCTCCCTCTCTGTCTCTCGCTCTGTCGAATGAATAAATAAAATATTTAGAAAAGATAAAAATAAAAATAATATATATGGTATAAACATGTGCACTTGTAAGAATACAGATATAGAAAGTATACATGCAAATTCCATTATAATGATTGCCCATAATGAAAGAAACTTCAATTGTATGTTTGATTTGCTAAAAAAAGGAAAAAATACAATGTAAATATGACATGAAGATTAATACTAGTTGGTTCTGCATAGTGGGGAACTGGGTAGTAGGAAATTCGCTTCTCTGAATTCTTCATTGTTTGTTTTCTAATTTAAATAAACACACACAAGCTCCTCTCCCTAATTAAGCTTCAAAGATAGTTTATGAAATAGAAAAAATGAAAAATATGAAAATACCATGTTGTATTTCTGATATTTTAAGAAGATATTGTGTAAGTATTCTCCCTAAAGTTGGTCTGTAATTGTCAAATAATATCAGTAGTCATGTGTGTATTAAACGTCTTTCAAAATTTTAAATTGGTTAATTATCTTTTAGTATTCCTAAGTGTTAACACAAAAAAAGACATTCTAGTGGTGCCTGCCTGGTTCACTCCATAGAGCACCAGACTTTTGGTCAGGGCGTTGTAGGGGAGGGTTGAGTTAGAGCCGCACACTGAAGGCAAAGGTTGCCTTAAAAAAAATTAAAAAAATAAAAAGACATTCTAGTTTTGCCCTTTGTTCAGAAGTAATTTATTAGGTAATCCTACTAATAAATCCAGAAATGAGTTAACAGATGCGACAGCCAGCTTCTGAAATGGCCCCCAATGAAGCCACACTTTGTGTTACACATACTCTTGTGTAGTCCCTTCCCACATCCCAGGGTTGGTATATGTGACCAACAGAACCCAGCAAAAACAAGGGCATATTCCTTCTGAAATAACGTTACCCGCGTACACTCCTACCATGGGTTCTCTCATGAGAGAATCTAACTGCCTCACCATGGGGACACTTGGGGAGCCTGTGGAGAGGCCTACAGGGCACAGAACCGAGGTCTCAGGACAACATCTAGTGAGGAAATGAGACTTGCCAACAATCACATGAGTGAGCTTGGAAGCAGATCCTCCAGCCCCTGATGGCCGGAGTCTCAGCCGACAGTTCCACTGCAACCTCAAGAGAAGCACTAAGCCAGAACCACCCAGCTAAGCCACTCCCAGATTCCTGAGAAACTGGGAGATAATAAATGCTTTTTTCCCCCAAGGCGCTATACTTTGGAGTAATTTGTTATGTAACAATAGATAAGTAAAACATGGAGTATCACAAAACTAACCTAATAAAAAGGAAGGTAAGAGCTAAAAATGATTAAGAGAAATGCTCTTAAAAAATCACACACAAAAAATTCAAAAGTTTGGCTTCATTAAGAGGACAACATCACAAAAGCTGCCTTTATAAATCACATAACATCTCAATTTCAAAATAAAATTCAGCTCTATCATCATCTTACTTTTATGTTACCATATAGATATAGTTTCGTGAACAGTGAAGTAACATTTCCCGTTTGTGCAATTCCATGGAACACTCTTTCCTCAAGCTAGTTAAGAGCTGTTTTAGAAAAATCAATTCCAGGTTCAAATAAATTTGAGAAGATAGGATTAAGTTTTAAAATGTCTCTTTATATATAGTTCTTCCCAGAGCCTTTAATGTGCTAAATGACACTATAATTCTCCCAAACACATCTATTTGAAGGAAACTTATTTGATCACAAAATTCACTTCCAGAGAATGTATAACACATCGGGTGTTCTATGGAATGTATTTTGAAAATGAAATAATATATTTTACGTTTTTACCTAGCACAAGAAACTTTACCTGTTTTATCTCAATTGCTGGAAAAAAACCATAACTTGTACAAAAAAAAGACACAAACAATATATATATATCTAAATTTTGAAAACTTGACTTAAATTTATCCAGTTTGGTACTTAGAAGTAGTTAAGACTGATGAAATATTTTTTTGATGAATTACTAACTTTTTAAAAGAAACAAGAAAACTAGACGCAGTGAGTATCCTTCAAAGGTCCTTCAGGAAATATTCGAGATTTACACAAAAATTACATTCTATTCTTTTCAAACCCTTAAATAAATTTAGTCCATTTAAAATAGTAATTTGAAAGCAAAAACCAAATACTTTCAAAAGTTGGTGTTTAAGTGAAATTTTCTTATAAATGTCTGAATGATATGTTGAAAACTGCTTAGAATTATTGCGAACCATCACTATGGCAGCAAAAACAGTGAGGTTTGGTTAAGTAATACTACCACCATTCTTTGAAAGGGATGACCAGTGGAAATTTCTCAAGCAGTATTAAGATTACAAACTTTGTGCTGAAATGATGAATATATTCTTTAAGTCTCAAACAAATATCTAGCATAATGATTATAAAAATATAATCACTATTATTTAATATAAAGAAATACTTGTTGGGTTTAAAAAAGTATATCCAAGGAATCTAGAATGGTTCTCCACTGCCTAATACATTAAGTCTAAACTCTACTTTTAAGGCGCTACACATGCATGGCATTCAAATTTGTTTTTTCAACCCTCCCATTATAGCTTTACACCATGTTTTTCTACTGACATCTTAAAAAGAAAAAAAAAAAAAAAGTCCCTTGGAAACACTCAACAGTGTATATTGATACCTCAGTAGTCAAAGCAAGTTTTGACCTCAAATACCCACAGACCAGAAATGGAGTCCAATCATTTTTTTAACATTCTTTTCTCCTTCTAAGGAAATTTTAGCTGTTTTGGTTAGTTGTATTCTTAAATTATGTGCCTGAAGTTATATTCTCATGCCTCATTGCCTAAAGATAAGCTACTTTTGAGGAATCCCCACACTTCAGGCAAAAAGAAAAAAAAAAAAAAAGTAGCCTTTTCTGGATGGCAAAGAACCCCAAATTTTATTCACCAGCAAAAAAATTAAACCACAGAAAAATTAAGTCCTTTTCACCAAATTTCTAATGCCACAACCAAAGTCCATCCTCTAATCATTTTAAACTTTAAATGGTTATCAACTCCTATTTACCCTTATAAAACAAACAATTCCAATCTCCCCAATTTGATACCCCTGTTCAAGAATCTATGACTGAGGGGCGCCTGGGTGGCTCAGTGGGTTAAAGCCTCTGCCTTCGGCTCAGATCGTGATCTCAGGGTCCTGGGATAGAGCCCCGCGTCAGGCTCTCTGCTGGGCGGGGAGCCTGCTTCCCCCTCTCTCTGCCTGCCTCTCTGCCTACTTGTGATCTCTCTCTCTCTCTGTCAAATAAATAAATAAAATCTTTAAAAAAAAAAAAAGAATCTATGACTGCCACACACTTAACCATTAGATATGAAATTCAAAATCTCTTTCCTAGAATTCAAGACCCTCCCTTATCTAGGCATCTTTCTGTATTACTATCTTATACTCTGATAGGGACAGTTCCTCACTGTTCCCCAACCACTCAATCATAATTTATACCTTTTTTTGCCCATACCATTCTAACCTCATCCCTCTCAACAGGGAATGCTGGCACTCCTCCTTTCCACCAACTCTCTACTTAACCATTAAAGTCCAATTCATTGTATTTCTTCCCTAAATCTTTTGCAGTTTACAGAAGGATATCAGAATACTTGTGAGCCCCTATTCACTGCACTAATCAGTGCAGAAGGCAGAAGCCAGATGTGGCCATTGGGCAATTGAAATGTCTAGTCCAAACTAAAATATAAATCATATAAATGCCTAAATGCACACGAAAGTTAAAAACTTGGCAAGAGAAAAAGAATGTAAAATACAAAGATGTTTTATACTGATTACATGTTGAAATGCTAGAATTTTGGAAATATTACAACTAATTTCACCTGGTTTTTTTACTTTTTTATAATGTGACTACTAAATAATTTAAAACTGTGTATGTGACTACCATTGTATTTCTTCTGGATAGCACTGCTCTCTAGTGTGAATAAACAATCCTATTGCCAGGAGATAAGATGACTTAAGAACACCTTGAGTCACACTGCCCGTTTTTAAATCTTTCCCACATAGAAGACTATGGACAAGTTAACATCTCTATGCCTCAATGTCCTCAAATTTAATATGGTGATAAATTAGCTACCTCAAAGGATTCAATGAGAACTAAAAGAGAAAAGCTAAATACAGCAGGTATCAAGTATTAGCATTATAATTCTTTATTAACAAAGCAGGAAAGAGCATACATATCAAAGTCAAACAGATTCTCACATTTTTTTTTAAGACTTTAGAATGTAGGGTATTTTGTTGTTCTTGCTGATTTAGCATAACACTGGAGGAGCTGAGATTGATGGCTAAGGTACAAGCTGAAGAAATCCAAGAGCTCCAAAACTTTTTTTGGACAGCTCCTACTCTCCTTTAAACAATAAAGTGAACTTATGGAGCTATTCTCCCAAATACACACCTATGACATGTAAATACATAAATTTATGTCACAGCATTTTTTGTGGAGAAATCATCATAACCAAATAAACATCATAGTCGTTCGCTTGACAGAGCCTTGTTACAGAATCCTTCACTTTATACTGACCTTCATCTATACTTTAGGTTCTGTTCACAAAGGAAGATATATTATTGGTTAAATACTCGGGAGTTTTATTATGCTTATTTCTCCCTAATAATCTAAAGGTGGAGAAAACAGGTAGCTCTTAAATGAAAGACGCATTTCTCCAGTTGATTAAACTTTTATCTGAAAAACTAAATTTTAGGACTTTCCCATTCCTATAAGTCTATTCAACTCCAACTATCTGGATTAATCACAACTTGTCCTTAATTCCTCGTCCATCAAGGCTATTACAAGTTATTATTTTCGTAACATTTTTTTCGGGAGAGGTTAAATATTATATACGTACTAAAATGTTCATATTTTCAGAGAAAATACATAAAATAACTGATGAGAAGCTTAGAAAGAGGCCCCATTACCCGAAGAGTGTAATATTCAAGACAACTCAAAGTTCAGTTTAACACCCAGAGGAAGATGATTCTTCTTTACTAAGACCTCATAGGTCTAAAAGGCAGGATCTTCCTACCTTCACCCGCCTTGCAACTTCCTAATTCCCTCCCTATGGCCGTTGGAAACCGTCTCAACGCCCTTCTCTGGGGCTCATGTTTTTCTTTAGACTAATTAGAAAGCAGCCCGGCTTGTCCAGGGAAGAAGTGCCCAGAGTAACTGGAGGTTAGGACCGCGCTGTCTTGACAACCTCACTCATGGCCCCTCCCCCAGCCGCCGCCAGAGACACCGCGGGGCCCCAGCCCCAGACGCCACTCTACCGGCTCCAAGATGTAAACATCGCCCTTTTCTTCCCTGCCCGCTCCCAACTTCCTTCTCCCGGCCCTATGCGAGAGAGCGCAGTGAAAAAGGAAGGAGACCACATACCCTCCGAAGTGAGACGAGAGAAGGGTTTAAGCAACTCCGCGAAGCTAAGGTGATTGAGACGAGTGAGCCGCTCGGCTTCGTCGCTGCACAGAGCGGCGACACAGGGGACGAAGGAGTCCGGGATTAGCTCCTGCACTGATTGTACACACTGGGCCATCGCCGCGGCGCAAGCAGCGGCGTCGCCCGCCCTCCGGCCCACTCTCAGAGGCTGATCCTGCGGCTGCAGCAGCTACTGCCGCCGCCCGCCGGCCTAGCCCGGCCGGGCGGGGCCCCGCACTGAAGCCTTGAGACCAACAGAAGGAACAGACGCCGCTGCCTCGGCTCCCGGCCACACAGCACCGACCCCTCCCCGGCACCACCGCTCCTCAGGGCTCGCCCGGGCGTCCTCGCATTACACCCCGATAGGTGGAGACGCCGACAATCGCCAGTTAATCCTCCCGACGGCAAAACCTTGGTCACTGCCCGACTGGAACCGCCATATTGAGGCCGAACCCTGACCCACCGGCAGTACCCGTCCCGGCAGGCCCTGCGCTCACCCCTCACGTGACCGTATTAAAGGAGGCGATGGGGGCGGGGGAGAAGAGCCGTGGAGAGGGAAGTGAAGAGCGACAGAGGCCCGTGGGAAGGCTGGCGCCGGAAATGGTGCGACGGGTGGGCCCCTACGGGAGGGGCGGGGCTACCAGCGCGGTGGGCGGAGTCAAACAGGAGACGCGCGACTTTGGGCCTAGTTCTCGGACGGTCGGTTGGCAAGGCCAAGGGAGATATTAGGGATGAGCGTACAGGTCAGCGTTTGAGATCCGTGCTGTCACAGTGGTGGGGGCGCTCGGTCGTCTTCCACGCGGGCCGCGTCTGTTTGGAGCCCCAAAGGCTCTCCCTAGAAACAATAGGCAAAGAATGTGGCTGTTCGCTCTGCTTCTCGAGCTCCGGGTAAAACAGCAAGGGGCACCTGCTCACGGAAGAGGGATTGCCATAGCGCCTGGTAAAGCTTGAACGTAGCCATGCTTTTAGAAACGGACTACCACGAACGATTGTGGACTCAACCAATGAGCAGAAATGTATGCTCTTGTGGGTGCTGCAATTAACGCGAGTGTAAGGGGAAACTTGCGCTACTGCGTTTTTGTTGGTCACATGGAGAGTGTGCTTGCAAATGTCTTTCGTCCGCAGCCGCGTCCTTTATTTCACTATACAGGGAGGTTTTCTTCGGAGCCACGGAGGTGCGGCAAGCCAGTAATTCCTTATCAAATGGAGTCCTAAACTGGCTTCCGTTCTTAGCGTTCCTTTTGCTAGATTGTTCCTTTACATAAGTAGAAGTGAATGAAAGGGATTCTACTATCGTGTCACGGAATTGCTTTAATTCCTTCTGAATTGTTTGCCAAAAACATAAAGCAAGGAAAAATACAACGCTGTATCGCGTTGTATTTATGGTACCTTGATTTAAAGGAGGCTTCCCCAACACGAGTGTCTCAACTTGTTGGATTGTTGGCGCCTTGAGGTTTTTACCCTAGTAAGAACTTATGACAGGCAAGAGGTGAGGTATGCCTTCCTCCTGTAAATTGAGAGATGGGAGGTAGGAAAGAAGGACGTAATGACTTGACAATTTAGCCACAAATCGTTTTAGAAAAGATAACGTGCAAGTTGAGGATCTGGAAATTCATTTTAAAACTATTTGTGTCTGAGCACCTCTTGGAAATTCTTCTTGTATCCCCAGGAGTACACATTCCCTTTTGGATACCTCAGATCTCAATCCCTTATGTGAGAATCCGTACAAGTGAGTATGACTCAATTTATATGTTTTTCTGGTTAAGAGGGCTTCTTAGTACTTTATTTAGCACTCAGCTCAAAGAGTTAAAAAGCCAACATATTTTTTACACTAAAGTTAAAACTAGTTAAAAGTTGGGGCGCCTGGGTGGCTCGGGGGTTATGATCTCAGCGTCTTGGGATTGAGCCCCTCTTCTGCGTCTGCGGGCTCTCTGCTCAGCGGGGAGCCTGCTTCCCCCTCTCTCTGCCTCCTTCTCTGCCTACTTATAATCTCTCTGTCAAATAAATAAACAAAATCTTTAAAAAAAAATTTTTAAAAAAACGAGTTAAAAGTTAAAACTAGTTACACTAAAGTGAAAACTAGTTAACTTTTGTATTAGTTGTTGTATTAGCCTCTCTGAGAACAACTTTCAAGAGTAATTTGGTCTAAATTCATTTTTAAATTAATTTTTTAAATTTTTTGAGATTGTCACATTCCATAAAAACTCATCCCTTTAAAGTGTATATTTTAGTGGCTTCTAGTATATTTGAAGTGGCACAACTATTGCTTCTAATTCCAGGACATTGTAATCACCCTAAAAAGAAGCTTGGTACACATTAGCAATCTCTGTACCCCTCACCTCCTCTAGTCCCTGGCAATCACTAATCTACTTTCTTTTTTTTTTTTTTTTTTTTTTTTTACTAATCTACTTTCTGTCTTTATAGATTACTTGTCCTGAACATTACATATAAATGGAATCGTACAATATGTGACATTTTGTGTCTGGCTTCCTTCACTTAGCATAATATTTTCAAGGTTCATCCATGTCGTGGCATGTATCGTTATTTCATTCCTTTTTATGGCTTACCCTAAATGGATTTTTGTCTTCTGGATTGACTTTGCAGTTTAACACCACATTCACACGTACTGTTTCCAGTGAGTAACTCACTGTAAAAATCTATTTCTTTCCTAGTCTCTCCTGGTCCTCTAAGGTGTTCATCTTCTAAAGTGATGTCCTCATCTAAAGGTTAATCCTAAAAAAAAAATAAAAAATAAAAAATAAATAAAGGTTAATCCTGAGTCACTGTCCCATCTGCTTTCCAGGCTGCAGGAATGGAAAAAAAAGAGAATGGAAAAGCACATGATTAATGGTTTAGGATCCAATCGTATTAATGGCATTCAATGATTTCACTCACATCCCACTGGCCTCAGTGAGTCTCAAGATCACACATATCTCCAGCAGAGACTGCAAAACATAGGCTTCTCTTGTTAAACGAAGAGTAGAGGGAATATTATTTAAAAAGTCAAGGGTGTCCACCACACTTTATGAGGAATGAGGTATCCTGCAGAATGTATGGGTTCCAAGATACCACACATCTCTCATTTCTGATTCCACTAGACACTGACCCTTTTTCATCACACGTCCTCTGGACTATTCAGTGTCCAGGAAAAATGAGATGCTATGGTTGTCCAGGCTTTGGCCATGTGCCCACCCTTGAAGTCAAGAGAATAGGGCCTATCACTAAAAGGCAACTTGTTGGACAAAAGAGTTAACAATAACACAAACAACTAAGGACTTCTTTTCCAATACTAAATATGAGAACCAGCTTCCTTCTTTCCCCAAAATCAAAGAATGCCATAAAATTTCTGCTAAGCCAATGGGTTTATATTTATATCTATACTGTGTTATCAAACATTCATTGATTGTTTTATTTTGTATGTATGGTATTATCAGTCTCTTCTGATGGCTGATAAAGTCAAGTTTAAAGAACACAGATCCTGAAGTCAGAGAGGGGGTTCAAAAGTAATGCTACCACTTGCGAATAGAAATAGTGTCACCATTATTGGTCACTACCAAACACGATGCTTGATGTTTTCTGCTACTTCTGCTTCTCACACAAACTCTGAGAAGTACATGCATTGCCAATTTTCAGATGTCGAAACTGAAGCACAGAACAGTTAATTAATTTCCCCAAAGATAATCAGCACTGGAGCCAGGAACAGAACCAGCACAGTTTAACCCTAGAGACATGATCACTAGGATAAATTGCTTTTCCATGTTTCCTTCGTTTGAATGCACCTCCAGAAATTTAGAAAGAAATCTGTGGCTTTCTACAAGTCCCTTATCTTTTCTGAGCCTCACATTCTTTATCTGTATGCTTAGAAAGTTGGGGCTAGAAGATTTCTTGTATTTGCTTCAATGTGAAGGAAGATCTGAGAATCTATTATTCTTTCCATTATTATTATATTATTATTAAATTCCACTGTGTTAACAGTAGATGGTACTATTGAGTATTGGCTTTAAAACTGGGTAAAAAACCACTCTAGCTACTGAGTGCATAGTTATCACGTAGGTAATACCTAATTGTATATCAGAGCACTGGAGGTTGGGGATACCCAACGTATTTATACATTAAAAGTTTTTTAAGCTCAAAAAAAAAAGTTTTTTAAGCTCAAAAATTTTAAATTATGTTTCTTTAAAACTCTAGGAGAAAAAACGACTTAAATATATAATCCATATATTGGCCCCCTTTTTTATTTTTTTATTTTTATTTTTTGAAAGATTTTGTTTATTTATTTTAACAGAGAGAGAACACAAGTAGGCAGAGAGAGGAGCAGGCTTCCTGCTGAGCAAGGAGCCCGATGTGGGACTCGATCCCAGGACGCTGGGATCATGACCTGAGCCGAAGGCAGCCGCTCAACCAACTGAGCCACCCAGGCGTCCCATGGCCCCCTTTTTTAATTTTATTTACTGCACTGGATGTTTAGATTATTGGATGTAAGATTATTTATTAACGTTCTAAAATTAACATGACATCCATTTCCTGATTATTTTAAGGATGAACATAATTACAATTTTACACTCCAAAGCCCATAATTCTATTTTTTAATTTATTAATTTTTATTAACATATATTATTTGTTTCAGGGGTATAAGTCTATGATTCGTCAGTCTTACACAATTCACAGCACTCACCATAGCATATACCCTCCCCAGTGTCCCATCACCCCGCCACCCCATTCCTCCCACCTCCCTCCACTCCAGCAACCCTCAGTTTGTTTCCTGAGATTAAGAGTCTCTTAAGGTTTGTCTCCCTCTCTAGTTTTGTCCCATTTGATTTTTTTTCCCTCTCTTCCCCCATGATCCTCTGCCTGGTTTCTCAAATTCCACATATCAGCGAGATCATATGATAATTGTATTTCTCTGATTGACTTATTTCGCTTAGCATAATACCCTCTAGTTCCATGCACATCTTTGTAAATGGCAAGATTTCATTTTTTATGGCTGTATAGTATTCCATTGTATGTATATGTGTGTGTGTGTGTGTATACACCACATCTTTTTTTTTTTTAATTTTTTTTTTAATTTTTTTATATAACATATAATGTATTATTTACCCCAGGGTACAAGTCTGTGAATCATCAGGCTTACACATTTCACAGCATTTGCCATAGCACATACCCTCCCCAGTGTCCATATCCCTATCCACCCCCCCACCTCCCAGCAAACCTTAGTTTGTTTTGTGAGTTTAGGAGTCTCTTATGGTTTGTCTCCTTCCCCATCCCATCTTGTTTCATTTCTCTTCCCCACCCCCCCCATAAACCCCTGCCCTGCCTCTCAAATTCTTCATATCAGAGCGATCATGTGGTAATTGTCTTTCTCTGACTGACTTATTTCGCTTAGCATAATACCATGCTGTTCCATCCACGTTGTTGCAAATGGCAAGATTTCGTTTCTCTTGATGGCTGCATAGTATTCCATTGAATATATATACCACCTCTTCTTTATCCATTCATCTGTTGATGGACATCTAGGTTCTTTCCATAGCTT
>CM052808.1:43919328-43970307 GCA_028533885.1 Nasua narica
TAGAGCTTGAAATCAGGAATTGTGATTCCGCCGACTTTGGTTTTCTTTTTCAACATTCCTCTGGCTATTCGTGGTCTTTTCTGGTTCCATATAAATTTTAGGATTATTTGTTCCATTTCCTTGAAATAAATTGATGGTATTTTGATAGGGATTGCATTAAATGTATAGATTGCTTTAGGTAGCATAGACATTTTCACAACATTTGTTTATGTGTGTGTGTGTATACACCACATCTTTATCCATTCATCTGTTGATGGACATCTGGGCTCTTTCCATAGTTTGGCTATTGTGGACATTGCTGGTATAAAATTGGGGTGCACATCCCCCTTCAGATCACTACATTTGTATCTTTGGGGTAAATACCCAGTAGTGTGATTGCTGGCTCATAGGAGAGCTCTACTTTCAACTTATGGAGGAACCTCCATACTGTTTTCCAGAGTGGCCACATCAGCTTGCATTCCCACCAACAGTGTAGGAGGGTTCCCCTCCACATCCTTGTCAACACCTGTCATTTACTGACTTCTTGATTTTAGCCATTCTGACTGGTGTGACATAGTATCTCACTGAGGTTTTGATTTGTATTTCCCTGATGCCAAGTGATGTTGAGCACTTTTTCATGTGTCTGTGGGCTATTTGAATGTCTTCTTTTTAGAAATGTCTGTTCATGTCTTTTGCCCATTTCTTGACTGAATTATTTGTTCTTTGGGTGTTGCATTTGCTAAGTTTTTTATAGATTTAGGACACTAGCCCTTTATCTGATATGTCATTTGCAAATATCTTCTCCCATTCTGTCTGTTGTCTTTTGGTTTTGTTTATTGTTTCCTTTGTTGTGCAAAAATCTTTTTATACTGATGAAGTCCCAGTAGTTCATCTTTGCCATTGCTTCCCTTGCCTTTGGCGATGTTTCTAGGAAGAAATTGCTGCAGCTAAAGTTGAAGAGGTTGCTCCCTGTGTTCTCCTCGAGGATTTTGATGGATTCCTGTCTCACATTCAGGTCTTTCATCTACTTTGAGTCTATTTTTGTGTGTTGCAAGGAAATGGTTCAGTTTCATTCTTCTGCATGTGGTTATCAAATTTTCCCAGTACCATTTGTTGAGAAGACTATCCTTTTTCCATTGGACATTCTTTCCTGCTTTGTCAAAGATAAGTTGACCATGGAGTTGAGGGTCCATTTCTGGGCTCTCTATTCTGTTCCATTGGTCTATGTGTCTGTCTTTGTGCCAGTACCATACTGTCTTAATGATTACACCTTTGTAATTAATAGAGCTTGAAGTCTAGAATTATGATGCCACCAGCTTTGCTTTTCTTTTTCAACATTCCTCTGGCTATTCCGGGTCTTTTCTGGTTCCGTACAAATTTTAGGATTATTTGTTCCATTTCTGTGAAAAAAAGTTGATGGTATTTTGATAGGGATTGCAGTAAATGTGTAGATCGCTCTAGGTAGCATAGACATTTTCACAATATTTGTTTTTCCAATCCGTGAGCATGGAATGTTTTTCCATTTCTTTGTGTCCTCCTCAATTTCTTTCATGAGTATTCTATAGTTTTCTGAGTACAAATTCTTTGTCTCTTTGGTTAGATTTATTCCTAGGTATCTTATGGTTTGGGGTACAATTGTAAATGGAATCGACTCCTTTATTTCTCTTTCTTCTGTCTTGTTGTTGGTGTATAGAAATGCAACTGTGGGGCCCCTGGGTGGCGCAGTTGGTTGAGCGACTGCCTTCGGCTCAGGTCATGATCCCGGAGTCCCGGGATCGAGTCCCACATCGGGCTCCCAGCTCCATGGGGAGTCCACTTCTCACTCTGACCTTCTCCCTTCTCATGCTCTCTCTCACTCTCTCTCTTTCCTAATAAATAAATAAATAAAATCTTTAAAAAAAAAAGAAATGCAACTGATTTCTGTGCATTTGTTTTATATCCTGCCACTTTACTGAATTCCTGTATTAGTTCTAGCAGTTTTGGGGTGGAATCTTTTGGGTTTTCCACATAAAGTATCATATAATCTGCAAAGAGTGAGAGTTTGACCACTTCTTTGCTGATTCAGATACCCATAATTCTATTTTATACTTATTATAGGTATTTAAGCTCTATATAAGTTTTCTCTGCAGGTAAAAATCTTTTATAAGTATTTTTCTCCCTTATGCTTCTAAAATGAGAAATAATATTAATGCTTTTTTTTTACTATTTGCTCTTAAATTATATAGTAATATTTCCAAAAACTGGGTAAAAATTTAGCAATAATCCATATTATACTCAATGGTGCAATAAAAGAATCATTAACTTTAAAATCAGGAAAAAACAAAGATATCCATTATCACTGTTTCTATTCAATACTTTTGTGGCTTTCTGTAAGAGCAGCTAAGGAAGAAAAAAATAAGCAAAACTTACAGGATTTCAAAAAGAAAAAACAAGGGGCGCCTGGGTAGTGCAATCAGTAAAACTTCTGATTCTTGGTTTTGGCTCAGGTCATGATCTTAGGGTCATAAGAGCAAGCCCCATGTTAGGCTCCAAGCTCAATAAGGAGTCTGCTAAAGTTTCTCTCTCCCTCTCCCTCTGCCTTTCCCTGCACTAGCTAACTCTCTCTCTCTAAAATAAATAAATAAATCTTAAAACATAACAAAACAAAAAAACAAAAGGAAGAAGCAAAATTGTACTCATTTTAGGGGTGCTTGAGTGGCTTAATTGGTTAAGCATCTCAGTTTGGCTCAGGTCATGATCCCAGAGTCCCAGGATCAAGCCCTTCGTGGTTGGGCTCCCTGCTCTGGCAGGGAGTCTGCTTCTTTTTCTCCCACTGCCCCTCCCCCTGCTTGTGCTCCACCCCTCTTACATAAATAAATAATGTCTCCTTTTTTTTTTTAATTTTTTTATTAACATATAATGTATTATTTACCCCAGGGTACAGGTCTGTGAATCATCAGGCTTACACATTTCACAGCATTTGCCATAGCACATACCCTCCCCAGTGTCCATATCCCTATCCATAATGTCTCTTTTAAAAAGTATACTCATTTGGGAATGATACAGCGAACTAAATAAATAGGTACCTTCATCATATATATGTGGCTATTCATCGCTTCATTTGTCTCCCAGAAGTAGAAGGCCCAACTCATATTTTTAGCTCTTAGACTTAAGGCCTCATCATTTGACTTGGTTTTGGTCAGCTAGACATAGCTTGCAAGAATCCTATCTGAAAGTGTATTATGTGAGAAAACATGTTTTTGGAGAACTTGAATTTATGCTCTCGTTGATAGTGGTAGAGGCACCATAAAGATGTCAATTCTACCAAAATTAATCTACAGGTTCAATGCAATTTCAATCAAAATACCCACAAAGATTTTATGGAATTTGACAAACTAATCCTAAAATCCATATTTAAGAGCAAAGGTCTAAGAATAGTTAGATAATTTTGAAGGCAAATACCAGGGGATTTATTCTCCCAGCAAGCCAGACATACTATGGTTATAACACAGTTATTAAAAGACAGGTGTAGATGAGTAGGCCAATAGAATAGAATAGGGAACTGCAGGATAGACCAACTTGAAACATGAACAAAGCAATGCGGGGATGAATTATTTGATAAATGGTGTTTTAATAATTGGTTATCTCTTTGGAACAAAACCCCAATTCTTTAAAAAAAAATCAAATCAGTTAAAGATGCAAATAATGATAGCAAACACTTACTTGATGCTTAATACATGCCTGCTATAGTTTTAAGCATATTACATATGCCAACTCTTTTATTCCTCCTAACAACCCTATGTAGTAGGTACAGTTAATATCATCTCATTTCATAAGTGAGGAAACTGAGGCAAAAGAGGTTGTTAGTTAAGAGCCCTAAGTAGAAGAGCTGTGATTTGAACTTAGGTAATCTGCCTCTTGAATCTGTTTTAATATGCTCTACACTGATACACTATACTGCTTCTCTTTTGCACATCTTTTTTTTTTTTTTAAGGTTTTTTATTTATTTACTTGGCAGAGAGGAGAGAGATCACAAGTAGGCAGAGAGGCAGGCAGAGAGAGAAGGGAGCAGGCTCTCTGCCGAGCAGAGAGCCCGATGTGGGGCTCGATCCCAGGACCCTGAGATCATGACCCGAGCCGAAGGCAGAGGCTTAATCCACTAAGCCACCCAGGCGCCCCTTTAAAATATTTTTTTTTTAAAGATTTTATTTATTTATTTATTAGGAAAGAGAGAGAGTGAGAGAGAGAAGGTCAGAGTGAGAAGTGGACTCCCCATGGAGCTGAGAGCCCGATGTGGGACTCGATCCCGGGACTCCGGGATCATGACGTGAGCCGAAGGCAGTCACTCAACCAACTGCGCCACCCAGGGGCCCCTAAAATATTTTTTAAAATTTAAAATATTTTTAAAATATTTTTTTTAAAGATTTTATTTGCTTAATCAGAGAGAAGAGGGCAAGGGGAAGGGCAATAGGAAAGGGAGAGAGAGAATCTCAAGCAAACTCTATGCCAAGCATGCAGCCCCATGCAGGGCTCTATCTCATGACCTGAGCCAAAATCAAGAGTTGGAAGCTTGGGGTGCCTGGGTAGCTCAGTATTAAGCATCTGCCTTCGGCTCAGGTCCCAAGTCCTGCATTGGGCTCCCTGCTCAACGGGAAGACTGCTTCTCCCTTTCCCACTTGCCCTGCTTGTATTCCCTCTCTCGCTGTGTCTTTCTTTGTCAGTAACAGATTGACAAAATTATTTGTAAATAAACAAAATCTTAAAAAAAAAAAGAAGAGTTGGATGCTTAACCAACTAAGTCACCCAAGTGCCTCTAGGAGGGACAGATTTCTTAAACAAGATTCCAAAAGTGCATATCCTAACAGAAAACATTGATAATTGAATTTAACATCTCCTTTTCATCAAAAAACCACAAAGATTGCAAAAATACTAGCTACAAATGTGAAAGATCCATATCTACACCAAAGAACTATGTTTAATAAGAAAAAAGGAAACAATACAATGGAAAAATAGACAAGTGACAGAAAATCATTTCACAAAAGAGGAAACTTAAACTGTCAATAAACATTTAAATATTTTCAAGGTTAAAAAAATGGGCAAAGAATACGAATAGATGGTTCTGAAAAGAAAGCTAATAAATAGGCAATAAACACATGAAAAGATGTTGAGTATCATCATCAGGGGAGGGAAAATCAAAGCCATACTAACACACCACCTCACACCCACAAGGATGGCTATAATCGAAGAGCAAAGAATAATAAGTGAGACAAGGATGTGAACAAATTTGAATCTTCCCGTACTGCTAGTGGGAAGGGTAAAGTGGTGCCGTGGTCTGGAAAGCAGCTCCTTAAACATAGAGTCTCTCAACTACTAAACGTAGAGTTACCATATGATGTAGCACTTTTACATCTAGGAGAAATGAAAATGTATGTCCACATAAGAATTTATATATTAACATTCATAATGGTATTATTTCAAAGCCAAAAAATGGAAATAGTCCAAATGTTCATCAACTGATGAATAAGTATATACCATGCAACAGTGTTATTATTAACAATAATAACAATGTTATTATTAACATTACTGATACATGTTACAATATGGATGAACCTTGAAAACATGCTACATGGGGGCACCTGGGTGGCTCAGTTGGTTGGGCGACTGCCTTCGGCTCGGGTCGTGATCCCAGAGTCCCGGGATCGAGTCCCATATCGGACTCCCGGCTCTGCGGGAAGTCTGCTTCTCCCTCTGACCTTCTCCCCTCTCATTCTCAGTCTCTCTCTCTCTAGTAAATGAATAAATAAATCTTTAAAAAAAAAAAAAAAGAAAGAAAACATGCTCCATGGAAGAAGCCAGTCATGAAGGACCACATATGATTCCATTTATATGAAATATCTAGAATAGGTACATCTATAAAGATAGAAAATAGGTTAGGGCTGGGGGGTGGAAAGGGAAGGAGGAGTGGAAGAGTTGGAAGATTATAGCTAAGGACTGCCAGGCATCTTTTTGGGGTGATAAAAATATTCTATAATAATTGTGATTATGATGCATAACTCTGTGAATGTGCTAAAAATCCACTGCATTTTATGATTTAAGTGAGTGAATTGTATGTTATGTGAATTATATCTCAATACACTTGTTACTCAAAAAATGCAATAATTTGCGATTAAAAAAAAGATTAGAGATGAGGAAAAGCATTACAATTTGTGTTGTAAAGTTGGGTAACAACAAAACCATAAATGGAAAGAAATTCTAGTCTTGGTTCTTGCACTCTAGTTGTTTAAGATCTTGGAACACTAGTCACTTAACCTTTATGATCTCAAGAATCATCTATAGATTAAGGATTGTATGAATGCTAGTAACTCATGATTCTAAACAATGGATCTTAACTTTTAGGATCACAGATCTCTTTAAGAAACTGATAAACATCAGAGGCATTCTGGTGTAAATCAGGAACAAAAGCACTGTTAATTACTACTAATATTTAATATTGTTCTGAAAATTTGGGCAAATGAAATAAAAATAAGTAGTGTAAGTACTGGGAAAGAAAAATCAGGTTGTTATATACTCAGAAAACCCAGACAATTTTACTGAAGGAAAAAAAAAACATGAAAATTAATAATAGTATTCAACAAAGGGTCCTAAATTCATAAAATCAATAGAAATGAACAAGAGTAACCTAGGGGTGCCTGGGTGGGCTCAGTAGGTTAAAGCCTCTGCCTTCGGCTCAGGTTATAATCTCAGGGTCCTGGGGTTGAGCTCCACATTAGGCTCTCTGCTCATCAGGGAGCCTGCTTCACCCCCCCTCTCTGCCTGCCTCTCTGCCTATTTGTGATCTCTCTCTGTGTGTCAAATAAATAAAATCTCTAAAAAAAAAAAAGAAAAACCTAATTAGAAAATTTTTTTTTAAATATCACATTCAAATCCACACTCTTGAATTAGGAGGTTATCTCAATCAATGAAAATTTCAGTTATTTTTCAAATATTTGGGATTTTTTGGATCTGTTTATTATTGATTCGTAATTTAATGCCATTGTGGTCAGAACATAATCTGTATGAATGAATAATTTTAAATTATTGAGAGATGGTTTAAGGCTCAGAATATATGGTCTGTCTTAGTAAATGTTCTTTGCTTGGAAAAAAGCCATATATTCTGCTCTTACTGGGGGGATGTTCTCTCAGTGTTAATTAGGTAGCATTGATTGGTCCTGTTCTTCCAGTCTTCTATATCTTTGCCTTGTATTCTTATAGCTGTTACATTTATCTGTTATCTTATTATTATCTGTTTATACTTAGGGCTGCTGTAACAAAAGATTGTCACAAAATGAGTGACTTAAAACAACAGAAATTTATTCTCACATAGCTTTGGAGTCTAGAAGTCCAAAATCAAGGTGTAGCAGGGCCATACTCTCTTAGAAGGCTCTAAAGAAGAATCTTCTTCCTCTTCCCTTTTCTAGTTTATGTTGGATACTGACAATTCTTGGCATACCTTGGCTTGTGGTAGCTCTAGTCTCTGACTCTGTTATCACTTGGATTTCTTCTCCATGTCTTTGTGTCTTTAAGTCTCTCTCTCCTTATAAAGACCCCACTCATTGAATTTAGGGCCCACTATCACCCAGTATGACCTCATGAATTTGATTACATCTGCAAAGATCCTATTTTCAAATAAGGTCACACTTATAAGTATAGAGGTTAGGACTTCAACACATCTCTTTCATGGATGCATTTGAACCCACAACAGTATCCTTATATCTATTCTTATATTCTTACATCTCATAGAAGAATATGTCCCTCTGTATCTTTTGACTTAAAGTGGATTTTTTTGGTGTAAGTCTATTAATTATCGAGAGAAAAAGATGGAAATATCTGACTATAATTGTGGATTGGTCTATTCCTCATTTCAGTGCTACCAGTTTTTGCTTTATGTAATCTGAAGCTCTCTATTTGGTACATTAACATTTAGTATTGTAAATCCTCTTGATAAATAGACTTCTTTAGTTAAGAATGCACACTTGTCATTACTCCTATTCAGCATAATACTGAAGATCCTGGTTGGTATAATAAGGCAAGAAAGAAACATATGGTTTATGGATCAGAAAAGTAAAATAAGTCATTATTTGGCAGATGATATTTAGAGAGGAAATTTATTTTATTATCATAGAAAAATTATTTACAACAGAAAAAGAGTTCTCCAGGTTTGCTAGATAAAAGATTAAAAAAATCAATTATGCTTTTACATATCAGCAACAGATACCTAGAAAATAGACATTTGAAAAGATACATTTTTCAATTGCAATTAAATATTTGACCTTGTTGGAATATTATATAATATGTATTTATATGTATGACATACACATAATTTTTAAAACATGGAAGTATTTTTTGAAGAAAACTACAAAGCTTTATTGAAAAACTAATTTTTTCGAAAGCTAAATAGTTTTAAAAGAATACTTAAGTAAATAGATACACTTTGTTTATGGACTCAACACTCAGAAGATGACAGTTCTTCCCAAATTAATCTGTAAATTCAATTCTAAATTTAAAAATATAAGGAATCACAAAAGAAGAAATCAGTAAATTTTACTACTTCAAAACTTAAAACTATTGTTTAGCAAAAAATGTAATATTCAGAAAATAACATGACAGGAAGAAATATTTATCATAAATATAACAAAAAGCAAATATGTTTTGGGGTACCTGGGTGGTATAGTCAGTTCAACGTCAGACTTTTGGCCTAGGTCATGATTGCATGAGTCATGGGATCAAGCCCCACGTCAGGCTCCACACTGAGTGTGGAGTTGGCTTGGGTTTCTCTTTCCTTCTCCCTCTGCCCCTCCCCACCCCTCTCTAAAATAGATAAATAAATCTTAAAAAAAAAAAAAGCAAGCATGTTTCTCATATATAGTTTCAATAAAACCTTTCTATGCCTTTTGTTATATTTATGATAAATCTTCCCTTCTATTTTTTTTGTTCTTCTGCATCTCTCAAATCAGTCCCACTTCTTTGCACCCTCAGTTATTGCCTCACTTTCCTGTTTTGTTATACCTCACCTCAATTTTTCAGTAGCCCTTAATTGCACTTTCAGCCTCCAGTCTTACTCAGTTTCAATTACATTCTCTAGAGTGAATTTTCTAAAATGCCTATCTAAACATGTTATTCATGTCCATAAAAATTTCCAGTGACTCCCCATAACTCAAATCCATTGCATAACGTATTAGGATATATCTTGACTTCACTTTTGTCCTCCTACCAGTCTCTTGCCCCCAAATGCGTTCTGCTCAAATTTCACCTTCTTATGAGATAGAATTCTGACTTTCAAGTTTAGCAGTAACGTGTACTTCTACGTGTCTCGTAGCATACTTTAATATAGAATCTATCTCATTGTAATATAATCATTTGTTTTCTTATTTGTTCCCTCATCAAAATTTTTAGTTTTTTGAGAGCAAGTACACAGAGCAAGTACATCACCCATGTAAGATAAACAAGAGAAGGATATAAAGAGAGAAATCATGGAAGTTTTACTTGGCAGCTCTGTAAACCAATGTCCCACTTTTGAAAAGCAATTTAGTGGCATGTATCAAGAGCTATGAAAGTGTTATAGTCCGGCACAAATTGGTTTAGAATAAGGCCAACAATCCTTCTATAATCATATCATGACTACTAAAAGTTCTAACCATGTAGGCTGCTCTCCATGGTTCTGAACTATACTTGACCATCAAGATACAAGTTCACTAATACCTCCTGTGTAATCTTTCCCTAGATGTGAAACAGAGTGGAAAAGAGGATATAATAAGAAAGAAATGTAAAATACAGATGAAGAGAGGTTATAACAAAGGCATAATCACGTAGAGATTCAGGTAGAAGGAGATTTATTTTGAGATTATTTTCAAATAGTTTCAGCTGCAAAATTCCACTGTAAAGGAATCACTGCAAAGGAACCAATAGAGTGAAAAGACAACATATGAGATGGGAGAACATATTTGCAAATCATATGTCTAACATATCCTACAACTCAATGGCAAAGAAACTAATAGCTAATAAAATGGGCTGAGGACTTGAGTAGACATTTCTCAAATATATATATATAAATAATCAACAGGCATATGAAAAAATGCTGAATGTGACAAATCATCGGGGAAATGCAAATCAAAACCAGAATGAGATAACACCTCATACCTTTCAGGATGGCTATTAGAAAGACAAAAGACAAGTGTCAGCAAAGGTATGAAGAAGTTAGAACTCTGTACATTGTTGGTAGGAATGCAAAATGATGCACAATACTGTCTACAATGGAAAACAGTATAGAAGTTCCTCAAAAAATTAAAAACAGAATTACAATATGATCCAACAATCCCACTTCTGGGAAATTATACAAAAAATTAAAATTAGGATCTTGAAAAAATGTTAGCACACTAATGTCCCACATAGCTCTATTGACAATAGCCAAGATATGGAAATAAACTAAATGTCCATTGACTGATGAATGAATAAAGACAATATGGTATATACATAGGGTGGAATATAATTCAGCCTTAAAAAGAAGAAAATTCTGCAACATGCAACAATATGGATGAATCTCGAGGACATTTTGTTAAATGAAATAAGCCAACCACAGAAAGACAAGTACTGCATGATTTCTCTTACATAAGATATCTAAAAATTCATAGAAGCAAAAGAGTGAAGTGACGGTTGACAGGGGCTGAAGGGAGGAAGAAATGGGGGTTACTAATAAATGGGCATAAAGTTTCAGCCAAGCAAGATGAATATGCCCTAGACATCTGCTGCACATATAGTCATTAGTAATATATGGCATGTTTAAACATTTGTTAAGAGGACAGATCTCATGTTGAATTTTCTTAAAATAAAATTTAGTTTAATTTAAAAATAAAATTGTTGTTAACCTAATAATACAACCTTGAAATATACAAAGCTAATATTTGAAGGATTAGAGAAAAAACAGACAAATCTTTTTAATAATTGATAAAACAAGCAGAAAAGGGTCAATAAGGTTATTTACTATTTGAATAAGGCAATTAAAAAATTGACCTAATCATTACATAAAATATAGTACAATAAAACATAGTCCAGCAACTGTAGAATATACATTCTTTTCAAATACACATGGAAAAATTCAAATAGGTCATATGGCTAGGTAAGAAATCAAGAAATCAAATATCAGGTGCCTGGGGGCTAAGCGGGTTTAGCATCTGCCTTCAGCTCAGGTCATGACCCCAGGGTCCTGGGATGGAGTTCTGCATCAGGCACCCTGCTCAGCTCTCCCCTTGCTCCTCGCCCCCCTGCTCATGCTCTCTCTCTTTTTTTTTTTTTAAAGATTTTATTTATTTATTTGACAGAGAGAGAGAGATCACAAGTAGGCAGAGAAGCAGGCAGAGAGAGGGAGAAGCAGGCTCCCCGCTGAGCAGAGAGCCGGATGCAGGCCTCAATCCTAGGACCCCTGAGATCATGACCTGAACCAAAGGCAGAGACGTTACCCCACAGAGCCACCCAAGCGTCCTGCATACTCTCTCTTCCTGTCAAATAAATAAAATCTTTAAAAAAAAAAAAAAGGAATCAAAGATTACAATCATAGAGAATATGTTCTCTATGAAGAAATTAAGCTAGAAATAAGTAACAGAAAGGTAACTAGTGAATCCACAAATGCATGGAAATTTCATACTTATAAATAACTCCTGGCTAAATAAGAAATCAGAATGAAATTAGAAAAATTCTGAACTAAACGGTAAAGAAAATATATCATTTCAAAGTTCTGGAACTCAGCTAATGTAGTGCTTAGAGGGACATTTAAGACTTAAATATTTACAAGTAAAAGAAATACTGGCAGTCAACTATTTATGCATCCACCTAAAGAAGCTATAAGAAAATTAGCAAATTAAATCTAAAGAAAATAAGGAGGAAATAATACAGATAAGACCAGAAATCAAAAAAATAGAAAACAAATTGGGATAATTCAACAAGGCAAAATGTTTATCTTTGAAGTTTTTATTAAATCTTTTGCAGGGTTGCCTGAGTGGCTCAATTGGTTAAGGTTAAGCATCTGTCTTCAACTCAGGTCATGATCTCAGGTCCCGGGATCAAGCCCTATTTTGCATCAGCCTACCTGCTCAGTGAGAAGTCTGCTTCCCCCTCCCCCTCTGCTACTCCCCTGCTTGTGCTCTCTCCCTCTCTCTATTTCTTTCTCTCAAATAAATAAAATCTTTAAAATAAACAAGCCTTTGCAAGATTTAACAAAAAAGGTAGAAGGTGCAAATATAGGCATGAAAAAGCAGACAAAAAGATGTGAAAGATATTAAAAGGATAATAAGAGAATGAATTAATTGTATAAATACATTTGAATATTTAGATCAAACAAATCTCTTAAAAAATGCAAACCAACGGGGCGCCTGGGTGCCTCAGTAGGTCATGATCCCAGGGTCCTGGGATCGATCCCTGCATCAGGCTCCCTGCTTGGTCAGAAGCCTGCTGCTCCCCCTGCGTGTGTTCCCTCTCTCTCTGTCTCTCTGTCAAATAAATAAAAATAAAATCTTTAAAAAAAAAGTGGGAACTAACAGAAACAGAATATGTGTACAATATTATACTATTAAAGAAATTGCATCTGTAATTAAAAAAAAATTCTCACAGAGCAAACTCAAGTCCCCAGTGGCATTATTAGTAAATTCTATCAAACATGTTAGGAAAAAATGTATCCTAAATTCTTCTAGACAAGCCAGAAAGAATACTTCCCTACTCATTTTACCTAACCACCATAACATTGATATCAAAACCTGATAGTCAACAAAAACAAGGAAATTCTGGTTTTTTCATAAACATAGTTGCAAAAATTATAACTAAAATATTAACAAATTAAATACATATAGGTGATGACTCAATGACCAAGTTGGGTTTATTCCAAGGAACATAAAGTTCATTTAACATTTGTAAAGCCAATCATTGTTATCTACCACAATAACACAACAAAGTAGAGAAATCATTCAATAATTTCAATTGATCCTAAAAAACATTTGGTAAAATTTAATATCCCTTCATATGAAAATACCTATTGATGATAAAAACTCTCAGCAAATAAGGAAAAATGATACATTCTATCTGATAAAAGGTATCTACCAAACTCCTAAAGAAAATATATTTGAAAAAAAAAGAAAATATACTTGATGGTGAAATACTCAAAGCCTTCCTGGGAAAAAGAAAAGGATGTTTGCTATCACCCCTTTTATTCACCATTTTACTTGATATAAACTATGTAATTAAGCAAGAAAAACAAGAGCCACAAAGAAAGAAAGAAAGGATAAAACTGTTATTATTCACAGATAATATAATTGTGCACATGAAAATCAGAACTTGGCAACAGAAATTTACAGAACAATGTAAAACAACATTTTTGCATCAAAAAATCAGTAAGTGATTTTAGCAAGGTCACTGGATATAAAGTCAGTGTATATAAAAATCACATGTATTTCTATATACTAGGAAAAAACTACATATTACAATCTAAAAAATTAAATAATAAAATGTTAAAACAATATAACTTACAGTTGCATCAAAAGACATCAAATACTTAAGGGAAAAAATTAATGAAAGCTATCAAAGACCTCTATTCAGAAAATAACAAAACATCACAGAGGAAAATTAAAGAAGACTCAAATAAATCAAAGTCGGTTAATAAATCAAGGTTATAAATCAAAAAAATCTTCATGAATTTGAGAACTCCGTATTTTAAAGATGACAATTCTTTGCATATTAAAGAAAATTTTTTGCAGAAATAGAAAATTTAGTAAAACTGATTCTAAAATGTATATCAAAGGGGTGACTGGGGGCTCAGTTAGTTAAGCACCTGACTTTAGCTCACATCATCGTCCCAGGGCCCTGGGATAAGAGCCCCACATTGGGTTTCTTGCACAGTGGGGAGCCTGCTTCTCCATCTCCCTCTACCCTTACCCTGCTCATCCCTGTCTCAAATAAATAAAAAATATAATAAAATAATAAAATAAATTAAAAATATAATAAAATGCGTGGGTGGCTCGGTCAGTTAAGAGTGTGCCTACAGCTCAGGTCATGATAGCAGGGTCCTGGGATCAAGCCCCATGTCAGGTTCCCTGCTCACCGGGGAGCCTGATTCTCCCTCTCTCTGCCCCTCCCTCTGCTTGTGTGCTTTCTTTCTCAAATAAATAAAATCTCTAAGTAAATAAATAAAATATAAATATATAAATATAGAAAAGATTACTGTCATGCTATTTAAAAGGTAATAATAAATAGCTTATATCAAAAATCTAAAAGGCTAAGACAAATTTGATATTGAAGAAAAAAGACAAAGTTGAGAATTTACACTATCAGATATCAAAACATATATTTTTTAAAGATTTTATTTATTTATTTATTTATTTGAGAGAGAGAGAGAGAGAGACAGCAAGAGGGAACACAAGCAGGGGTAGTGAGAGAGGGAGAAGCAGGCTTCCCGCTAAGCAGGGAGCCCAATGCGGGGCTCGATCCTAGGACCTTAGGGCCGTGACCAGAGCCAAAGGCTGATGCTTAACCAACTGAGCCACCTAGGCGCCCCTCAAAACATATTTTTAAATACAGATATAAAAACAGTATGATATTGATTCAAATGTAAACTAATGGATCAGTGGATCAGAACACAAATTTCAAAAACAGACATTAAAAATCTATGCCAGATGCTCATACTTAAATGTCTAAGAGAAAAAAAAAAACCTTTATAAATATAACATAGGAGAATATGCCAGAGACTTTAAAATATGCAGATTTCCTAAAACATAACACAAGACATATAATGAAAGAGATTGCTAAATTGGACTTGACTAAAATTAAAATTTCTATTCAACAAATATACTATGAAAAGTGAAAATGCAAATCAGAGAAGAGATGATATTCACAATATAGATGTATGATCAAAAAAACCCTTGTATCCAGAGTATATTTGGAACTTCCACAGATCAGTAAGACCGACAACGCAGTTTTTAAATAGGCAAATGATTTGAACTGGCGCTTCACAAAAGAGGACATGCAAATGCATAATAAGCAAATGAAAGGGTGTTCCACATCAATTGTCACACAACATAAAGGCTAACGTTATCCTATTGCTAGTTCTTGGATGTTCACGATAATACGGAGTAAGTGGAACTCCTGTATTCTATGGGAGTTTAAGTTGATTCAGCCCTATTGGCTGTAGCAGCTCTTTTCACTTAGAATTCTGGAAACTAAATAAACCCACTACTGGCCTGCTTATCTGGATGGCCCAGAACCCTGTCAGAAACCCTATATCTATCTCATTTATCCAATAAAGCCAAACACACTTTTCCAGGCCCAGCAATTCCATTCAAATACGTATTTAACACATAAGGATATATGCTCCAAACGATTTGTACAAGAAAGTTCATAGGAGTTTATTGATAATAGCTCTGAACTGAAAATGACTATTGACAGTAGAGTGGATAAAATGGAGTATATTCATGTAATAGAATACTATATAAAAGGAATGAACTAATAGTACATGTACCAAGACATACTATATGATTCCATGTTTATGAAATTAAAAATATATAGGCAAAAATTAACTACAATGTCAGATGTTAGAAAAGTGGTAAACTTTGGTGAAGAAGCTTCTGGGGTGTTGGTAATGTTCTTGATCTTTATGTAGGGAGTGGTTACATAGACGTATTCATTCATTTATAAGAGTTGAGTGATCTATAAATTTAAATTTATGTTTTCCTTATTTTATAATTTTACGTTTTTAAACCTACGCCCAAAACACACGTCAAGGTGACATAAGTTTTTTCCAACTTTTCCCTACAAGTTTTATAGTTTTTAGCTTTTATGTTTAGATATATGATCCATTTCAAGTAACTTTTGTAAATGGTTCAAGACAGAGTCAACATTATTTTTTTTCATTAGGATATCAAGTTATTACAGCATCATTTGTTAAAAGTACTTCCCTTTCCTACTGAATTGCCTTGGCAACTGTGTAGAAAATCAATTTGCCATATATCTGACTTTCTAATTCTGGATTCTTAATTATGCTCCATTGATCTATGTTCATCCTTATACCAGTACCGCACCATCTTGATTACTCTAAGTTTATAGTAAGTCTTGAAATCGGGTTGCTTAAGTCCTCTAATTTTGCCTTTTTTGTTTTAAAATTACTCTGCTCCATAGCACCTATCGATAAATGTTCCTTGACTGAACATTTAAAAATTTTTACTTTGGCTGTTCTAAGTCGTATTTTAGAATCAGCTCATTAATTTCTGCAAAAAAAAAACCCCAGTAGAATGATGATTGGGATCATGTTGCTTCTGTAAGTCAATTTGGGGAGAACTAAGAGTTTAACAATAATGAACATAGTGTATTTCACCATTTATTTAGGTCTTTAATTTCTCTCAGCAATGAGACTTCCAGTGAGGAAGTTTTTCACAACTTTTTTTTTATTTATTCCTAGGTGTTTAATGTTTTGTAGTAATATTGTGAATGAAATCTTTCCCTTTCCAATTTCCAGTTGTTTGCTACTAGCATATAAAAATATAATTGACTTTTAAAAAAAAATATATATATAATTGACTTTTGTATATTGACCTTTTACCTTATGACATTACTAAACTCCTTTATTTCTAGCAGATGTTCGTTAGCATTTTATAAGTAAACAATCATGTCATCAACAAAGATAGCATTATTCATTCCTGATTTCCAAGTTTTATATTTATTTTTCTCTCTTTAATGCAATGACTAAGACTTCCATCACAAAGTTGAATAGAAGTAATGAAGAAGAGTGTCCTTTACTTGGTCCTGAACTTTAGAAGGAAAACATTCACTATTTTACCATTGGTTATGTTCATGATTCAGATTTTAAATGAATCATGAATGGGTATTGAGATTGTTCTAACACTTTTTCTGCATCTATTGAAATGATGTTATTTTTATTCTCTATTCAGTCAATATGGTGAATTACACTGATTTTCCAAATGTTACACCAATTTTGCATTCCACGATAGAACTCTACTTGATCATGATATATTTTCCTTTTGTATATTGTTGGCTTTTATTGACTATTAAGAATTTTCCATATGTGTTCATGAAGGATGTTAGTCTTCAATTTTATTTATTTTTTTATATTTGTCTGGTTTAGTGATTATGCAGGCCACATAAAACAAATTGGTAACTGTTCTTTCTTCCTCTATTTCTAAAAGAGTTTATGTAAGATTGGTGTTATTTCTTTCTTGAATATTTGTAATATTCACCATTGACACTGGGGCTTTCTTCATAGAAAGGTTTTTTATGAAAAAGTCAATTTCTTTAATAGATAGGTAGTTCTCCCTTATCTCTAGTTTTGCTTTTTATGGTTTCAGTTATTTGCAGTCCATTGCAGTCTGGAAGCAAATGATCTTCTTTCTGACATATGGTCAGAAGGCCAGTGTTACATCACAATGCTTACATCACTCATCTTGCTTCATCTCACCACATAGGCATTTTATCATCTCACATAATCATGAGAAGCATGAATATGGTTTAATAAGATATTTTGAGAAAGAGCAAGAAACCACATTCACATAACTTTTGTTACAGTATTAGGGTAATTGTTCTATTTTATTAGCTCTTGCTAATATCTCACTGTGCCTAATTTATGAATTAAACTTTATCACAGGTGTGTATGTATAGAAAAAACATAAGATATATAGAGTTTGGTACTATTCTCAGTTTCAGGCAGCCACTGTGTGTTTTGGAACATATGCCCTAAAGGTGAGGGAACTACTGTATAGTGGTATTCAAATATTATTTCATCTTTGTCAGTTTTGGTAAGTTATACTTCTCTAGGAACTTTTCCATTTTATACAATGCATCAAATATATTGGTAAAATGTTTTAATAATATATTTTTATTGTTACTTTAATGTCTATAGGATCTATGGTAATTCCTGTATCATTCTTATTATTGATGGTATTGTATTATTTCTTTTTCCCTTTGATTACTTTTCTAAGACTTGACGATTCTAACCTTTTTAGTATTACTAGTGAATAATGTAAAATCAGCTCTTACATTTATTAACTTTCTATATTGTTTGAGGTTTCCTATTACATTGATTTCTGCTCTTTGCTTTATTTCCTGCCTTCTACATTTTTAGGGTTTGCTTTGCTCTTCTGTTTTTAAGGTGGAATCTTAGATCATTGATCTTAGACCTTTCTTCTATTTATTTATTTTTTTTTTTTTTAGTAAACTCTGCCTACTGTGGAGCTCAAACTTATCACCTGGGGATCAGTAGTTGCATGCTCTACCAACTGAGCCACCCAGGTGCCCCAGACCTTTCTTCTATTTAATATAGGAATTTAAATCTATAGGGTTGCCTGGGTGGCTCAGTCGGTTGAGCATCCAGTTCTTAATTTCGGATGGAGTCATGATCGCAGGGATGTGAGATCAAGCCCCACATCAAGCCTGGCGTTAGAGCTTCGTGCTCAGCCATGAGTCTGCTGGAGATTCTTTCTCTCCTCTCCCTCTGCCCTTTCTCCCTGCTTGTGTGCCCTCTTTCTCTCTCTCTCTCTCTCTCTCTCAAAAAATAGAACTTGAAAAAAAAAAAAGAAAGAATTTAAAGCTATGAATGTTTGAGCACCGCCTTAGTTGCATTCTCCCCAGAATGGATATCTTATATTTTCATTGTTACTCAGTTTGAAATATTTTCCAATTTCCCATCTTTTCTTATTTGATCTATGGATACTTAGAAGGTTGTTTTTTAACTTCTAAATATTTGGGGTTTTCCAAGGAGTATGGATTGAACATTTGTGTCCTCTCAAAGTTCATACATTGAAGCCCTAACTTCCAGTGTAGCTACATTTGAAGATGGGAGTAATTAAGTAAAGTAATTAAAAGTAATTATGAATATAAAGTAATTAAGGTTAAATAAGGTTAAAAAAAAAAGGTAAAATAAGGTCATAAGGGTGGGGTGCTGATCCAGTAGGATTAGCGTGTCCTTCCAAGAAGAGACATTAGAGAGCCCTCTCACTTCTCCTCTCTCTTCTCATGCACCCATGTGAGGACAGAGTACAAGTTGGCTATGTACAAGCCAAGGAAAGAGGACTTACCAGAAACCAAATTTGTTGGCACTTTAATATTTAAGCCACGTACTCTATGGTATTTTGTTGTAGCAGCCTGAGCAATCCAATATACCAAGCTCTCGTTTGTGATTTCTAGTTTAATGCTGCTGTAGTCAAATAGCATTTTCTACATGATTATAATTGACTCATTAGATATTTTTTTAAAGATTTTATTTATTTATTTATTTATTAGGAAAGAGAGAGAGTGAGAGAGAGCATGAGAAGGGAGAAGGTCAGAGTGAGAAGCAGACTCCCCATGGAGCTGGGAGCCCGATGTGGGACTCGATCCCGGGACTCCAGGATCATGACCTGAGCCGAAGGCAGTTGCTTAACCAACTGAGCCACCCAGGCGCCCCTCATTAGATATTTTTTAGTGAGTCAACATCTTTGAGTCAATATTCATGAGAAAACATGAATTTGAAAAGAAATTTGAAAACTTGAAAGATGCAAGCAAAGAGAACAACTGTAGTTGTTAGGTGGAGTTCTGTCGGTATCAGGTAAGGTAGTTGATAGTTTAGTTCACATCAACTATGTTGACAAATACTTTGAAGAGGTTTCTAATATTTTTAAAAAGTGGCAACTAATAATTTATTTTGCTCTAGCTTTTTCATTTCTATGTGTAATAACTCAATTAATTTCATATTGATAGGTGATTTTAGGGTTTACATTTTGGACTAAATCCAAGGTATGCATATTGGAAAATTTGGGTCCTTGTATCTAAGACCTTTTCTCCTCTGCGACAAATATTTAGAAATCAATATGCTAGCCTTGCTTTCTGCTGATGGGCAGTAGTGACACTGCACCGTCAAGTTTTGGCTGATAGCAGCTTAGAGTAAACATCTTAAGAATAGCAATACTTTGGGGTCACCTGAGTGGCTCAGTGGGTTGAGCCTCTGCCTTCGGCTCAGGTCGTGATCTCGGGGTCCTGGGATCCTGGCCCCGCATCGGGCTCTCTGCTCAGCGAGGAGCCTGCTTCCCCCCCCCACCTCTGCCTACTTGTCATCTCTCTCTGTCAAATAAATAAATAGAATCTTTAAAAACAAACAAACAAATAAATAAAGGTTAAAAAAAAAGAATAGCAATACTTTTTAGACATAAAATGTAAATGGAAATTTTGTATAATAGTGAAATAACAGGATCTAAGTGTCCTTATTTCGGGGTAAAACACTTTCATAGCACTTCCTATTATCTATCTTAAGGGTCAAACACTGATTATTTCTAACGCTTAGAAAATTGAGACAGTTGTTTGGAAAATTCAATTCTTTCTTCATATACTTTTGCTGACTCTCCAGTTTCCAAAATGAAGCAAACAAAATAAAACACAACTGAGTTAGTCAGAGTTATTTGGACAGTTCAGACCCAAGGGGTCATTTGGTTTAAATTATATTATATATTTGGTTTGCCTTCCCCAATTAATCCTTCTACCTTGTCTATATATAGATAATTGTCTTAAGGTTGCTAGCTTGGAAAAACAAATGAGTCCATTTTCCAGAAAGTAAGATGACTCAAGTGATTCATTTAAACTCACCTTGGAATAACTTATCTTACATTTAAAGGTGGCTCAGTTGGTTAAGTAGCCAACTCTTGATTTCAGCTCAGGTCATGATCTTAGGGTCATGAGATTGTGCCCCACATCAGGCTTCATTGCTGAGTGTGGAGCCTGCTTAAGATTCTCTTCTCTCCTTTTGCCCCTCCACCCCACCACTCATGCTGTCTCTGTCTCTCTCAAAACAACAACAAACGATAATAGTTTTTAAAAATAATAAAGAAAGCTGTGTACATAAAAGCACAAAAGGGTACAAGTGTTAATAGTATCTGTGATCCAAAGTTGGCTCTGGGTATTTATTTACTTTTGCTTGCATATTATTGCTTATATGTTTATGCAGTGCTCTAAAGATTATAGGAAGACTGGGTGCCTGGGTGGCTCAGTTGGTTGAGCAACTGCCTTCGGCTCAGGTCATGATCCTTGAGTTCCGGGATCGAGTCCCACCTCGGGCTCCCAGCTCCATGGGGAGTCTGCTTCTTCCTCTAACCTTCTCTCATCTCATGCTCTCTCTCACTTTCTCTGTCTCTCAAATAAATAAATAAATAAATAAATAAATAAATAAATAAATAAAATCTTTAAAAAAAAAGATTGTAGGAAGACTGAATCTCTGATATTGTCTTTGTCTTTGTTTTCAAATCTTGGGCAAGTCTCTTAATCTACATATACCTAAATTTTCTCATTTTTTAAAATGAAATTGTTTGAGTAGGGCATTCCCAAAAGTCCCAAGATCTAAAATCCTTTCCCAATACTTCAAAGTATATGGTAAGATTAAGGAAAATTTTGCTTGAACTCTTAGAATTCCAATTAGAAATCTCTGAAAAAAAGAGAGCTACCACTTACAGAGCATTTACCAAAGGTTAGACACTGTTCAGAGTGTTCTACATTCATTAGTCTATTGAAAATTTGCAACAATTCTAAGAAGTGAGTCCTATTATTATCCTCACTTCACAACGGAGGAAACCAGGTCGCAGAGAAAGTGACTCACTCAACAAGTTCCATGTAGTAAGTGGTAGGGTTAGAGAATCTAAACTCTGACAGACTCTGATGCCACACTCTTCTCTGTTATATGCTATACCTCTTCTGTTGCCCTGAATCTTTATAATATCATAACTTGTATTTCAAGTTTCTCCTCAATAAATAATTGATAAATGAATCTGAATAGACTTATTATTATTATTATTTTAGTGAGAGAAAGTCCAAGTGGGGGAGGGGGAAGGCAGAGGGAGAGAGAGAATCTTTTTTTTTTTTCTTTCTTTTTTTTTTTAAATATTTTATTTATTTGAGAGAGAGAGAGAGAACATGAGATGGGAGAGGTCAGAGGGAGAAGCGGGCTCCCCACTCAGCAGGGGGAGATGTGGGACTCGATCCTGGGACTCCAGGATCATGACCTGAGCCAAAGGCAGTTGCTTAACCAACTGAGCCACCCAGGTGCCCGAGAGAGAGAATCTTAAGCAGGTTCCACACTCAGCATGGAGCCCCACGCAGGGCTTGATCTCATCACCCTGAGATCATGACCTAAGCTGAAATCAAGAGTCAGACATGTAACCAACTAAACCACCCAGGTCCCTATCGAATTCTGAATAATATATTTCAAAAATAATAGAGTTGGGGCGCCTGGGTGGCTCAGTGGTTAAGGCATCTGCCTTCAGCTCAGGTCATCATCTCAGAGCCCTGGGATCGAGCCCCACATTGGGCTCTCAGCTCAGTGAGGAGCCTGTTTCCCCCTCTCTCTCTGCCTGCCTCTCTGCCTACTTGTGATCTCTTTCTCTCTGTCAAATAAATAAATAAATAAAATCTTTAAAAAATAAAATAATAGAGTTGACATTTTCTAAGTGAGACTACAAGGTATGAAGAATATTGATTTAAAAAAACACTTAACATTTCTGCTTTGAGGAATCACTGGCACAGGCCTTAAAACCATAAGAACAAAGGTTTATTAGAATATACCAGAATAAACTTATGAACTACATCTTAGACCTTCCGTTCATGCCTTTAAGCTACTGAATCAATGTCCTGGCCCAGTTCCCCTCTGGACAGTATTTTGCAGCACAAAACTAACTCTAACCTTCCAAAATACACAATGGGCCAGAATAATGAAGCTGGAGACATGATCTTTGTACAAGTTACTACAAAAATAAAATGCAGAGGTTATTACTGATATCCACTAAATTCACTGGCCTTACCAAGACATTTGATACCCTGAATTTTGCAGTCAATCAGTTTTGGGATTCCAAAAATTTCAAGACTCAAAGTTTCTACAGTGTTATATGTGGTCCCATTAAATGACAAAGAACTTTAAAAAATAGTATTTCAGGGGTACCTGGGTGGCTCTGTCGGTTAAGTGGCTGCCTTTGGCTCAGGTCATGATCCCAGGGTCCTGGGATCAAGCCCCACATTAGGCTCCTTGCTCAGCAGGGAGCCTGCTTCTCCCTCTCCCTCTGCCTGCCTGCTGCTCCCCCTGCGTGTGCTCTCTCTCACTATCTCTGTGTGTCAAATAAATAAAATCTCAGAAAAAAAATAGTATTTCAAAAACCGTTCAAAATACTACAAAATTCAAAATAGTATTTCAAAGGTAGTATTCAAATATAAAGTTTTTTTTACCATCAGAATCTGTAGGCTTCTCTATTCTTCAATACCAACGGATTGAAATCTGAGAATATACAATTCTCCTTTTGTGCATCTAAATGCCTTCTGGAAAGGAAAGGACTTATTCTTTCCAGTCTGCTTGCCTGGATCTGTGCTTAATCTCACTGCTCTGCTGAATGCTGAAACCCTTGCTTGCAGAGGCCCTGCCAGTCCTTCCTGTCTCCTTCTGCGGAGCTCCACCGCCTAGCATGAACTCCCCCTCTCTTTCCTTATGCCATATGCCCTCACTGGCTTTGTCCTGTCTCCTACTCCCCGACCTTCACTCGGGGCACACATCCATGAGTGACACTTTATAGTCACTCTGCCTACACACAGGATGTGATACACATGGGGTGCGATTTTCATCCTCCTTCTGAAAGTCAGGGAGCACTTTCCAGGATGAGTCCCTGAAAATTGATAACAGGTTTTCTTCCAGAAAATTGCAGGGCAAGTTGAACTCAATCTATTTTAAGGAAATTCTCTTAAAGTTTCGATTCTTAAAAAGCCAAAAGACTACTTTTCTGGCTCTGCAAGTTATACATATCTTGAAATTATGTCCTTGAGGTCATAAGAGGAGATATTTTATACTACTTATGCTTGGAAATACACATCAGAAATATGAATGAGGTCACGCACAACGTTGCAGTCAGTTTAGAACTGTGAGTAACATGGCTCCAAAAAAAGCCCGAGGTTCTGGACCAACTTCTGTACCAGCTAAAGCTCTTCAAATGTATTGTAGAATTGTGCAGTGTGGCCTCATTCCTTCATCAGATTCTGGGTTTCACACTGACTGATCAGAGGGCAAGAAGGGACATAAAAATCTTAATATTCAAAATAGAATTAAAAGCTACAATATTCCAGCCAGGTGATAGTTTAGCCTCTGCTTGGTTGCCTCCGGTGATCAAGTACCAAAGCTAAGGTCTAATCCACATCTTAGCTTGCGCTGAAACATGCCTCCTCATGACTTCCACCCTTAGTCTGGATTTTGCTTTCCAGAGCAATATATTGCAAAAATTCTATCTCCTTTTACATATGCAAAGACAGCCAGCTAACTACTCTGTGCCCTTATAATCTGCTCTTGTCTAGGCTAAAAATATACACCTCTTTAACAGTTCCATTTAGGCATGGTTTTAAGTTTCTTTTCCATTTCCCCTACTTCTCTGAGAACACTTTCATTTGTCTGTATTGCTCGAAAAATGCCGTGTTAGAATGACCAGCATTCCAGATGTGATCTGATCAGTACAAAGTACAGCACAATGATCATCTTCCATCATTTGGAGAGTATTTTATTTTTTATGTATTTATTTTTAAAGTTTGGAGTTTTTTTTAGTAATCTCTACCCCCAACGTGGGTCTCAAACTCACCACCCCAAGATCAAGAGTCGCATGCTCCTCTGACTGAGTCAGCCATGCACCCCTGGAGAGTATACCTTTTTAATGTCATTTAACATGTAGAAATTTTTCTAAAAATAAAGGTTTACAGTGACTGTCGTGTATGTTGCAGGTATTCCAAAAGTATTTCTGAATGTTAGAAGAATAGCCAGCATATTTTGCTTATTTTATTTTTTTGTTTGTGTATGTTTATGTGTGTTTTAAAGAAAACTTGCAGAATATACAGTTAAAGTTTATGGGACATTTAGTTGTGTGTCCACCTTCTCAGTATATTTGATATTTAGGTTTAACATGGATATTACACCCTTTTTAAGGAATGGTTACATCAGCATCAGTAAGCATTTTTCACTTAATTTTAAGTCAGTCTCTCAGCTGCTCAGAAATGATTCTTGCCTGCACAAAATTCCACTGGATAGGACTTATTCAGAGCACGAATATAGTACGAACTGAGACCAGCTACTGTATGGTGGCAGCACTTACAGATATCACCGGCCTTTCTCCAAGGGAACACAGGGGTATTATTGGGGAAGCATCCCAAATTGAAAATTGGCTTGATCCATTTTCTAACGTAAATATGAGTCATAGATTTACTTATTTATTTTTGAGCAGAGTAGATGTTTCAGTAAAATGAAGGAATGTTTTCTGTAGTAATGAGAAGAATGAGGTGCAAGAACATCCTTCTCAAAATTCACTTGGGCCAAGATTGGACAGAGTTAAGGAAGCACCATTTTGTCCAAGCAGGTGATTGCTGGCATTGGGATGTAAAAATTATTTGTTCACCATTATATCGCCCACAGTCAATACAGTGCTTGGCAAAGAGCGGACTCAAAAAAACTTTGGAAAGTCAGTTCAGAAAGAAGGCAGGGAAGAAAGGTTGGAGAGAAGTTTCAGGGTTACTGTGAAAATTAAAAACACCAGATAAAGACCCAAACACTTGTGCAAAATGGGACCTCCAAAATCAGTGTCCAACCTCCTTATTTTAGATATCATAACTCGAGACATGGAAGAGTTAAGTAACTTGTCCAGGGCGACATATCTTAGTCCAGTTAGTTACTGCATTATTCCTTGATGTTAGGACTCTGCTCTTAAGCCAGTGCTCCTTGTGTAATACCAGCAGAGCCGCAAAAGGAATTATTAAGGGAAGACCCTGGGTTCTTGCATTCTGGCCCCAGACTAGTTACCTTAGCATGCCCGTATTGAAGGAATCTTGAGAAGCGATCTTAGCCCTCTTTGAGGTAGTCAGGGCTAGACAGAGGAAATCAAAATCTGGGACCGGACTTAGCACTCTCAGAGAAGACAGCTTGCCAGTAGAAGCTGGAGGCCATGACAACACGGATGAAATTGTGCTTCTCCCCGCACCAGTAGTGGAGGAGGTTTGTGCTATCTCTGGAACACAGAGAAGAGTTCTGCAGCCCGTCTTTGGGAAATGTTTGGCTAAACGAGCTTCACTGTAAGACTTCCTACACTAATCTGAGTTTTGAATCTCCAAAAAGCAAACTGGTTCTCGGACTTTTTCAAATGTATTTGGCCACAAACCTCTGACTTCAGGTAGGGGGATAGATTTCGTGTTGCAAACCAGCACACACATGCCTGTGAATATAACACTGACAGGAATGTTTTATAAGACAATACTTCTATAGGTGCTGTGCCTGTTTTCTATCCTGCTTTTCTTGCATTATAATGAATCCTGGATTTTCAAACCCAGTAAATGAATTTCACAGCCTCCCTGTGGGTCACAATCTATAGCTGTAAACTCCTGCCCTGATGAGTACCGGTGTGTCATTTAGTCATTTCTCCATCTCTGTATCCTTTGCTGCTTCCTCTTACCTGTAAGCTGTGCAATATTGTTGACTGAATCAAAGATCTACCTGGGATGGATCCGAATAATTAAGTGGGGTCAGATAATCCTCAGCCATTTCATTATGGTTATATTGAAGCATACCTTGAAGGAAACATAATTCAGGAAGCCTAAAAACAGAATGAGCATAGTATCAAAGAGACCTCATTATCATCTTTTGACCCATGAAGTGAAAAAAGAGGATCTATTCAATGAATAAAAGAAGACATGGAATGTTGTCTATAGTATGCTCCCATTTGTATACAAAAAGGAGTTTATATATACACCCATGTTTGGTGTACACAGAGTGTGCTTGGAAAACACCCCATAAATTGGCCTCAGTGGTATCCCATTGGTGGGCGTTACTGTGGGGGGACCCTTATTTTTCACTATGTGCCCTTTGGTACTGTTTTAATTGTTTTTTTACCATAAACATGTATTACTTTTTCAAAATTCATAATACACTACTAGCTGGATAAATAAACACAGTTTCTAAGAGAAGAGAAAATCTGAAAAGCTAAAAAACTTCCAGCGTTGCTTTCGTAAGCCACTGCTAGTGATGGTATCTATGGGAAATAAAGGGATAGCTCTAGGTTCAAATCTTGAAGGCATATGTGTGTGCTACAGTGATTGACCTTATTAACAAGAACCATCTCTGCCTACGGTATGTGTTCTCTCTTCTGCTTCTTCCCCCAATATACGGCATTACAAAAAAATAATAGGAAGAGGGCCCCAAATATATTTTCTCAGGATGATGCAGGTTTTCTGTTTTGCCTGCAACAGAGTAGAAGCGCCAGTGACAGAGGAGAACGGAGAGACTGAAGAGGAAGACTCCCCTGAGAGGGCAGGGCTCCGAGAGAAGAGGGGGATTCCAGTGTTTGGGGAGATCCATGATGGATAGCACCAGCGGGTTTTCAAACTTTTATAATCAGGAGAATCATCAGGGATATTAAAATGTTTAAATTGCTAAAAACAAAAACAAAACCTGCAGGCAGAGATTCTGATACAGTGAGTATTAGAAGTCTTGGAATCAGTTCCCTTTTCTGAAGCTTCTGAGATGAGGCTCAAGAAAAGGGAAGCATAGGGCGCCTGGGTGGCTCAGTTGGTTGAGCGACTGCCTTCGGCTCGGGTCATGATGCCGGAGTCCCGGGATCGAGTCCCATATCGGACTCCCGGCTCTGCGGGAAGTCTGCTTCTCCCTCTGACCTTCTCCCCTCTCATTCTCAGTCTCTCTCTCTCTCTCTAATAAATAAATAAAAAAAAATCTTTAAAAAAAAAAAAAAGAAAAGGGAAGCATGGCAATCCCTTTGAGAAACAAACACACGCACACACAAAACCAAGACAAAACAAAAACAAAAAACAAAAGATCAGTTCTGCTATATATATCACTGACATATGGACTGCTTATAAAAGAAAAAGGTCAATTTTCTCCTTAAGATTGTTAACCTGGAAAGTAGATTTTCTTAAGTGAGTTAATACATGTAAAGAACAATGCCTGGCACAGAATATGGATAAGTATAAGCTATTATTACGAATTCTTTTTAGGAAACATGAAAGAACAGTTGTTATGTAGATGAATCAACTCTATAATGATGCAGGGATGGACTGCAAGATCTCATATTTTTATGACTTACAGTTCTGAATCTAAGAATACTAGTTTTCCAGACAATGAACCAAGTAAATTGCATTTCTTGGGACACCCAACTGGATGTCAATCAATTTTGACATATCTACAAGGAGATAGCATCAGATCCCACAGGTTAAAAGTTTAGTCCTACATACATATTACTGATGAACTCAATGGCCAGTGGTGGATTCAACTTCCAGCTTCTCTCCCCTTCCCCAAGGTTGGGGGTGGCAACCAGCTAGCTTCCCTCTGGCGCTTTCCAAAGTCGCTTCATTAACATAACAAAAGACACTTTAATTGCTCTCACCACTTAGAAAATCCCAAGCATTTTAGGAACTCTGTGCAAGCAAGGGGGAATAAAGAACAAATGCATATTTCTTATTATAAATCACAATATCACAGTGACCAGTTTTTTTTTAATTAATGATGCAGTCCTATTTAAAACGGTTGGGAATTGGTTTATTAGAACTTGTGTCTAAACTGTCATCAGTGGCACATTACAAGCAACCACATTATTAAAAGAACATATTCACAAACAGGCAAATATACCTATGATTGTTTTCAATTTTATTTTTTCCTTTTTTTTTAATATTTATTTGAGAGAGAGAGCGAGCGCGCAGGAGTGGGGTGAGAGGTGTGGGGCAGAGGGAGAAGCAGACTCCCTCCCTGGCAGGAAGCCGGACGCGAGACTCTCAGATCATGACCGGAGCCAAAGGCAGACACTTTACCAGCTAAGCCACCCGGACACCCCTTATTTTGTTTTCATTCGCAAAGTTGATGAATACCCAGGCACTGATCCCAGTTTGGGTTTAAACTTTGCTCTAAATACTTGAATAATGTCTCAGATTGTGTCTCTTTTTTAAAGCAACAGCCTTTCAGCCTAACGTGAGTCACTCCTCCAACAAATGTGGATTTCTAAGTTGACCCAATCAATGATCCTAGTTTCCTTGAGAGCTTCCAAACCTGCATAATCCTGTAGATAATACAGTGTTTTATCAAGTTCCCTCCACTCCCGAGAGAAGAGGTTCTTTCAGTAAATATACCATACTCATATTTGAGAGGACAGCAAAAAAGTTGGTTTTCAAAATGTTCAGATCAAACTGGCCCAGCATCCTCCAGGGGCTCCTCCCTCCCTTGATTGCATCCCCCAGATGCCTCATTAAAAGATATATAGGCATCTTCATCCTTATAGTTCCCCTTTCAACAGGTTGTCTAGCTTCAACTTTGTTTATAGCTAGTGAAAAGGAGTGGCTCAGTCGGTGCGGTGTCTGCCTTCAGCTCAGGTCATGATCCCAGAGTCCTGGGATAGAGTCCCACTTTGGGCTCCTTGCTCAGCGGGGAGCCCACTTCTCCCTCTCCCTGCCACTCCCCCTGCTTGTGCGCGCTCTCTCTGGCAAATAAATAAATAAAATCTTTTTTAAAAAATTAAAAAAAGAAAGCTAGTGAAAAGGAACTCGAGACACGTGGGTGGCTTGGTCAGTTGGGCGTCTGCCTTCGGCTCAGATCATGATCCCAGGGTCTTGGGATCAAGTCCCACATCGGGCTCCCAACTCAGCGGGGAGCCTGCTTCTTCTCCTGCCTGCTGCTCTCCCTGCTTGTGCTCACTCGTTCTTCTCTCTCTCTGAGAAATAAATAAAATCTTAAAAAAAAAAAGAAAGAAAAAAGAAAAGGAACTCACTTAATGAAACCTCTTCCTTCATGAAATCTCTTACTATTTTTAGGAAACTTAGTAATTAGAAGACCTTTGCTAACGTTCCTTCTAAATGTGCCCATAGGTGCTTACACAGACCTCCGTGTCTTTTGAAGAAACCCAGAGTAAGCACATCTCCCATGGAGGTTGCAGCTTTTCAGCTTTATGGAGATAACTGCTATTCCTTTCCATCATTTTTGTCTTTTCTCTGGTTCCTTCAGGTGGGGAGGAATTATGCATTAGGATTTACTATAAATGTGAATCTAGTTGTACTTAATCTACTTTATACAGAGACTCAACAACCAAAAAAAATCTCGAAAAGACATGGAGAATTAGAATGCATTTGCAACCTAATGGGAATTTTTCCTTAAAAGAGGCATGTATAGTTTGTTCTTTTTCAAGAGGTACCTTTCGGTGGTGGATCATTTTTAGCGGAAAGGAAATAAAAACGTGATGTGGTGCTTGTATGGCACAGTTGGTTAAGCGTTGGACTCTTGGTTTCCACTCAGGTCATGATCTCATGGTTGTGAGATCCGAGCCACATGTCGGGCTCTATGCTCAGCGTGGAATCTGCTTGAGGTTTTCTCTGCCCCTCACTCTTGTGCTCTCTCTGTCTCACACACTCTCAAATAAATCTTAAAAAGTAATGTGGGGGCTCTGAAGTTTTGATAATGAGGGCAGATCATTTTTATGGGGTACATAGTTCTCTCAAGTGGTCCACCAGATTTTTTTTTAAATCAGAGAGTGCGTGCATAGGGTTGGGCGGGGCGGTCGGCAGGAAGAGGGAGAAGCATGCTCCCCGCTGAGCCAGGAGCCCGATGCTGAACTCGATCCCAGGACCTTAGGATCATGACCTGAGCCCCAGGCAGCTGCTTAACCGGCTGAGCCACCTGGTGTCCCCAAGTTTTGAGTTTCCTGAAGGACAGGATTATGTCTCATTCTACTTGTTATCACCAGTGCCTATTAAAATACCAAGCACAAAGTTAGCCTCTATAAATGCTTATTAAATTGAGTTTATCTGAATTTCCAGAAGCGGAGAGATCACTGAAGGGTGATATAGACCAAGAAAAGGGGACTGACCTTACTTCAAGGAAGATCTTTTAACTGGAGTCTTCTGATCTTCTCTTCCTATTTAACAGAAATACCCTCAGGGAGATGAAACTCTACTGACAAGCTCTTTGGAGAACATGTTTAGGGACCAACCCTCCCAACCTTAAAAACTCTGCCTTTTGAAGTGTCAGTATTCTGGTCACCCAAAAGCAATGGCATCATCAGTGTCCTAACTGACATTCTTCCCCTTCAAGTCAATGTGCACTTTTAATATGGGAAAGTGCTTTTACCTCAAGGAGCAATTAATAGGGGAAAGTGCTTTTACCTCAAGCAGCAATTATAATGAGAGGCAAAGATGTCTTGGGAAGTGTTGGGGTCAAGTGGTACCTAAAACTGGGAGTCAGAAAGACCCAAGTTCTTGACTTGGCAGAGAGATGACGAGACCCCCCAGGAGAAAAGTTGGGATGGGTGGGGAGTTGCTTGGGAGTCACAGCCAAGGCAACACTGGTTTGCTGGAACTCCCCAAAAGCATTCTAACCCAATGACCTACTTCGTGCAGGACTGGGAGCGCTGTAAATAACAGCACACATGGAACTGGGAGAGTTCACTAAGTGCAAAGAACCTCTGTCTATTGTGCCCTTCTTTGAGGACTGTACTTTAACCAGATAACTGGTTAAGAGTAGCACTTGTCCTATCTCATGGAAATGTGGCTCTTTTCTCAGAGTAAATCATGGACTAATCTTGGGACGTGGCCCAACTCACCTCTTGGGGAAGGGGGTGGGAGATTGTGACTCAGCTGACCACAGGAGTCCAGCCAGAAGGGCAAAGGACAGTGTCCTCAGATAAGGCAATCCGTGTCAGGGATATCACATTGTTTGGTGGTGACCACTACTCACCAACCAGCCTGGATTTCAGTGACAGGCTCTTCTTGGTCCTCAGGGAAAGAACAAGCAAACGTAAAGCAAAGCTCCAGTACTAGGATCGAAGGATGGGTAGTTAGCCTAGAGTAGTATTGTGTGAGATCTGTTTTCTTAATATAAATATAAATAGCATCCCCTTTCATCGTCAGTAAGTTCCTACTTAGGACAATAAATCGTGTCATTCTTGGCACGGAATTCTTGGAAGGATACCAGGAAAACAACTTTCACAACAAGAACCAAGGCAGAAGGTATCTTTAAAAAATTGGGATAAAGGGGGCCTGAGATGGAAACTATGGCCCAGGACCACCTTTGAGGCTTGAACAGACTGCTCTTGAGGTTACTGGGAATCTCAGAGTCAGTACTAACCACATCCACATCAGAATAGCAATAAGGGTCTGTGCCCTTACTCACGATGACCCCTACCATCCTTCAAAATGCAGGGGGGACATAGTCTTCCTACATTGTGTTTCTACTGTCAGCCTCATAACTGAGAATGACTGCTTACTTGGCATATTAAAGTAGTGTTAGCCATGCCTCAAGAAGAGAAAGTATGGGTATTGCACTGGGTATTCTTTCCAAATCGATGGGCAAGACTCTGTGCTACGTAATACAGAGATTGCAAGTTGCTTATAATCTGATTGGAAAGTTAACTAGTTATGAGTTTTAAATGGAAGTCTAAGACAGCAACAGAAGAGTTATCACAATATAGTGTCCGGTTAACAGTCAAACCAGTTGTGTTAGCTGTAGTTTTCATGGAGAGAGTAACCAGCTCAGGCTGAGATGAAAGAAAACTTATGAAGGAAGTAGGACTTCCCATTCATTAAGGACTTATTTCTTGTCTTGACATTTTCACGTATGGATTCTAATGTCTCAGAACAACCTTATGAAATGGGTATTGGTATCCATAATCTACAAAGGAAGAAACTGAGGATCAGAAGGTTTAACCAAATTGTTCTGAGTCACTCAGCGGGAAACAGAAAAGAAGGCTTGAACCCATGTCTGCAAAGGAAAAAAATCAAAAAAACAAAACCTACTCCTTCTGGGGCGCCTGGGTGGCTCAGTGGGTTAAAGCCTCCACCTTCGGCGCAGGTCATGATTTCAGGGTCCTGGGATGGAACCCGCATTGGGCTCTCTGCTTAGCGGGGAGACTGCTTTCCCCTCTCTCTCTGCCTGCCTCACTTGTGATCTCTCTGTGTCAAATAAATAAATAAAATCTTTAAAAAAAGAACCAACAAAACCTACTCCTTCTGTGTCTCCCCTACTCTCAATACCCAATGATAATCCTACCTCACTTCTAACATGAGAGGTGTGGGTTTTCCATACACCCACCAATTCTGGGATACCACTGGACTGTCCCACAATTTTACTCCATCCTGACGATATCGACCTGGGAATAGTGTCAGATTCCACAGGTTAAGTAAGGGCTTTCAAATGACAAAAATAAAGCAATATAGTAACAAGTTTGATGTCCTTTATGCGCTGGAAAACAATCCATGGTCGGGGGAGTCCCATGCCTCCCAAGCGGTGGAGCACTCTTCCCGAGGGCTGTTTGCGAAAGAGCGATTTTTAGAAAATGTTAGAAAAGGCAACGTGGAAACAGGGCATGATTGGCTAGGAGGTTGGGGATTTCCTCATAAGACTAGCAGGTCAATCAGATTAAGGAAAAAGTATTTGGCTTAAGCTGATTGGTTGAGGTTGCATATCTGACCTTATTTAGAACAGGGAAATAATTACTATTTCTTGGCAGTTGAGAATTTGCTGGCTGGATATACGGCGATTCTGGACAAGCAAACATATATAGGGGTGCAAAAATTACCCATGTTTCAGTTTGCTCATGTGGCACCCCAGCAGGAGCGGCTCTGTCTTGGGCCTAGCAATTTGTTTCAACAGCTCTCCGTCCCGCAAGACTGCCCACCCCTACTCTCACTTCCCTTGCCAGTCACAAGTCCAGCTTGCTACCTTTGCTTCTGACTGACCAGCTACAAATTGGAGGTTCCCACAACCCCTCCTCAGGTTTGCTTAATTTGCCAGAGCGGCTCACAGAACTCAGAAAGACAATTTATCTGCTAGATTACTGGTTTATTTCAAAAAGATAGAACTCGTGAACAGCCGGATGAAGGAGATCCGCGGGGCAAGGGTATGTGGGAAGGGGCGCAGAGCTTCCCTGCCCTCTCTGGACACACCTCTATCCCCAAACCTCCACATGTTTACCAACCCGAAGACTCTCCAAACCCTGTCGTTTTAAGCTTTTATGGAGACTTCATGACACGGGCACGATTGATTAAATCATTGGCCCCTGGCAACGGATTCAACCTACAGCCCCTCTCCCCTTCCTGGAAGGGGAGTTGGAAGGTGGGACCAAAAGTTCCATCCTGTAACCATGGTTGGTTCCCCTGGCAACCAGCGTCCCCCCTCCCCGCCCCTAGAATAACAGGTCTGTCTTTATGTCACCTCAGTAACATAAGCTCGTGTGTGGTTGAAAGGGGCTTGTTATGAATAACAAGACATTCCTTTCAGTTTTATGGCTCTCAAGCCATTTCAGGAACCAAGAGTAAAAGACCAAATGCTATAACAAAAGATGCTCCCTGTGTTTCTATCATTTAGGAAATGCCAAGAGTTTTTGGAGGTCTGTGAAACGGAAGCAAGGATGAAGACCAAATCTATATTTCCCATTATAAATCACAGATTCATGGTTATCTTACTTCAACATTTCTATTTTTTCCCAGCAGGAGGGTCACAAAATCCAGTCAGAGGCCTCCAGTCAGGATGAACAGTGTGAACAAGTACTAGGAGATCTAACAGTGGAGTGGAGATTTCAGGAAAGTAGAAGGGTGGCATCCCCCAATGAAGTTGAATAAGGAGCACTTAAAATGCCTTTAGAAAGTAAGGACTTTGTAAAAAGTTTTTAAGTAGCAGTCCAGAGAACACTGGGGAACCTTTCACGTTTTGGGCCTGGCCCTCTATGCCTGCAGCCCAAGGTGGGGCATGGACCTCAGGGTCCTGGGTTGTTCACTCAGGTTGCAAGGCCAGGGCAAGGTAACTGCTATCGAAAGAGGACACAGCCTAAAATTAGAAGGAGCAGATAAACTGCAAACTAGAAAAGCAAACTAGAGGCCCTGGTGTCATGGAGCGCAAAGAACCAGGGCTTTAGAGTCAATTGAGTTTGAAATCTTGAGCCTCCCACTCATTAAAACACATGACCTTGGCTGTTCACTTAACATATCTCAGATTCAGTTTCCTCATTTGCAAAGTATACCTCATTTGCAAAGTTTACCATATCCTTTGTGGTTGACTTCCCCAAATTCTTTTTATCTCAGCAGATCCATCTGAGACAATCATAAGAATCCCATTCTCCTTGCTAATGATTGGGCCAGGGATGATGGCTAAGGAGATACAGAAGACTGTGGACTGATATGTGTCCCCACAAAACTCATCTGTTGAAGCCTTACCCCACAATGTTTCAAAAAAGCATATAAGTAGCCCCCACTACCACCAGCACCCATTCCATATAACCAGGGAATTGAGCTTCAGAACACAGCAGACCTACAATTGAACAGAATTGCTGAGGAATGGAAACAGAACCCTGATCAAACCTTGCCTGAAGCCAACACTGCTTTTGCATTTTTTAAAATACAAACCAGTACAATTTCTTATTGTTTAAGCAGGCTTGAGCCAGATGTCTGTTACTTGCAGACTAGAGCAACCAAGGTTTATTATGAGGGTAAAATCATATAATGAAAATAAAGTCCTTACTCCAGCATGTGGTACATAAAAATAATAGCTATTATTATTTTAGGCAGACAGCCAATTTGTAAGTTACCCAATGTAGTGGTCATGAGTGGGAGATCTATCTGGATATAGAGAAATTTCCTATCAGTGAGTAAGGGTTATGGTGCACAGCACCACTATGGAAAAGGAGAGAACACTGGAGTAAGAGGCGAACCATTAACCTGGGATTTGCCCCTGGCAAAGCAGATTTAGATTCTGATTGATAGTGAGAAAACCAGCAGAAGGAACAAAGTAGAACTAACAGAAGTAGTGAGACCTAATTTCCATTTTTTCAGCTAGTTTTCCTACGGTCCTAGCAAATCAAACAGCCAGCTCTGCTTTAGAAATTTCCTGAAGTCCCTTCTTTGCCCTCACTAGATTTCCCCCTGTTAGTTTCTCCAAAATGTGCTCTTCTATAAACTCTTCTCTCCCGTTTAAATGTTTGTACTACTTACGCAGATGAAAAATGGTAAAAGTAAAGGAGCTCCTTTAGTTCTTACTCAGTTGTATTTTCTTTACGTTCAAATGGCTAATTACAGATTTAAAGCAAAGGCAATAAAACATCTGAAAATTATTTCAAAACCACATTGTTTACTTGATGGTAAGCAGTTTCTACACAAAACCAAAGTCACCAGGAAGATAGTTGCTCTAGGCCCCTGGACAGCTCTTCCTTGAATTGTTGTAGCTGGTAATTAAGTTGGTATACATGGTACGATTGTTAGTGTTTTCTATTTTTGTCAGTTGCTCTTCTAACGTCTGAAAACTGTTCAGGCCTTGAACTACTTATGAAATCATTTCCTTGTTTTTAAGAAGCATGTAAAACAGATTAAATTAGTTATTATGATCCTAAAGCAAAAATTAAGGAAAGGTACAGGTTTGACTGCAAGGGATTCATTGCAGCATTATTTATAATAGCAAAACGGAAAATAACCAAATGTCCAGTAATAGGGGATTCATTAAATCAGTTATGGTACATGCATAAAATGCCATGAAAATGTGCAGTAAAACTATATAAATTCTCACGTGTCCATAAATAACAATATGAGCAAACAAAAATACTCTATATATGTATAATATAGAATCAGTCATGGTAACCAACAGAGACGGGGGTGCCTATTAAGAGTGTAGGTAAGGGATGCCTGGGTGACTCAGTCAATTAAGCGTCTGACTCTTGATTTCGGCTCAGGTCATGATCTCAGGGTCATAAGATCGAGCCTCGGCATCAGGCTGGGCGCTGAGCATGGAGCCTGCTTGGGATTCTCTGTTTCCCTCTCCCTCTGCTCCCCACCCACCCACTTGTGCATGCGCTCTCACTCTCTCTCTCTCTCAGATGAATGAATGAGTAGGTAAAGGTAACAGGCAAACCATCCTGTGTTAGACAAAGCAGCCCTGCAAGGGTATCCAACAACAGCAGCCGGCAAAGGGTGGTGCGATCTGACGAACAAGGTACTGTGTGGCAGTGACAGTGCCCCATGGGAAGAGACTCAGTTGCAAGCATGTGTGGGAAACCTCATGACAATCCCCAGAAGCCCTGAGGCTCATGAGGAAGGGGAGGAAGAGCTCCTGAATCACTGACTACAGGGCTGAGAATCAGTGAAATTGTTAGTACGTTTCCATATGCTTATGAACAGATAAGGCTTTAGAAAACTTGACACGTTTTTACTTTTCCCATGAGGAACAGTTTTCATGACACAACATAGCTGATGTAGTCATACACTTGAAAAAACAAACTGTTTTCCATCACTTTCAAATAATTTAGAAGACTTCATTTGCTTATAAAGGTATGTTGGCATTAAAATTATTTTTCCATTTCTCAAAAACTCACTGTATTCCTGCATTTTGTGCGAAGTATATAGACAGATGAGAGAAGAAAAGGTTGCATTCCAAGCAGAGCTCATTTTAAAAGTATCAGTAACTGCGGAGTACCTGTGAGTGGCTAGATACAGGGACTGTCCCCTGGCTATTTAACAATTTTTCATTGTGTTCCTACCATGTTTAAGACCTGCTAGATGTTAGGTCTGTAAGGTTGAATGAGGTCAGGTCCCTAACTGGGAGACAGACAAAGCACTTGATAATTGCATTTGAGGTAACTCTTGACAGGAATGATTTCAAAATCAGCATTTCTGAAATGAACAATAAGCCATCATATAACAGTGATATAAGTAAGGCCAAATAATTGATTCGCTAATTGTTCCTCTCTGCTGCTGCTAAAATCCCCTGCCAAGCCTTGACCTCAGCCTTACTCTAGAATAGATCAACTCCCTTAAGCAATTTTTTTAGGCTAAAAGTACAGTTGTGGATTTTTGAGTGTGACTGGAGGAGATCAGCCTGCAAATTCTCAAAATTCATTAGTTCTTTATATATCTTGCCTCTTCAACCAGTTGATCTAGTTAAATTGCTAATGGACTAACATATGGATCACTGCCGAATATCGATTACTTCACTTTCCCATTGGCTAGCAGCCCAGGGCTTGAGAAACTGATGACCTCTAAAGGGCTATTCCCAACCTGAAAAACCCATCCCCTTTCCCAATTATTAATTCAGGATCTCAGGCCCAAGTTATTTAGACCATTCTTACTTTAAACGTGGATGTGACTTGATTCAAGCCAATAAGGGAAGTTTGTTGTGGGGCTTTTTGGGAAGCGTTTTTTAGTATCTTATGGCCATTCAATCTCCAAGTAATTCTATGACCTGGAAAGCCTACCATCCAGAAATAGGTGGCTTAATAGGTATATATATTCCTTAGGAGAGGATTTCTGTGCTGATGTTCACCCCATATATGGCCAGAGAGGACTTTAAATAGGAGAGATCCTCCCAGAGGACAGAACTTGGGCTCAACAAAGGCAATAGAAAGAGCAGTCATCTTGGGGGCACAGCTTCAGGCTGCCAGTGTGGCCAACCAAGGATCTCACCCCTGTGCGTGGCCAGGAGCTCCCTCTATTCCCGCCCAACAGGAGACGATATATGTTTGGAACTATGTGTTGCTGCCCAGCCCCTCCATTTTACAGCTTTTTATCAGTTGTCGTGTTCTTTGTACACTGGGGGTTTGGAGGTGATTTCATCATTCAGACGCAGGTCCCCTGAGGAGCTATAGCGGGAATCCGTAAAGAGGACAGCACAATGCCCGGCTTGCTGAAGCCGGTACTGATACCGCAACTCAATGTCTTTGCGTTGAGTCCTCTCTGAAGCGGGTCCCGTAGGTAGACATATGTGATGGATGCTGAGGGGACTGCCCACATCTCCCCCCCATGACTGAAGCACTCATACCAGGAGCGATGTCTGCTAGTGGCTCACAGCCAGGTCTCACCCTGGAAATTGTCCTGCCTTGGTGTCCCACCTGCCCTCAGGGGAAGCCTGCAGCCAACATTCCTCACAGGGGGTAGGGAGGTGGAGTGAGGAGAAGCACAAAGGCTTCAAGGAACGACGCCCTGCCCACCTCTCCCTTTGGGCTGGGTGACGACTGCATCACAGTTCAACTCCTCCCTCTTGGCCCAATCCCAATCTCACTCCAGGGGTTGACTGCAAAGTACTGCCCAATAACTTGACTCTACCCAAATTCCTATCTCAGAGTCTGCTCCCTGGGCATTCAACTTCCGATAATAAACGATAATGACAATAATGTTAGCAAAATGATTCACGTACATTAACTCACTTAACTCTCACAACCTATCATTAACCCTGTCTTACGGATGAAGAGAACGGGGCATAGAGAGGTTCAGTAGGCTGTCCAAAGTCACACAGCTGGTAAGTCTCCGAGCTGGGATCCAAGCCTAGGCATTCTGTTTTGAGGGTTCTGTTCTGCCTCTCAACCACTTGGGTAGTACTTGTTACATGCCAGCCACCTCGAGACCCAGTACAACTGCTGAGAAATTCAGGGCCAAGAAAAATAGCAAGTTGTCACAAGAAGCAGATGCGCCCAGATAAAGCTCGGCGGCGGGCTCTGCTCTCACGGCCACGCAGATTTCCGGCCCCAGGAGCTCCCTGGCCTTCCTGGCCTCCCTGGCTGTCTCCGAAGGGGCGTCGCCAGCCCTGTCAAGGTTCCACAGTGCAGACCAAAGACTCCAGGGCTTTTCAAGCAAGGAGTGTGACAGGGGCAGGTGCTGCCAAAGACAGGAAGAAGATTCAGAGAAAAGCCACAAATCTGAAAAATCTCTGGTAGTCTTGTCTCCACAGCCAATGTTGTTCATAGCCATTGCTTCTCAGCAGGGAAGAGGAAGGCGCGTGTTCAAGGATGCCAGTCGAGCCCAAGGGACTTTGAGCAGACATTGTGGAAGAAACTCCCCCATCTGTTCCACGCCTGCCTTACAGGGACCGCCATGATCTTCATAATCTCCGTCCTGCAGCCAACATTCCAGATGCTGGTTCAGGAACTCGGGCCTCCCCTGAGCACATGCCATGGCCTGGGCCACAGGAATCGTAGTAAGAACTGAGGGCCGTGAAAATACACTGGGGACGATAGGAAAGCCTCCTTAAGTCACAGGTGGCAGTTGTCCGGCTACCGGCCTAAGGAGGAGACAAGGCAAAAGGACATGGTGCAGCTGCCTCTGGATCAACTCACCCTAGAAGCCTGCCCTCGCTCTGCAAGTGTAGCTGCAGGAGCTGGTAAGTCTCCTTCCCCGTCCAGCCAGTGTGAGAGTCAGACTGTCTTTGCTCTCAGCTGATCGCAGGGCCATCTGCGGACTTCACTCACACCATCTCCCCTCCAGACCGATCGAATTGTTTCTGCTTAGAGCATTTATTAGTATTATTTTTTGTTATAAAATATCAGTTCTGACGCCTGTGGCAAGAGGCAAGAGCGGACTATAACTGTCTTAAGCAAGAGAGAGACCTTTTTGGAAAATCGACACAGTTCACAGAACCCGAGGACGGAGTCATAGCAGGGCCTCGGGAACAAAGCAAAGCCCGAAACACTGTGGAGAGTCCGAGGGTCCTCCTTCTCCATCTCTCTCTGGCGCCTCTCTGCCTTTTTCTCACTGCGCAAAGGCTGTCTTCTCTGTGCAGCAGGTCACGATGAAGAACGGGACTATGCATAGCTTCTGAAGCTTCCATGCTGTAGCTAAAGCAGAGAGAAATGGATGTATTTCCTCTCTTCCTTCCGTTTCTCCCTCCTTCTCTAGCTTTTGACATCTCTCTGCCCAAATTTCATCCTCCGGAACAAACTTCCAAGCCCAGCTTGGCTCGGATAGCCACCCTTGAACTAATAAACAGCAGCTGGTGGTGGGGGCGGGGGGGGGGGGGCGGTAGGAGTGTGTCGGGTACAAAGTCACTTCTAGGAAAGCAGTCACTCATGCTGAACCGAAAGGCGAGAGTGAAGGTGAGGGGTATGTGTGACAACTATAAGCCAAAAAGAAGTTTGCAGCAATATTCACATGAACCACAAAGAAAGGGAATGCGAGAAAATGAAAACAGTCTTCCCAGGGCTATGGGATTATCCATGACATTATTTTTCTCAACTTTAGTATTTTAGAACAGAATATATAGTGTGGCGGTCAGAAGCCAGGGCCCTACAGGCGTGTGTCCACATTCCAGCTCCACCCCCCGCCGGCCGCACGGCCTCGTGCCAGGTCCATCACCTCAAATGGAGAAAATAATACCTGTCCAAGTGCGAAGGATGAATGAGTTCCAATAACAAGAAAACAATCCACTTTTAAAAATGGGCAGAGGATCCGAATAGACATTTTCCCAAAGGAGACATCCAGGTGGCCAACAGGCATAAGAAAAACGCTCACCATCAGTCATCAGGGACATGCAAATCAAACCCACAATGAAATAGCACCTCACACCCGTCAGAATGGCTGTTATCAAAGGGACAAGGAATAACAAGTGTTGGTGAGGATGTGGAGGAAAAGGAACCTTTGTGTCCTGTTGGTAGGAATGCAAATCAGGGCCGCCACTATGGAAAACAGGATGGAAGTTCCAGAACAAATTAAAAATAGGACAACTATAAGATTCAGCAATTCCACTTCTGGGTATTTATCTGAACAAAATGAAAACACTTCTTTGAAAAGATATTGGCACTTCTGTGTTAATCGCAGCATTATTCACAATGGGCAAGATATGGAAACAATCTCAGTGTCTGTCCACTGATGGATGAATAAATAAAGAAGGTGTCCCTGGGACACCTGGCTGGCTCAGTCAGTTAAGCGTCTGCCTCTTCAGCCTAGGTCTTGATCTCAGGGTTGTAAGTTCAAGCCCCAAGTTGGGCTCCACTCTGGGTGTGGAGCCTACTTTAAAAAAAGAAAAGAAAGAAAGAAAAAAGATGTCTCTCTCTCTCTCTCTCTCTCACACACACACACACACACACACACACACACACTGGAATGTTAGCCGTAAAGAAAAAAGAAATCTTGCCATTTGCAGCAACATAGATGAATTTAGATGGTATTTTGCTAAATGAAATAAGTCAGAGAAGACAACAACTATACGATTTCACTTATATGTTGAATATAAAATAAACGAAATAAATGAACAAACAAAACCCATACAGAGAATAAATTTGTTGTTGTGTGGGAAGGGAGTGTGAAATGGGCAAAGGGGGTCAAAAGCTACAAACTTCCAGTCGTAAAATAAGTAATGTACAGCATGGGGACTATAGTCAATAATAATGTATTGCAAATTTGAAAGTTGCTAAGAGGGGCGCCTGGCTGGCTCAGTCAGTACAACATGCCACTCTTGATCTCAGGGTTGTGAATTCAAATCCTACACTGCTCATAGAGCTTATAAGAAAGAAAGGAAGAAGGAAGGAAGGAAGGAAAGGAGGAAGGGAGGGAAAGAGGAAGAAAGAGGAAGAAAGGGAAGAAAGGAAGGAAGGAAGGAAGGAAGGAAGGAAGGAAGGAAGGAAGGAAGGAAGGAAGGAAGGAAGGAAGGAAAGAAGGAGGGGGACCAAACAAGCAAATCCTAAAAGTTCTCAAGAAAACAATTTTTGTAACTTTGTATGGTGACAGACAGAAAATAGATTTACTGTGGTGATCGTTCCGTAATGTATATAAATATCGGATCATTGTATCATCCATCTAAAGCTAATAAATTGTTGTATGTCAATTATACATCAATAAAAAAGGTAATGCCCTTCACACTTCATGGGGCCACAGTAAACGCCTTGTGAGTGGTATCTAATATCATTTACAAATTTTCTTTAAATAGGTTAAAATACCCTTTCAACAACAAATAAGTGAAAAGGGGGAAATTTTCTGCTGCTTTGTCTAAACCACGTCATAAGTCACTGGCACTGGGGAAAATGGTCTTCGCTGGGCCTGCAGGGGTGAGACTGAGCAGGGCGCCGTCCTCTCCTGGGGACGTGGGTGGTTCACGGGACAGGCGGCTTCCGGAGCTGCATTGACGTATTGATTTTTTCACAGCAGACCTGCAGTAGCAGAACCATTAGCGGCATCTCCTTGAGAGCCATCTGGCATTGATTTTTCCGCTGTCTCCTGTAAGAGGATTCTCCAGAGCCTTGAAGAAAGCAAAGATTCTTTCCCTTACCTCTGCAACAGCTGACCTAGAATCAGCTGATTTTTCTGTATTCACTTTGCTAACACAGAGACCAGCTAGAGAGAGGGCCCTGCTCTGCTTCGGAAAAGGCCCTTACTTCTGAGTTAGGCCTTATCTGTGTCAGGGTCCTCGGGGTTCCATTTAAATATTTTGCTTCGTTTTTATTCCCGCAATTTTGTGTTTAGGGTAGAGTTAACCTTTGATGAATGTGAATTTTATATTACTTTAACATAAACTTCATTCCACTGAAAGCCGTCTTGTCCTTTGTATGACTGCTACTCTACAGATGACTATTAATATCTTCAGGTTTTGGCCGAACCTTCTGGCTAGTGGTTCTCATTTGGCAGTGGAGTTCCAGATAATACTGTAAAGCAAATCTAATAGAGCAATATTGTCTTTAAGTCTCTTGAGTTTGTTAGTTTATGTATTATGGTTAGCAATTGTGCATAAAGGCTAACCATAAGGCAAACTTAGAGCTGCTTGCTTTTCTTTAAGTGGACTGGTCTTTGATTAGATTCATATGTAAATTACAAAATTCATGGCTTCAAATTTGACAGACTGAATTGATGCATTTCTGATCACAAAGCTGTTCACGATACACATGTTGGCATTTTAATAGAAGCCAGCTTCATATGTTGAATGGTAGGTAGCCAGTTTTCTATTGGAATCAATTAGAAGAAGAAAATAGGCCAGTACAATTCACTCGAGGTATATACATATATTATAAAACAATCGTGGCAAATTCTTACCATGGTGTATCCAATTGCCCAGGGCCTTGAAGAAGGATTTATGGATTTAAGTTAATTCTCTTTGTATGATCTTTTTCTATAATCTTGGATATTGTGCTTTTAATAAACTAATTACTAGTGATGTTGTTTTGGTATATTGCACTGAGGTTGGAGAAATTCTACCCTTTTAGTAATCCCAGTTGAATTTGTAAAATTAATAAACTTCATTCAGTGTCCATTGATTCACAACATCTGTTCCTTCAACGGCTTTTGCTCCTTGTAAAGGAACAGAGAATGACTCCATCCAGCCATCATGCCACCTGCCGTGGAGGGGCACCAGCTGTGAGAAAGGTCTGGGCCCCTGGGACGGCATCTGGAGAGTTGCCTTACTTTGTGTCATCACCCCACCTGGTCCACAGGTGTGCATCTACTTTTGTCCGTGGCCCCTAATTCCCACGTGAACCACGTCTCTCCACCCTGCTCCACTTTTCCAGCTGTTGAAACAAAAGACCAAATAGAAACAGGGAGAGGGGCAAGAGGAACACAAACAACACACAAAATCTAATTGTTCTAATGCTTTCTTATAGACAATTTGCTGTTGACTTCAACTCTGAGGACACCAAAGTTCTTTCACATCGTAGAAGGGATATGGATCTTGACAGAATGTCAGAAAATGATGCCCGCAACTCTTAACCACGATGCTGTTTTGTAACAGAAGTTGATCTTTTAGTTGGAGTCACAGAATAGCTCTTACCACCAAGTTTCCCAGAAATTTCTGCATAAAATCTCTACCCTAATTGTTGTTGCCACTCCAGATCATTGGAGTTAAACCTCTACCATAATTTGTGTGTTTATTTTTCAACTGACCTATGTTTCCAATTTTGAGAGCATCGGCTAGAAGTAAATGGTATTTTAGACCTCTGTATTTGCTTGAGTTTTCCATTTGTAAAATCAGTATAATAAAGTTTGCATTTGTTTTATTCCAGGGACATCTTCAATATTATAAGATACTTTAAGTTACCAATGTTGTGCCTTAAAAAAATCCAATCTGCCAGTTTTTACCATATCCTGTTATTTGCTGGGATTTGGAAATTCAGAATGTTAAACTTCTAACACATTAAAAAAACAAGCAACCTAAATAGGACAAACTCAGTCTGACCTATATGTCTGACGGTAGGATGGAAAAAATTGGTACCATGTTTGTATAGTGGTCAGAAGCAAAGACTTTTAGGAGGCTGGACTGAAACAACAAGGTTTCAAACTCTGGCCCTACTATATAGATAGTTTCACTTTGAGCAAGTTTTTCTCTGAGCTTAAATTTTGAAAAGGGGTTAAGATTAAAGTACTGTCATAAACATTAAACTATACACATACATACGTATATAAATGTGCATGTATTTATATATATATATACCTGGTTGAATTGTATAATAGCAACACATACATATATGATCACATATATATATAGCATTAAACATCGTGTGTGACCTGTAGTAATCAATCAGAATAGTATCCCTTGTTCTTTTTATTATTATCTGCTAGCTTAAAGAAGCCTTCCATAATAGGAACATATTTATATACAGTCATATATACCAATAAAATATATTTCCACCTCCTCTATAAGTAAAAAGACATCCTTTATCTATATTATTTGCTTATTTTTTAATTAACATAAAGGGTATTATTTGTTTCAGGGATACAGGTTCACAGACCTGTCTTCATCAGTCTTACATAATTCACAACACTCACCATAGCACATGCTCTCCCCAATGTCCATCACCCCGCCACCCTATCCCTCCCACCCCTCTCCATTCCAGCAACCCTCAGTTTGTTTCCTGAGATTAAGAGTCTTTTATGGTTTATCTCCCTCTCTGGTTTTGTCCCATTTGATTTTTTCCTCCCTTCCCCCAGGATCCTCTGCCTGGTTTCTCAAATTCCACGTATTAGCAAGATCATATGATAATTGTCTTTCTCTGATTGACTTATTTCACTTAGCATAATACCCTCTAGTTCCATGCACATCTTTGTAAATGATAAGATTTCATTTTTGATGGTTGTGTAGTATTCCATTGTGTATATATCTTCTTTATCCATTCATCTGTTGATGGACATCTGGGCTCTTTCCATAGTTTAGCTATTGTGGACATTGCTGGTATAAACATTGGGGTGCACGTGCCCCTTTGGATCACCACATTTGCATCTTTGGGGTAAATACCCAGTAATGTGATTGCTGGGTCATAGGGTAGCTCTACTTTCAACTTTTTGAGGAACCTTGATACTGTTTTCCAGAGTGGCCGCATCAGCTTGTAGTCCCATCAACAGTGTAGGAGGGTTCCCTTTTCTCCACATCCTCACCAACATCTGTTGTTTCCTGACTTCTTAATTTTGGCCATTCTGACTGGTGTGATGTGGTATCTCACTGAGGTTTTGATTTGTATTTCCCTGATGCTGAGTGATGTTGAGCACTTTTTCATGTGTCTGTTGGCTATTTGAATGTCTTCTTTTTAGAAATGTCTGTTCATGTCTTCTGCCCATTTCTTGACTGAATCGTTTGTTCTTTGGGTATTGTGTTTGCTAAGTTCTTTATAGATTTTGGATACTAGCCCTTTATAATGGCAGCACAGGAAGCAATTACGTGTTTTGAAATTAAAGCTGAAGCATAAACATTCTCCTTTGATAAAAGATGGCCAGTTGTATGGGTAATAGAAGGATGTCCAATGGCAAACTATTTATATAATTATCAGTGTCGTACAAAATTACAAAAAAAGATCTTATATTTGTATACAATATATACAAACAATTTGTTATATACAAACAATATAACAAACTATTTTGTTATATTGCTTCTAATTTTGTTTTTAAACTACTTTTTAAGTAGGAGCACCTAGCACCTAGGAGCACCTAGCTTTTTAAGTAGGAGCACCTAGTCCATAGAGCATGTGACTCTTCATCTCTGGGTCGTGAGTTCGAGCCCTGGATTGGGTGTAGAGACTACTTTAAAAAATTATAATAAAAAACAAGTTCCTATTTAAATCATTTATTGTTATTTTTGTTTTCACCTTTTATGATCTTGCGTCACCAAATAGCTCATATCTCTTATAAACAGGCCAATTCTTCCCAAATACTTAGTGACTTAATTTTTCTTTCAAATGTGTCCATTTGACATGCTGAAGGATGCAACTTGAATGTTTTCACCTCAGTGGAAATGTTTGCTCATCTGCAAGATGAAAGGACTAGGTCAGAAACCTTCTGTGACCTTTTCCTCTTCTAAGCATGCCATGACTTCACGGTTACTGAAGTAAAACACCCCAAATATGGACTTGGTACAATCATTACACAGTTGTGCTGCCCACTAAAATTACAGGAGTCTTCACTGAGATTCCTGGAGTAAAGCACATGCTTTGAGGACGTGCTGTAGTGGGACTGTTCACAGCTGCAGGAAACTGTTAATGGGCAGAATGGCATGGCTGCCGAAATGCCATCTGGGAAGCCTAACAACAACTAGGAGTGAGACCGGCCAGCAGGAAAACTGAGGACAATATTCAGATTTGAAAAACCAATTGTACTGGAACCAATGCAGAAGATCCAGGCGCTTGACTGATTCCCCTGGGTGAACTCCTGGGTCTTTCATTCAGTAGAACTTCATTTATGATGATGTCCTTCTCCCTTGAAGAAGAGAAGAGTGCCTCATTTTACCATCAGACAACAGATGGTGGATGTGTGCTAAACACTATTCAAGATCACTTCTTGGATATTTATATTTCTGTAGAATATGATGAATCTTTATTACGCTGCATAGGTTAGTGGGCTGGAAGTTTTTTAATGGTCTCAGTAAGTTCAGAAGTATATATGTTTCAGTGCCAGAGTATGAACCAGTGTAATGTCTCCAGTATCGAGGAGGCATGGTCATGGTCGTGGACAGATTACATTAGGAATGAATGTAAGTGACTCTCTCCTCCTACCTGACATCTCTGCATCTTGTCAAAGTCACCCGAAGCATCTGCTGCCCATTGTGTGGAATCTTATTTCTCCAAGAATGGTCCATTGATCTCTGAATCAGAACCAGCTGGGTGACTACTTAAAAATGCAGCTTCTGGGCTGGCTCAGGCTGTAGAGCATGGGATTCTTGATCTCGGGGTTGTGAGTTCGAGCCCCATATTGGGTGCAGAGCCTACTCTTAAAAACAGTGCAGCTTCTGCAGCTTACCCCAGCCCATCAAATCAAAATATCTTGAAAAGGGGACATTTTAACAAGCTATTCGGGTGAGTCTGTTGCTGGATTAAGTGAGAAGACTCTTCTTTTTTATATTTTATTTTTTAAAGGATTTTATTTATACAGAGAGAAAGAGAGAGAGAGAACACAAGCAGGGGGAGCTGCAGAGGCAGAGGGAGAAGCTGACTCTCTGCTGAGTAGGGAGGCTAGAGTGGGGCTCGATCCCAGGACCCTGGGATCATGACTTGGGCCGAAGGCAGACGCTTAACTGACTGAGCCACCCAGGTGTCCCAAGTTAGAGAGCTCTTGACATAAACAAAGTGACTTACCAAAACTGCAGATATTGCCATGTCATTCTTCTACCTAAGCTCTTCATTGGCTCCACCACACCACAAAGCAAGTTGAAAAAAATTTTTTTTTAAGATTTTATTTATTTATTTGACAGAGAGAGATCACAAGTAGGCAGAGAGGCAGGCAGAGGGAGAGGGGGAAGCAGGCTCCCCGCTGAGCAGAGAGCCCAATGTGGGGCTCGATCCCAGGACCCTGGGATCATGACCTGAGCCGAAGGCAGAGGATTTAACCCACTGAGCCACCCAGGCGCCCCAAGTTGAAAATTTTTAACCTGTGTACAGCTTTCATGACCTTGCCTCTGCCCAGGACTCTAGTTCTTTCCCCATCGCCCTCTGTGTGCTTAAAATTCCAGGAACAAGGAAATGTTTGTAGCCTCTCCAAACAGAGCACGCTGCTTCTTTCCTCCTAGTCTGTGCTCATCAGGTCCCCTCTTTCTAGAATGCTCTACCTTTCTTTCCTTATTCTAGGTTCCCTTATCTGCAGTGTTCTTTCTTTCCCTCCCCTTCATTATATCTCTCTGGGATAAGTCAACACCATCGCTCTTTCTCTGTCTACACGTGGGTTTTATCAAATCATAAATGTAATGCCATTTCTCTGTCCATCTTACCTAGTAGGTCATGGAAGTCCTTGAGGACACAGGACAAATATGTCAGTGAGTTCGGTTGCAGGCAACAAAACTCAACTTTGAATAAATTAATCAAGAAAAAAGGAGGTACTGGTAGGATGCTGCATAGGTAGGAGATAAAAAGGATGTGTATCGACTGACGATACTTAGGAAGGACAGACAGCAGGGAAGCTGCAGATCACAGCAACAGTAACTCCTACCCGTAAGGGGTAAAAGCAGACCGTGTGGTGGGCAATCCCACCAGAGTCATGTGAGCTGATGGAAGGAAAATTCCTCCAAAGGAAGAGCGTGTGGTGATGTCACAGATGAAGACGAGAAGTTCGGCAGACGAAAACAACAGCTGTCCACTTCGCTGAGTCCTGATCCTGATTGTGCCCCCAGTGTCTCCGGTGGGGCTTGCCACATAGTAGGTTCTCACCGGGTGTTTGGAGAATGAATGACACCAGGCGGAGAGCTAACACTACCTGCCAGGCAATGAGCGAGGGTTTCGATGTAATTGCAGTCAACCTCTCACAATTCTACATACAAGTAAACTTTATCTGTGTTTGTCAATCGAGGAAACTAAGACCAAAGCAGTAACGTGCCAAGGTCACTCACGGAGCAAGAGAAAAAGCTAGGCTCTTGAAAATGTACTGTGCTGCCTTCCTTCAGTGAGGAATAGATAATGCTTTTTCTCCATGAGAAGTATACCTTACACTGATTTTTGTTTGGTTTAATAACATCCTTTTATTCAATAGCATCCTTTTTAAGTTAACAGTGTCTTAGAGATCCCTCCATGTTATCCACAATAGAGGAAGGCTAGTACTGTATGAAATTTGTAGACCTAAAGAACCAGATTTCCTGGGTGGGATGCCCAACTCTGTTTTTGTTTTGTTTTGTTTTGTTTTGTTTTGTTTACGATAAATGTGATCTAAGGCAAGTTTGCAAGCTATCTGTACCTCTCTTTCTTGGAAATCAGGATATTAGTTACCTATGTCCTAGGGATATTTTGAAGATTAAATTAGTTAACATGGGGCAACCCTCTCGGGTCCCCTCCCTCTTTGGCAGCTTTGTACTCTCTCTCTTTACTGTGCTCTCAATAAACTTTGCTTTGCTGCCCACCAAAACAAAACAAACAACAACAACAGAATAGTTAACACATATAAAGCACTTAGACCGATATCTAATATAGAGTTAAGTGCTATAAAATTTTTCCGTGTTCTTTTTAACGATTACACTGCATTCCACAGCATGTACGGACTACAGTATATTTAATCATTTCTCTATGAATGGAAGTTTTGTCAGTTGCAAATTTATGGTGTCATAGACAATGCTACAGAGAACATTCCTGATTATGTCTTCTTGTGCACGTCTGTCCACACATTGGTTCAAGAAGTAGAATTGTTGAGTTAGAGGACATGTGTATGTAAAAATTGCTAATTTTTCTCTATCTCAATGGATATACACAGTACAAAGTCTAATGTGCAAAAGATCATATAGTAAAAGTCTTTCTTCCCACTCCATGTAATATCAGAGATGTTGATCATAAGGCTTTGAAATTTCCTTTATACTAATCTATACTGATGCTTTCTAGGACCTAGAATCTGGATTGTGAATTTATTTCTGGCTGATACCACCATCATCATCCTCATTATCATTGTCACCTTCATAAGTTTAAGACCCTTATAGATAATATCAGATGCTTCATTTTTACCTGGCCTCCCATATTCCATTTTTCTACTTTGTTTTGTTTAATTTTGTCTTATTCTTTTCTAAGATTCTTAGCGCTTCATTCTCTACACAAGCTCCTTAGTGAAAAGCACATGGATTTTATTTTACTTTATTTTTTATTTTTAAAAAGATCTACTCATGGGCGCCTGAGTGGCTCAGTCGTTAGGCGTCTGCCTTCGGCTCAGGTCATGATCCCGGGGTCCTGGGATCGAGTCCCGCATCGGGCTCCCTGCTCTTCCGGGAAGCCTGCTTCTCCCTCTCCCTCTGCTGCTCTCCTTGCTTGTGTTCCCTCTATCACTGTGTCTCTCTCTGTAAAATAAACAAATAAAATCTTCAAAAAA
>CM052808.1:43970807-44109226 GCA_028533885.1 Nasua narica
GCGCCTGAGTGGCTCAGTCGTTAGGCGTCTGCCTTCGGCTCAGGTCATGATCCCGGGGTCCTGGGATCGAGTCCCGCATCGGGCTCCCTGCTCTTCCGGGAAGCCTGCTTCTCCCTCTCCCTCTGCTGCTCTCCTTGCTTGTGTTCCCTCTATCACTGTGTCTCTCTCTGTAAAATAAACAAATAAAATCTTCAAAAAATTGAAAAAAAAAGATCTACTCATTTATTTTAGACAGGGAGAGAAAGAGCAGACAAGTGCATTGGTGCAAGCAGCGAGGAGGGACAGAATGAGAGGGAAAAGAGCAGACTCCCCGCTGAGCCCCGAGGGGGGAGCCTGACGTGGAACTGGATCCCACCACTCTGAGATCCTGACCTGAGCCAAAATCAAGAGTGGGACACTTAACTCACTGAGCCACCCAGGCACCACAAGCACATGAATTTTAAAATAATCTAGATCTAGAATTAAAACACTGTTTTGCCACTTATTTGCTATGTGGCCTTTGCTAAGTTAAATTGTCTGAGCATATAAAATGGGAACAATAATATCTACTTTGCGAGATTAGTACTGAATTGCATATATAAATATATGTGTCACCTCCTACACGTACGTTATGTTACATCGATTATCGCTAACGCATGAAGTAGTTAGAGGTATCTCCAGCAAGATAAATAGGAAGGCAAATGCAGCAGGCAATGAGAAAATAAAGGAGATAAAATGAGATGGTTGTGGTGTAGACAGTCATCAAACTAAGACCTGAACCTTGACTTAGAGGAAGTTGAGAGTGGTGGGTATTAGCAGAAAATGTTCAGGCAGAACAAAAAAAGCATGTGTAAAGGCCCTGGGGTCAGAGAAGACTTAGTTACTCAAGGAATTGGAAGAAGTAGAGAAATTTAGGACCATGGAGAATAAGGGAAAGAGTGATAGCAGAAGAGGCCAAAAATGGTTATTTGGGGAAGCCTTATTGTCAGCCTATCCAATTGCCTTATCTTTAACTTTCTTGGTAAAAGAACCTCTAGTTGTATTGTTCAAATAGCACTTCAGTCTTTTGCTAGCAATTGGTTTAAGGATGGTCATGGGTCCCAATCTGGATCAGTGAGACACAAGGGGAAATCTGCAAAAGAAGGCCTCTAGGAAACATTTTCCTCCCGTATAAAAGGACAGAGGTAGAAGGAGAATCCCCATCTTCCCTTTCTTGGAGATGATTGTTTTGTGTAGATGTGATTGTTGGAACTGCTCTTGCAGTCTTTCTGCCCTGAGGAAGGCAGTGCTGACACATCAGGGATGGCAAGAGGCTGGACACCTGAGGACATCACTGACCTACTGAGCCAACCCTGGAAGTGCTCACCTCTGGATTAATTTACCTTCGATATCCTTATTAATTCAGGCAGTTTTAGCTGAATTTTCCTACCACTAAAGACATCTTAATTTATTATATTTATTGAAAGAGAAAGATCATGCAGGACTTTGTAGATCATATTAAAGATCTAAAATTTAATTCTAAGGGTTATGGAGAACCATTAGAAGCTTTAAGTATGGGATGAATTTTGCTTTTCAAAAGACCACTTTAGTTACAAAGTGCATAATAGATTGGACAATGGCAAGAGTGGAAGCAGGTGTAGCAGATAGAAACTATTGGAACAGGCCACAAAGAGAATGCAATGATTTAAAATATGGAGTGACCATGAGGTTAGAGAAAAACGAACCCTCTCAAGAGCTACTGAGAGATGCATTACAGGCAGAATTGTGATTGTGATTGTCACTGATTCAATGTGAATAAGGAAGGGGAAGAAATAAAGATGGTGCCCAGGCATTTGGATTGAGCTACCAGCTAGATTGTAGCGCCATTTACTGAGAGAGGGATAAACAACTGGAAGTAGAACAGGTGGGAGGTTACTGAACAATGAGTTCAGTTTTGGACAGGTTGAATGAAAGTGCCTGAAGCAACCAGGTGGTTATGTCAAGTAAGCAGTTAGGCATTTGAGTGGCCCAGAGGAGAGATAAAGACTTGGAAGTTTTTGGAACCAAGATGGTAACAGAATCTATATGAGTTTTGAGATTCTTAGGGAGGGAGCAAAGAATGAGAAAAGGTCCTAAGACAGAGTCCCAGGACCTCTAGCACTTAGCTTTTCCATGGCGAAGAAGTTTCCACCAAAGGAGATGGAGAAGAAAAGCCAGAAAGAAAGAGGGAAAGCCAAAGAGTTTCTACAAAGAGGGAGTGCTCTATACCAATAAATGTAGTTGAGAGGTCACAGAAGGAAAAGACTAAAAAGATTCTTCGGCTTTAGCCACATAAAGGCCACTGGTGACAGTGGTGATGAAGCAACTTTTAGACAGATGGAAGTGATGTGGTCAGTTCAGAACCCAGGTTGGACTAGATAAAGAGAGGATAGTTAAGAAATGGAGACACAGATGGTGGAGAAGCAGGTCAAGAAATTTGGCTTTCAAGAAGACATAGGGCAGGAACTGAGGGACATGTGGAATCAAGGGAGGGGTTTCTTTTCTTTTTCTTTCTTTCTTTCAGATTTTATTTATTTTATAGGAAAACACATCGCGCATGAGCATGTGCATACATGAGTGTGGGGGAGCGTCAGAGGGAAGGAAGGAGAGAATCTTACACAGGCTCCATACCCAGTGTGGAGCCCAGTGTGGGGCTCCATCTCACTACCCTGAGATCACGACCTGAGCTGAAAGCAAGAGTTGAGTGTTTGAGCAACTGAGCTACCCAGGTGCCCCTGTTTTTCTTTTAAAGATAGGGACGGTTTAAAGATTTAAAGATAGCATCCCTCCCCCTCCCCCTCTGTTTTCCCATCCCTCCCCACTGTGCATGTACTCTTCCTCTCGCTCAAATAAATAAATAAAATCTTTAAAAATAGGAATGGCTATCTTTCCTTCACCACTACATCCAAGTCATTTGCAAGCTCCTTTGCATCTTTCTCAGAAGTGTATCCCAAATCTGTCCATCTCTCAGCTTCGACCCAGATAACTCCCTGGTTTGAACCATTATCATCATTCTCATCTGGGCTAACTCAGTTGCCTCTGATTGGTTTCTCTGCTTCCATTCTTATTTTGTTCTTAGCTTTTTGAAACCACAAAACACTCACGGTAAATGAAATCATGGTTTTGAAATAAAATCCAAACTCTTGGTCCTAGCCTATGAGATCAAATATAATCAGGTCCTTCTCCTATATTAAGGGATCCCATTCTACCCTCCTGGTCCCCTGTGCTCCATCTCCACATGGCTTCTTTCTGTCTTTTGTTCCTTGCTCACTGGTCCCAGTGCTTAGCAAGCATTTTTCTACATCTTTGAATGGCTGACTCCTTTTCATTATTCATGACTGCTCAAATGTTGTCTTATCCAAAAAGTCTTTTCTGACCTTCTTATCTTCCCCACTCCCGTCCTTTGTCCCTGTTTTACCTTCTTCATGGATCTTGTCATCTGAAATGATCTTGTTCATTTATTTATCTGTTGATTACTTATATCTTCTAAATATATCATTAAAAGTAATGCCTGGGGGAAACCAGGTAAATGTATGGGATTGTTATGTAATACATGTATTATTGCATGATGGATAGTGTGGATTATATATTACATATATTTTACATATATGTACATGAATGTATATTTATGTATGTTTGTTACATTATCATATATTGCATAATAACATATATTACATATAATACTCTGTGTTATGTATAAATGATAAGCATATGAATCTGTAATTATCTCAGAAGAAATGCTTTTGGTTTTGTTTTTTTAAAGTAAGTTCTGTGAGAACTGGGATTTTGTGCCCTTTTCAGGAATTGTATTCCCATTACTGGCATGCAGTGGGCACTAAAGAAATCTTATTAAATGTGTGGCTTGGTTTTTTTTAAGATTTTATGTATGTATTAGAGAGAGAGAGAGCAGAGGGGGAGGAGCAGAGGGAGAGGGGCAAAAGGGGAGGGAGAAGCGGACTTGGGCTGAGCAGGGAGCCCTATGTGGGGCTCTATTCCAGGACCCCGAGATCATGACCAAGGAGAAGGCAGACTCTTAGCCGAGCCACCTAGGCACTAGGTGTGTGACTTATTAAATGATATATTTGGTCATGTCTAAAAGAGGTTGGGGCAGGGAGTAGGAGCAACAGCAGGAGACCCTAAGCTGAGGAAACTGGGGTGGTAGAATTTAGCACTAGAACCCTTGTTCGATTCGAATCCGGGTCTTCAGAACTCTTTTCACTGCCCCCATGCTACCTCTCCATTAATGGAGTATTGATTCGATGACCAAAGTCCTGGTTAGCACTATCTCAGGAGACGCACCATCATAGATGGTCTTTGTTGCCTATTATGATTACAACAGTGCAGGGTGGACAGGATCATCACCCTACCAATGGGTTCTGGTTCCCATAAAGCACGACCAGGCCCACACTCCCCCGAACTTGCAAGAATGGATAAGGAGGATGTATGCGATCGCCCGGAAGGCTCACGCCCGGCCCCGGTCCTCGGCTCCGCAGTTGAGGTTTCAGATTTCAATCCTCCCAGGATCTCGGGCTGTCGCAGCGCGCACCGTGCGGCTGCCGCCTCCGCCTGCACGTCTCCGCCAGGGCCGCCCGCGAAAGCCAATTCCAGGCGCGGCCGCGCACTGGTCTGCCCTAGACGGAGGTTGGGCGCCGGGGCTGAGGCCGCTGCTAGGCTGCTCTAGCTGGGCGCGCTGGGAGGCGGCGATCACAGCTGGGAGGCGGCGATCACCGCTGGGCCGGGACTTCCTTCCTCTACCGCAGGACAACAAAACAACCCGGCAGCAGGCACTGAGCTCTTGGCAGCTGTCTGGGCGAGAGGCGCAGCGATGGGCTCCGTGTTGAGCAGCGATAGCGGCAAATCCGCACCCTCCTCGGCCGCCCCGCGGGCCCTGGAGCGCAAGGGGGACCCCGAGCTGCCCGTCACGTCCTTCGACTGCTCCGTGTGCCTCGAGGTGTTGCACCAGCCTGTCCGGACCCGCTGTGGCCACGTGTAAGTGCCGGGGGAGCTCGGCTTGCGCGCCCGCTTCTGGGGGAGGGCGAGGTTGGGGGAGCCGAGGGCACGGGGGATTTCAGAAACCAGAGCGTGAATGGAACTACAGCAGGGAGACACCCGGACCCGTCGAGCTCAGGCCACGGGGGAAATGACCGGTCGGAAGGTGACACAGGATTTCAGGAGGCGAAAAGAGCAACAAGCGGGCCCTGCAGCGCCTCCCCGCCCGTCGCTCCTTGTTCCTGAAGCCTAGGTGTAGAGCCCAGGGATGGGGTTCCTAGGCGCACGACCTGCCAGGAGCCCGGGCTCCCCAGCCGGGGAGGGTGTTCTTGGCTGGACAGCCAGCACCTGCTTGGGCACAAGGCAGTGGACTGCTGCAGAGCAGTTATCCCGCTGAGCTAAGTTAATCGGGAGGGGCTTCCCTCACCCCCACCCCCACCCCAGGTCGGTTTTGTTTTGCTGGCTCTCTGCACGTGTCCAGAACGCCCACTGAGGTCTAGCCTCTGGAGCAAACACAGATCTGTGCAAACGGGCCTTCCACCCCCACCTCCCTTTCTTAATACAAACTCAGGCCCCTCAAAGATCAACTCAAATTGGAACGTCCAAGTAACTCTGTAGTCGTTAGAGTTTAAATACCTGTCTGGATGTGGCTGGGACTTGAACATTAGCACCAAACCCCTTGATTGAGCTCTTAAAACCCAACCACGAAGTGACAGGAGGTTACAGGCTGCCTGCCTTACGCAGCGCTTCCCAAATCCATGGAAAGTATAGATAAAAACGAGTAGTTTCTAAAAAGAGTTTGAAAACGAAATCCCTGTATAAAATTGACATGTCTTTAATTAATGTGCGTGAGTAACTAGAAATGGGAGTTGAATCTGTGCATTCGCGTTCTCTGTTTACGTAGAAGCTTTCTTTCCGTGGCTGCATGGGTGTGCGACCGAGTGTGTGCGTGTTCGGGTGCGGGGGGAGTTGTATAGAGCAGGAGCAGAAGCCCACCTTAATGTCTTTGGCTCACCGGTTAAGTATAACCCTGTGAAGTGCAGGGGCCATACCGCAATGGCTAGTGCTTTTGGTTTACCAGGGAAAAAATATCGTATTATAAATGCAAGGGCACAAAATGTTTTTCAAAGGACTTAGGTGGTCCTTGACACCTATAGACTAGTAACTGAGAAGCACTACTGAAAAGCTGGTGGTGATCCAGGAAGAAAAATGCAGCCCACACAGTGTTTAAATAGTGAGTGCTCTGGCCATTATTTTGTGGCTCTATTTTCAAGGCCTGTTGTTTCAGCTTTGTACTTTAAACTACAGTCTTATTGACCTCCTGACTGATTACTGATGTCGTTTCCCAGCTGTCCAGATGTAGCTCATTGACATAAATCCCAAGGCCAAGATGGAAGCCAAGGTACCATTGTGTAACAGTGTAGCATATTGATTAGTTCAGGGTGGTAATAACCTCCTGGTAACTGTGGGTAAATTTAGTCTGTATGAGCATTAAGTTGCACCAGAGACCCACATGAAGTCTTCAACGTTCCTTTTGTAGAACTGAATTGGGTGACTTTGATATTGGAGATTGTTACCTGATTGGGGACTGTTTTCCCAGGTTTGGATTTTGAAGGCTGTAACTTACTGTTTGCAGTGTTTTTGCCTCTGCTAAAGGATAATATAAATGTGTAAAAAGTCAAATCTTTTGTTTAATCTTTTTCTTTGTTAGAATTTGAATAGGAAACCAGCAACTGGAAAAATAGTCATGAAGTAGCACAACAAGGGCTGGACGAATGGCCTTCCCTCACTTTACTGTTCTTTGTTTTGACAAATCTATGTCCATTGTTCTGGCTGTGGGCAGAATTTCCATATTCCTCCTTTTGGCAAATTTACTTGGGCCCCTTCCACTTTATAAATGTTAACTAGAGTTCCTTCTGCACTGGTGATGGTGAGTGCTAGCAACATTTGTGAATTACTCTCTTCCACTGACCTTAAATTGGAAAATGAAGAAATGCAAATGAAATCTCTCTATATGATGATATTGAAGCTAATTTCCAAACTTGTCGAACTCTTCTGTTGATGCTGATTTCTGTTTATAAACCTATTTCAAGTCAAGCAAGTTATTAATAATGGCAAAAATGTATTGAATGAATATGTGTGTAGCACTCTATAAATTGTAGAGAGAGTAGGATTTGAAATTCTGCCCTGCCACTAACCAGCTGTGTGACCACCATGTTGCTTAATCTCTTTGACTGTTTCTTCATTTATAAAATACGGTGAAAAATGGAATTTTTATCTGAGTATTTTAAAAATGTAAAAGTGGCCCATCATAAAGCCTCAACACATAATTTGTTTCCTTTAAAGGCATCCCACAAAGGAAAAACCCGGAAAATGGGTATTATTTCTTATCTGTATTTCTTTTGGAATAAAACTGGGCCACAAAAGATAGATCTATGACATTTCTAAGATGTCCCAGATAACCTTCCTTTTAGTTTGGTTCTTTTTCCTTTGGTGGCCTTTAATTTTAGAAGTTCTATTTTAATGCGCTGTCATTTCAAATTGATTTTATTCCTCTCTCTGTATCAGTTGTTAAAACAAGATTTGGGGGGAAAAGATTTCCTACTTCTCTTCCTTATCTTCGGTTATATCAGTGGGTGGGTGAAGGGAGTAGATAAGTTGACGCTGTATAAGTGAAACTGAAAGGGAATCCGATTTACATTTAAAATAAGTATTTATAACGAAACGTTTTGACCAGTTTGGTATGATAGATAAAGGGGGAGAAAGGAGTGGAAGGCAACTCCCTAACAGGTGACAGAGATAAAGTGGGACAGAGTTCAGCTCTGGAGGTAATGAACTCGTGATGGGGCTTGCAGGTGTATAGTAGTCTGATAGGGAGATACCCAAATGGAAATATCCCGAAGGTACTGGGAGAATGGGTTTAGGGAAAGGTCAGAGCTGGAGCTAAGGGAGTTATCTAAAAGGATCCAGAGGTCGCGAATGGGTCTAACAAAGCTAATAGGTATAGACTAGAGTGTACGTGAAGGTATGAAGAGCCACATCGTCACCGAACTGAGTTGGATTAAATTGCTTTAAGTCACAGAATTTGCCTAATTTTTAAAAGGAAACTCTTGAGGATAATTCTGAAGGACTTTCAGGTAAGCGGATTAAAACTTTCCGTTTGTGGTCAAGTACAGCCTGCATCAAATTAGTGGTTCTCTAAGTAGAGTCTGAGAGTTTCCTGATGAGTTTTCCGCTGACCCAGAAATATACATCAGTGCTTTCAATTTTTTTTTAATTTAGTGTATTTTATTTTTTATTAAAAAAGTGTTGTCAAGGTGTAACTGACATTTATTACTTTTCAAGTGTGCAACATAATGATTCACCTTTGTACATACTGGAAAACGAACACCACAGACAGCCTAGCTAACATCTGTCAGCATACATAGTTACACAGTTTTTTCTTGTGTTGAGAACTTTTTAAGATCTCTTGTCTTAGCAACTTTCAAATATACAGCACAATATTCTTTTTTTTTTAAAGATTTTATTTATTTATTTGAGAGACAGAGAAAGTGAGAGAGAGCATGAGAGGAGAGAAGGTGAGAGGAAGATGCAGACTCTCCGTGGAGCTGGGAGCCCCATGTGGGACTCGATCCTGGAACTCGATCCTGGAACTCAAGGATCATGACCTGAGCCTAAGGCAGTTGACTCTCCGTGGAGCTGGGAGCCCCATGTGGGACTCGATCCTGGAACTCGATCCTGGAACTCAAGGATCATGACCTGAGCCTAAGGCAGTTGCTCAACCAACTGAGCCACCCAGGCACCCTACAGCACAATATTCTTAACTACAGCCACCATGCTGTACCCTAGAGCCCCGTTGACTGATTCACTTATAACCGGAAGTTTGTGCCTTTTGACCCCCTTCACCCATTTTGCTGCCCCTTTTGTTCTTACAGGAGGTGTGCAATCCCAAAGACTTCTTTTTTCACATAAGATTACAAAGCTACCTGTTTTATTAATTATTACAGATATTTATTACCTACTTGTATATTATTTGTTAGTGAGGGTTCTCCTGAGATACAACCAATAGTGTGTGTGTGTGTGTGTGGTGTGTGAAAGACTGATTTTAAGCGATTGCATTACATTATTGAGGATAATAGTCTCTTTACTTAAAGTCAGCCCATTATAGATGTTAACCACATCTACAGAATACCTGCACAGCTAAACCTAGATAAATGTTTGATTAAATACCTGAGTGCGATAGCCTGCCCAGTTGACACAGAAGACTAACCATAACATCTACCAACCGAGTTTTTAAGGGTTATTAAAATCTAGTTATCAAAAACAAAAATTAGATCATTATCAGGCTTTCTGATAGGCCCTTTAGAATTCTTCTAACAAGTCTGGCTGTCCAGCACCCATGCACACACTCAAGCAGACAGGAGGAATCGGCACAGTGTTCTTTAAAATAAAATCACTGTTCATTTACTTCATCCTTATCATTTTGGCTTTTTCTGGGTTGTTTGGTTAGATCTGCTGTTGCATGAAGTGCTGTCATTTATCCATGCAGCCCAACACCTCTGCCGTGTTCAGTGCTGAGCGCGTAGACACAAACGCTTGCCCTCCTGGAGTTTGCATTCTCATGCGGCAGGTGGGCGATAAATAAGATTTGAGCCAGGAGTATGTCGCTTGTTAGAGAGTGCCTGTGTTAAGAATAAAAAAAAAAAATAAGCAAGGAAATGGGATAGGAAGTATGTGGGGGAGTGGCAATTTTAAGATATTTAGAGCAGCGTTTCTCAAATTATGGGCTGTAAAGAACCCGTGAAGTTTTGTTTGTTTTGTTGTGTTTTTAGCTCATCGCTGACCGACACGTTTATAAAATAAAAAAATGTATTATGGAAAAATGAAATTTAAAAAACCTGAAGATGTATAAAATACAAGCCCTCATTTTAAAAATTATTAATTACATTCAACAGACATGAAGTTATTCTGGCAGATTTCTATACAAGAGAATTGAGCACTGGATTTAGTAATGCAGTGGCTCTTGGGGATCTTGAGAAAAGCAGTTTCAGGGGGATGGTGGGTCCCACAGCCTAACTGGAGTGGGTTCATGAGTGATCACAGGAGCCAGAGATAGGGAGCGTAGGACGCCCTTTCATGGAGTTGGGAAGCAAAGTGAAGAAGAATTTGGGTAATAGCTGGAAGAAGAAGTGGGATCAAGAGAGTTTTCTTTAAAATTTTTTTTTCTTTTAAGAGAAGAAAAATGGAATATTCTGTATGGTTATGGAAATGACCCAATAGGGAGAGGGAAACTGATGCACAGGAGAAGAGAAAATTTCAGGAGCAATGCCCTTGAGTAGGAGAGAGGAGCTGGGAATTACAGCAGGGGTTGGGGGCCTTGGGAAGGCTTGGCCTTAGCAGGAGAACGGACGGTTCATCCATTTCATGGGATGTAGGGCATTCAATGGGCACAGATGCAGGGCGTTGAATTGAAGAGGTGGAATATTGTGGAAGTTCCCATCTGATTTCCATTTACCATTGACATATTGCTTAACCTGTGACTTGACTTCAAGATGAAACTTTGAAGTTTAAATATGAATATCCGGGCCCCTGATGCTAAAACAAATGTATGTAGAATGCTTCCTCCTCCCAGTGGGCTTGGGTGAGCACCATTTAAAATGGGGTGGTTAGAGTCTTTGGTACCATCAAGGTCCAAAAACTCCTGCGAGCCTTTGCTCTAGGAAAGGAATGCTGCTTTCTAAACTGCCCCTCCTTCAAGGCCTGGCGCTTAGTGGGTGTTCAATATTCACTGAATTAATGGATGATTCTAAAATACCATGCAGTTGGAATACTTTGGTGAATGCTCCTCAAGCGAGGACAGCCACTCTACAGTGCCAGCCAACAGATGCTATGTGGTTGAGTAATAGATAGGAGTCCCATGATAGTTTCTGACCTCCATTCTTTTTATGGGGTTACTCATCTGTCCCCTGGATTACTGAGAATTTCGGAAAGATGTAATTAAGCTGGCCTGAAATTTGCCTTCTCTGGTGGTTGGACTGCTCTGTGTTTACTTAGTAACATTCTTATTGTCACAGGCAAATTAAAATATTAGTAATCTATTAAATTATGTATTCTCTAACACGCAGAACCTAAATAATGTAGTGGATGGAGTTTTATGCCCAGATTTTCCTTAGAACTTGGCTACCAGCCCCACGGACCAGTAGCATTATAGAATTTTGGGCCCTCTCTCCCACCTACTAAATCAGAATCTGCATTTTAATAGGATGTTAGGCGATTTATATGCACTTTAAAGTTTGAAGCACAGCTTTAGCTAAACCTATTTAACTGACAGTAAAATGCAGCAAGTTAAGGACCGCGTTTGAAGGTTCTAGAGAGGCACTCCATCTTGAGGGGGTTAAAATTTTTTTTTTAAGATCTTATTTACTTATTTGACAGAGAGGAGAGAAATCACGAGTAGGCAGAGAGGTGGGCAGAGAGAGAGGGGGAAGCAGGCTCCTGACGAGCAGAGAGCCTGATGCGGGGCTCGATCCCAGGACCCTGAGATCCTGACCTGAGCTGAAGGCAGAGGCTTTAACCCACCGAGCCACCCAGGCGCCCCAAGGGGGTTAAATTTTAAATCAACACATAATGCAGTGTAGAGATATGCAGAGTCAGGGTTTGGAGGCTGAATGAGTCCCAGGATGAACTTTGGAACCTAACTGAATACAGAAATAACATCAAAGGAAATCTCGGGCAGTGGGCGGCTGGAAGGCTTTGCTCTAGGAATAGCTGCCCTCAGGCCTGTCTAGGTTGATCCTGCAGAGGAAGAGGGAGTGTGTGTGTGTGTGTGTGTGTGTGTGTGTGTGTGTGTGTGTGTGTGTGTTTATTGGCTTACATTGGAATATTTTAGCCTGAGACTCTTATATCATCACTTGGAATAATTATAACAATTCCCCTTACTCTGTTTAAAGCTCACGAAGCCCACTCAAGATTTTCATTCAGCTTCATATTGTCCTCCCCATAGTGAGGTGGGGCAGCATAGTGTTGAGAACATAAACAAAATGTTACATTGGCCTCAGGTTGCCAATGGTTTTTGTAGAGTCCTATTTGGGGACCACATCTGAATACTTATTTTGCCTGTCTAGCGCCACACCCCATGGAGTCCCTATTGCATCCCCTCCCCTCTTAAACCTATGATACTTAGGGTTCAATTTTCCCTCGTAAGATTGGGTATCTAATTTTACCCAGTGTCCTCAGCAAGCCTTTCCTCATTTTTCTACAACGCTTTGCTGACCTCTTCATTATAGAGGGATTTTTTTTTTTTTAAAGATTTTATTTATTCATTTAACAGAGAGAGAACACAAGGAGGCAGAGAGGCAGGCAGAGGCAGAGAGAGGAGCAGGCTCCCTGCAGAGCAAGGAGCCCGATGCGGGACTCGATCCCAAGACGCTGGGATCATGACCTGAGCCAAAGGCAGCTGCTTAACCAACTGAGCCACCCAGGCGTCCCTAGAGGGATTTTTTTGATAATCACTTAATTTAGGGAAACAGAAAGGGGCTAATAAAAGTATCAAAGGGAGTGGGGGATTTAAGTTTCCGTCTGGTTTCAAAATTCATAGTCATTATCCAGTTCCTAATTCATATCTTGAGGAGCTGCAAACTGCAAGTGATGTCAATGAATGTGGAGGGTGAGTCCTCCACAGGATGGGGGTACCAGCCCATGGGACCATAAGGGAATTGAGCCCGAAGTTGGAGGAGACTAGCTTTTAAAAGAAGCCAGAAATTTGGGTTTAGTTGTGAAATCTGATTTTTTTTTTTTTTAATTTTTAGGTGAGGAGGGGCAGAGGGAACGGGAGAGAGAATCTTAAGCAGACTCCAGACTCAGCACGGAGCCTGAGACCCCAGGCACCCCATAAAATCTAATATTAAAGCAATGGCAACTCAGAATTTTTGAAAACATTGAATTTGTCTAAAAAAATGTAATCGACTTCTATCCTCAGCGTCTTTCACCTAATTTCTCTTCATTCTGATTATGTCTTTTATGACTCATCATTCTCAGCTACCTTATGAATGTGGACAAGGGGCAGACAAATAGGAATCCCTAATCTCCTTAGGTTTGTATTCATTTCTATCCCTTGGGTTCTTTCGGAAGGACCTAGCACTCTTACTATTCTTCCTTATTAATGGGAATGTTGAGCCCTGCCCAGAAAATTCTCCTTTGATGCATTCAAAGGAGAATTATTTACATTTACTGAGTAACTACTGTGTGCCTGGAGTGGTGGAGGAGGGAGGCCTGCAGGATTCTGAATGGTCTGAGCTTTGTGTATTTCTGTGATCTGCTTCATGCAATGTTGTTGTTTCTGGCCTATTGTCATTGGGGCATGTTTGTTTTGTTGTGTTGTTTTTCAGTTTTTTTGAGGTCATATAGTACAATTTACACAAAGTGTACAAGTTGAGGAATTTTGGCAATTATATAACTTCCTCCACAAACGAGATCTAGAACAGTTAATTCCATTACCCTAAAAAGTTCCTTCAGATCTGTCGTGGACAATCCCTTCCCCAAACCCCTGGCTCCAACAACCCCATCTGCTTTCTGTCACTAAGTTTTGGAATCATACAACAAGTGGTCTTTTTTGTGTTTGACTTTTCTCACTTAGTATAATACATTTGTTGTCATTTGGTATAAATCCTTTTGCCTCGCTTCCAAAATAAATCATAAATCTGTCTGTCCACTTACATTGCCTCCTGTTACTTTGTTGGTCTAAGCCATCATCCTCTCTTGAGCTGACTGTTCCAATGGCTTAAACCTGAGCTCCTCACTGTTGTGGCTCTTGTACCTCTGTAATCTTTTTTTTTTTTTTAAGATTTTATTTAATTATTTGAGATAGAGACAGTGAGAGAGAGCATGAGAGGGGAGAAGGTCAGAGGGAGAAGCAGACTCCCCGTGGAGCTGGGAGCCCGATGTGGGACTCGATCCCAGGACCCTGGGATCATGACCTGAGCTGAAGGCAGTTGCTTAACCAACTGAGCCACCCAGGCGCCCCTGTAATCTTTTCTTTACACAAGAACCAGAGTGATCTATGTAATGTAAATCAAATTGTGTCACCCTCCTGTTTAAAACCCTCCAAATGCCTTCCCTTCACCCTGAGTTATGGCTTTATGTTCGGTCACCTGCCCCCTTTACTCCCCCTCCCACATCTCCACTTACTCTCCCTGGGGCCTTGTGCCTTTCAAGCTTGCCTGCTTTCTATATCTCAGCAGGACGGTCCCTATCTTTTGTACTCTTTGTTTTCAGTTTGGAAAACCATTCCCAGATCTTCCTTAGAGGGGTGCCTTCAAATACCGTCTCAAGAACCACCCATCTAAATGCTCCCCTTGCCCCCCACTCACTCTATTTTCATTGTCAAATGTTTTCTTCTTCTCAAAGCATTTATCATTTGCCAGTCTATTTGTTTACCTGCTTATTGCCTCCCTCCTCATTCTAGAACTCTAGAGAGCAGGGGGGACCTTAGGCACTGCCACAATTTCATACCTGGCACGAGTAGCTGGCAATAATAAGCTATTGCTAAGAATTTCACCAGGGCTTGAATGCTTATATAGGTGGGTCTAGGGAGGTTTGTGCAGTTTTATACATTCTCTCATAGTCTTCTATAGAACCGTGGATTAACTGTTCTTGCTAAAAGCTACACATATCCAGTTTTAGACAGTTTGTATTTTCTCTCTTCAGCCTTTTATTATATTCCAAATTGTTCTGTGCTCTTTACATTTATTTAAATAATCATAAATGCAGTATAATCTTTTCCTCACACTGAATTTGGATGGCCTTAAAAGTATATTTTTAAAGATGTTTTTCTCTTCATGTTCCATTAAAAATTTCAGGCCTTTCATTCTCCAAACATTTCCCTTCCTAATTTAACAACTCAGTTATTCTCAGGAGTAGAGAAAATTTAAGTCATAGTAAGGTGGTTAATTTCTTATAACGTTTTTTCCCCCAACATTTTATTATGAAAAATTTCAAACATAGAGCTAAGTTGAATTACAGTAAATATCTATATATTCACTACCTAGATTCTACAATTATTAACGTTGCTATATTGCTTTTATCTCTCATTTTATCACGTACCTAATCGACTTCTATCCTCAGCCATCATCAATCCATCTTCTTTTTGGGTGCATTTCAGAGTAGGCTACAATGATCAGCACACTCTATTTCCTTCTTATATCAAGATGCATAATATTGGGGCACCTGGATGGCTCTGTTGGTTAAGCATCTGCCTTTGGCTCAGGTCTTGATCCCGGGGTCCTGGGATTGAGCCCCTACTGAGCAGGCAGGGAACCAGCTTTTCTGTCTTCCTCTCTCCCCAGCTTCTGTTCTCTCTTTCACTTGCTCTCTCTCTCTATTTCAGATAAATAAATAAAAATTTTTTAAAAGTTGCATATTATTAACCAGACTTATGTTTTTTATGGTAAATTACGCATGTAGTGAAATGAACACATCCTCAGTATAACCCCTATTGAGATATAGAATATTTTCATTACCTCCAGATAGTTCCCACATGTCCCTTTCTAGCCAATCCCTGTCTGTATATCCCCACAGGCAACCATTGTGATTTTTTTCTCTACCATAGATCAGTTTTGCCTGTTCAAGAACTTCATGTAAATGGAATTATACAGGCTGTGCTCTGTTGTGTCTGCCTTCTTTCACTCAGTATGTCTTTGAAGTTCATCCATGTTGCTGTATATATTAGTAATTTGTTATTTTTTTATTGCTGTGTGGTGTTCCATTGTAGGAATATGCCCCAGTTTGCTTATTCGTTTTCTTGCTGACAGACACTGGGGTTATTTCCAGTTTGGGGCTGTTGTAAATACATTCCTTAATAATATCCTTGTACAAATAGACATATTTTTCATTTATTTTTATTTAATGAATACATGGGCTTGGTATTGTAGGACCAAAGGATGCCTGTATATTTTGTTTTATAAAAACTACCAGACTTGGGGCACCTGGGTGTCTCAGTGGGTTAAGCAACTGCCTTCAGCTCAGGTCATCCTGGAGTCCTGGGATCGAGGCCCATATCAGGGCTCAGCTGGGAGTCTGCTTCTCCCTCTGACCCTCCCCCCTCTCACGCTCTCTCTCTCTCTCTCTCTTATACACATTCTCTCTCTTTCACATAAGTAAATAAAATCTAAATAAATAAATACCAGACCATTTATCCCAAATGATTATAGGTGATTAACTTTTTTAAAGAATTATTTATTGTGTAGGTGATATGGCCATAGGGGTCAAACTTGAAATTTGACAGTGACAATATCCACCTCTTCTTTCCCATTCCCATGTCTCCAAAAAACTAGGAAAATGTTCTTTTTTATTTCTATCACATACCCACCTCTTCTTCTAGTTCCCATTTCTCCAAAAGGTAGGTAAATGTTCTTTTTTTAAATCTTTTTAGATGTTTTTATACATCTGTAAACCTGTAAATAGCTCATAATATATATATATATATATATATATATATATATATATATATAGTTCTATACTTTGTTTTCTTTTTTGTTTTATTTAAATTCAAGTTAGTTCACATATAGTGTATCATTAATTTGGGCATAGAATTTAGTGATTCATCAGTTGCATGTAATACCCAGTGCTCATCCCAACTAGTGCCCTCCTTAATGTCCATCACCTAGTTACCCCATTACCTACCCACCTCACCTCCAGCAACCCTCAGTTTGTTTCCTATAGTTAAGAGTCTCTTATGGTTTGTCTCCCTCTCTGTTTTTATCCTATATTTTTTCCTTCCCTTCCCTTATGTTCATCAGTTTTGTTTCTTAAATTCCACATATGAGTGAAATCATATGGTATTTGTCTTTCCATGACTGGTTTATTTTGCTTAGCATAATACACTCTAGTTCTAGCCACATTGTTGCAAATGACAAGATTTCATTTTTGATGGCTGCATAATATTCCGTTGTATATATACACCGTGTCTTTTTTTTTTTTAAGATTTTTTTTTTATTTACTTGATAGAAAGAGCACAAGTAGGCAGAGTGGCAGGCAGAGGGAGAGGAACAAGCAGCTTCCCCATCAAACAGGAGCCTGATGTGGGGCTTTATCTCGGGATTTGGGGATCATGACCTGAGCCAAGGGCAGTCGCTCAATCAACTGAGCCACCCAGACGCCCTAAGAGGTTTTATTTTTGAATTATCTTGTTTTGTACCTTGTTATATAGTATACACACACACATTACCTAAACCTGAATAGCCTATATGGATTCTAATTAATGTTTGATCACTTACATACTTTGTATGCTAATGTACTAGAGTAAGGATGTTAAATTCTCCAGTTCACAAGACTTGAATTTGATAACTGTACCTTTAAGGGGAGACTTTTAACCTCAGATTTTTTTTTTGACTAAGCGGTTCTGCAATCTTATTTCTGCACCCCAACAAGTGATACTTAAGCTGCAGTGGCATCCATTCCTCTCCTTATTGGTAACACTTTAAAAAGTCATGGTTTCTAAGCACTCATAACCAGCAAGTTTGGTCTGTCCCAAAACACCTTAGTCTTGTTTTTAGATGTGTTTTCTCCATTTAATAATTGGTCTTGTTAGGGCGCCTGGGTGGCTCAGTGGGTTAAGTGGCTGCCTTCCGCTTGGGTCATGGTCCTGGAGTCCTGGGATCGAGCCCCGCCTCGGGCTCTCTGCTCAGCAGGGAGCCTGCTTCCTCAGCTCTCTCTCCGCCTGCCTCTCTGCCTGCTTGTGATGTGATCTCTCTCTCTGTGTCAGATAAGTAAATAAAATCTTTAAAAAAAAATCGGTCTTGTTAAAATGGGTACATAGCTAGTTGACTGATCTATAGGATTTGCAGCTAGTATTCTCATAAAATGCAATCATGTCTATCTAATGCTCAGTTGAGAGTTTTGTGCAATATGTAACACTGTTGTGCAAATGTAAGGGAGTTACAGTGAGGGACTTGATTTTTTTAAATGCCCTAAGTGTGCTAATTTTCATGTATATCTACTAGGCTTTTCCATTATTGCAGTTATCAGCTGTAGTTACAAAAACAGGTGCAAAAGCACTTGCAGAATGACAGTAGAAATGTACTCTGTGCAAAGTCAACTGGTTTATACAGATACGTCCACAGTCTAATAGTTTGGATGCTTCTGCTTGTCACTGGGAACAACTGAGGTGACTTAACAAGGCTTACAGATCTTTCTCGACTCACACTGGGGTTTTGTCCCGATAAACCCATACTAAGTTAAAGTAAGTAAAAAATGTATTTAATACACCTAACCTACCAAACATCATAGCGTAGCCTCATCTACCCTAAATATGCCCAGAACACTTTGCTAGCCTACGGCTGGGCAAAATCATCTCGCACAAAGCCTATTTCATAATAAAAGTGTTGAATATTTTGTGTAATGTCTTGAATACTGTACTGAAAGTGGAAGACGGAATGGTTGGATGGGTGTAGAATGGTTGCAAGCGTATCAGTTGCTTATCTGCATGGCTGACTGGGAGCTGCCCAGCATGGCGAGAAGAGGATTTACTGCCAACTGGGAGAAGCTCAAAATTCAAAATCTGAAACACAGTTTCTCCTGAATGAATATCGCTTCTGCATCACTGTAAAGTCAAAGAATCCTAAATGGAACCACTGTAAGTTGGGGACCTTCTACATATACTTTTTGAGCCCCTTTTGAAACTGCGTGAGGTTCAAAGTACTGCTTGCTGTCTTCAGGCTGTGTAACCGCGGCAAGTTGTTCCATCTCTGAACCTCCGTTTGCCTCTGGTCAGGTGAGGAGAGAGCAGAGCAGCATGTTAGGATTACTCTGAGAGCTAAACGAGATCAGGTCTATCGGCACCCACCACAGGGCTCCACACCAGTATCAGTCTCTGTTTGTATTGGTATAAAACTCAAGTAAGTTGTGAGGAAAGAGGAAGACTTCCTGTTGACCAAGAAAACAAAGTATCATCTGCTTGCTCCTAAACCATGTAAACGAGTAAGTCATGTCAGAACCTTATATGTTGTATAAGGGTTACAACCTGAGCATTTGAACCACTGTAATAAATACCCTTCAAGACTACACTCTGAGAACCACTTCTCAGGGACTCAAAGAAATCAAAGGCAGATTGTGTCTTAGAACTTGCAGTTCATCACTTGAAGCACAGAGAAGTGGAGGACAGCAGAGGACTCAGATCTCGTCTTTAGCAGGGGGTTGTGGGCTCCTTGACTGAGGTCCCACCAGATTGTATCTCCTATAAAAGGTATAGTTCCTGCAGAGGGAAATCAGGGTGCTATTGCAAGAAAAAGGGGAAATGGATGCTGGACAGGCATAAACAATCAAGCAGATGCCTCAAGAACAATGCAAATGTCAGCATCTTCTGTGTGCGTCTAAGAATTTTATAACAGATGCAGAAGAGAGTTCTTTTAAGCATCAGTCATGGCTAATACAATTGAGAGTTCATTTTGGGAAATTTCAATGAACCATATACCTCCAATATGTGAACTTTTCAATATATATCATATATTTAAATCTTTAAAAATATTTTATTTATTATTTATTTATTTGGCACTGAGAGAAAGAGAGAAAGAGAAAGAGAGAGCAAGGGGTGGGAAGAGGGAGAGGGAGAAGCAGACTCGCCGCTGAGCACTGAGCCCGATGTGGTACTTGATCCCAGGACCCTGAGATCATAACCTGATCCAAAGGCAGATGCTTAACCAACTGAGCCACCCAGGAGCCCCAGTATATTTAGATTTTAAAAAGCTTAACTTTTGCCGTATATTGATGCTCCCAGATAGACAGTATATGGTGAGTACATTAAGTGCTCTCAGGTCACGCTAATGTGTATCATCTATCTAAATCCCCCTTTTTTAAAGATTTTATTTATTCATATATCAGAGAGAGAGAGAGAGAGTGGCAGGGGGAGTGGCAGGCAGAGCAGGCAGAGAGAGAAGCAGGCTCCCCACCAAGCAAGGAGCCCGATGCGGGACTCGACCCCAGGACCCTGGGATCGTGACCTGAGCTGAAGGCCGTGGCTCAACTGACTGAGTCTCCCAGGCGTCCCTCTAAATGCCATTTTTACATTTGTGTACACTTAGCCTTCAACAGCTCCTATAAAGAGGTCCAGATTTTTTGTGAATTCTGTTGATTATGTTAAGATTTTATTATAATCATCTTTAAATAAATCGGAGAATAAATTTCTTGACTCGGAGGACGTTCCTGATAGTGGTCATTTGGATTCGATAATCTTCTATACCTGGAGATGACATGAAAATTATTTTATAAGACTGTTAGCATGCATGGTATTTTGCCTCCTTGACCTCTTGCTATTTTCTTATCTAACATACAAAATCCCACAGAGCAAAGACCTATTCTCTGCACCCCCCCACATTTGGGGTAAAATAGGATTAGAGAAAAGGAAAAGGAAGAACGCATTAGCTATCTTTTTGGTTATAGTTCTTGCTTATGAGAATGCTCTTTTCACCGCTCTGTGCCCTTCTGTTCAAACACATGCAGCGCGTGTAGTGAGAACGTGTGGCTCCAAAGCAGTCTTCCTGGGAAGGTAAGAGGCTCACTGCCAAGCAGAGGTGCAGATGCACCGTGAACTTGGCAACACAGCTCCTAGTGGACAGGTGGCATTAAATACCCTTTACACGGAGAACTGCTGGCTCCCTTATACCTTTTAAGGAAAATAACGTATTCTCGGTTTGTTTTGGGCAGATTCTGCCGTTCCTGTATTGCCACCAGTCTAAAGAACAATAAATGGACCTGTCCTTATTGCCGGGCTTATCTTCCTTCAGAAGGAGTTCCAGCAACTGATGTAGCCAAAAGGATGAAATCCGAGTACCAGAAGTGCACTGAGTGTGACACCCCGGTATGTGACTCTCTCTTCCTGTGCCCATGGTTACGGGACCGCTGAGAAGATTGTCATACGGCACATCATTTCACCTGGGCCTTTGGCTTCATCCTACCTGATCTTTCTTGGGTTTATTGTCTCCACCTCTCCCCTGCCTTTTCTCCAATTCCGTCTGTGTAGGCTGGGGTGAACTTGGCACCCAACTCCTACCATCTCCTCATTTTTCAAACAAATGCCTTCACCGACCACCTCCATCTCCTCCCTTCCCATCACTCCCGTGACCAATCCCCCGCCATCATGTGGCCTCCTTTCCTGCTACCCTTTTGCCGCCCATCCATGAATAGCTTTATTATTAAATCCAGTGGCATAATTCCTCCTGTATTCTGGACTTTGCAGTATTTCTCTGTGTTGATCCTGCCTATGGCCTTTATTGCGGGTTCCCTCCTTTGACACTGTACTAGCCTGGTTAGATCATGTGAAGTCTGGGAGGCTGTGGAAAAGAGTCTGGATTTTATCCTAAATGCAATAGTGAGTCATGGAAAGAGTGTATGCTTTTAATCGGATTTATACATCTATTTTTCAAGATTTTATTCTTTTATCTGAGAGAGAGAGCACAAGCTGGGGGGGAGGGGCACAGAGAGAGGGAGACTTCCTTGCTGAGCAGGGAGCCCCATGTGGGGTTTGAACCCGGGATCCTGAGATCATGCCCTGAGCTGAAGGCAGACGCTTAAGCATCTAAGCCACCCAGGCGCCCCAGATTGGGTTTATATTTTTAAGATAACCCCTCTCTCATGTGAGTGGAGAATGGCTTAGAGGGGGCACGAGCATGATTGGTGGAGGCAATTCAGTGGCTATTGGGATGAGTCAGGTAAGGAAGCTGGATTAGGGGGAGAACATGAGGCAGGGTGTAAGAGGTTCTTTCAAGGGGCACTTAGAGAGAATTGAAGGAAATTGGTAACGGACTGGATGTGGGGCTGAATGAGAGTATACAGTGTCAAAAATACCTCCTAGGTTTCTGACATATGTAGGTGCAGGTGAAGGTGCTGGTACGGGGAGCAGATTTGGGGAAGAATCCACAACGTTCAAATATGTTAACGTTTGAACGGCTAAGGGGAAGATACTATTATAGGGAGTCTAGAGATCAAAAGTGAGATGATATGTTAAGTGTCCGAATTTTTTCAGAGAAACTTCTTCATTGTGAATCTACATGATAGCCTGTTATGCTTTCTGTGCTTTCTCTATGTACTGGTTGTCGCCATTTGGAGTTACGCTTTTGTGATTTTTAAGTTTATGTCCATTATGCCCACCAGAGGTACGTTCCATGAGGGTAAAGACTACATATGTTTTATTGGGTACTGTGTGTGTACCCGGCACTTTGAACAGTGACTGGTACATAGTCAGTGCTTCATACGGTTTTTGAATATTTATCTAAGACTCAATAACCTACTCATGGCTGTCTGAGTACAGAATTTATACATGATCTTTGGAGTCGGACTTCCTGGGATCAAATGTGAATTCTCTCACTAATTATATGTGATATAGGAGTGTTACTGTCCAAGTTTTTGCTCATTTTTTTGTAAAAGGAGGCTAAAGATAGCATTCATGTCACAGAATGATGAATAGTTGTAAGGGAAAATGATAAAATATATATGGCTTGCAGCACTGTCTGGAACATGGTAAATGCTCAAAAGCAATAGCTTTTCACATTCATAATAATAGATTATTACTTATTTTTACTTTGATATGTTTTTGTTTTTGTTTTTTTTTGTTTTGTTTTTTATATATTTTTTTAAAGATTTTATTTATTTATTTATTAGGAAAGAGAGAGAGTGAGAGAGAGCATGAGAAGGGAGAAGGTCAGAGTGAGATGCGGACTCCCCATGGAGCTGGGAGCCCGATGTGGGACTCGATCCCGGGACTCCGGGATCATGACCTGAGCTGAAGGCAGTTGCTTAACCAACTGCGCCACCCAGGCGCCCCTACTTTGATATGTTTTGTCAACATATAAAGTTTAACATGTACAAACTCCCTGTAATATTCTGTCATTCAGTGTTTTACCCTACCTTTGGTGTCTGTCAGAAACCGGAATATTCTCTCAATTATCCTGACGAGAAATCCCCTTCCTTTTTTCACCCTTTATATCTGACTATTCACAAGTCTTTTGATTTTTCCTTTGAGGTTTTTCTTATGTCCGTCTCTTTCCTTTTTATGTTACTCTTCTCACCAGGAATATATTGCCATTCCTCCTAGAATCAAATTTTAAGACTCTCCTTATTCTTCAGAATCCGGGCCAGATCTCCATTCCACGAGGCCTGGCCTTAGTATTGCAGTCCCCAGGACCGAACGGTTTCCTATCTACTTGTCCAGGTGTGGTTTTCCCCCCTCTATTAGGTGATAAGCCCCTTTAGAGCAAGCGTAGTGGCTTATGTTTCTGCTGCTATCTCTTACAATGTCTTATATAATTTTGTGTCTAGACATGCCATGAATTCATCAGTTCATTTGTCAGTATACAGTCCCCGGATTTCTGATTTGTATCAAGAATGCTTATCTTTGTTGTTCAAGGAATACAAAGAGGAAGAAAGAAACTTTTAAGAAAAGTAATAAAGAGATGTGAGAGAATTGATGAGCAAAGTTGGATATGAAAGCTACCTCAGTGGGTCCTAGGACGATATTGGTAAAACAAGGATTTGTTTTCCCTTTTCCACTTGCTCTTATTTTTGTCTTTTGTTAAGCAGTCATAACTGTTTCCTTGCTGGGGTAGATTTCATGTTTGAGGTTTAACTTCCGTAGCTTGAGCAAAACGAAGCAGGGAGGGTGGACCCCCTTACCACAGCTATGCAAAGCTTCCTTTAGTGCAAGATCTGATCGGAGTTTCTAATGAAACATTCAGTAGAGTATGTGTTATTTAGCCACAGATCCCTCATGGTTAGGATCTCTGAATGTATATCGGCAGGAACAAGGGCTCTTTATTTTGCCTTGGTAAAAATGGACCGTTAAGAGCTGTCTTTTATGTTTGCTCTTAATGGGGCCATTAAGTATACTGTGTATTGTGAATTCATGTAATACTGCTGGATATATTATAAGACCATGGTATTTATATCTTTCCCTGAGGCACAGGATTTCCTTTTACTTACTAGGGCCGTCTTTAAAATGAAAATCTATCTGTTGGTTCTCTTTATCTCTCTTTGTTTTCCTTTCCCTCTTTCTCTTTTTACTTCCCCCGCCCCCTCTATCTTGCCTGATCTCTTTCCCTTCTCCCCTTGCTCTTTCTCACTTCTTACCATCACCAAGTTAGGTAATGGTGTCCAAAAAGAGTAAGTTTGAGTTAATATGTCTTTCCACTTCATTTCTTGTTGTTGTTGCTATTAAAGATTTGATTTATTTATTTGAGAGAGAGCACAAGCAGAGGGGATGGACAGAGGGAGATGGAGAAGAAGAGGGAGAGGGAGAAGCAGGCTCCCTGTTGAACAGGGAGCCCGATGTGGGACTCGATCCTAGGACCCTGGGATCATGACTTGATCGAAGGCAGATGCCCGACCAACTGAACCAACCAGGTGCCCTGTCTTTCCACTTTAAAAAACATAGGCTTTCTAGGGGAGCCTGGGTGGTTCAGTCCATTAAGCATCTGACTTTTGATTTTGGCTTTGGTCATTATCTCAGGGTCCTAGGATCGAGCCCTGTGTCAGGCTCTGTGCTCAGCGTGGAGTCAGCTGAGGAGGAGTCTCTCTCCCTCTCCCTCTGCGGCTCCCCCTGCTCACGCATGTGTGTGTGTGCTTGCTCTCTCTCTCTCAAATAAATATTTTAAAAATAAAAATAAAATTAAAATAATATGCTTTCTAGAAGAACAAACTCAAGAACTCAACGTTGGGGTCTTCTGAGTACTAGAGACATTTGTAAAGTGTTATTCTTGGTAATGCCTTAACTTTGTTTTACTCTTGTCATGAATGCATCCTTTTAATCAGTTGACCCATTGCTATGACCTTATTTGCAATAGTAATAAAGCTGGATCACATAAGACTTCATTGAGCCCCTTTTCAACAGGGACTTTATTTTGAATTTGCTTTTATATAGGTTTGCCTCAGCGAAATGAGGGCACACATAAGATCTTGTGAGAAGTATATAGATAAGTATGGACCGCTGCAGGAACTTGGGGAGACCACAACCAGGTTTGTTTTGACACAATGTAGTTGAATGTTAAACTTGATATACCTGTAAAGAAGTTAATAGGCTGGAAAGGCTAACCTTATTGTGAACAAATGTATGGAGTTGTGTTTAGGCTCTAAACCATAACACCTATTGCTGGTAGTCATTTATTAATGGCAATAATTATGAAAGAATTTTGCTTTCTCTACTTGAAAAACGTTGCATGAGGGGAACCAACCAAGTACCGGAGAGATTGGGAGAACTTACTCAGACAAGTTTGTATTAAGGAAGATCCAAAAATAGAATGTGGAACTGTTCAAGTTCTGCAAGGTTCTGCTTTCTGACTAATAGCTTGAAGTCGGTCCTAGTTCAGAGCCTTTTCTTTTTCACCCTTCCACTGCCACTGCTCCTTTCCTCTGGTTTTGCTGGTTTGGCTTTAGAAGGTAGGAAGGGACATCTCAGTAGGTAGTCTAACAAGGAAGAACAGGCCTGGGCCAGGCATCCTGTCCCCGATATTTTTTGGTGGGTAATCTTTTATGGGGCTGGAGGAAAGATGGAGGTGGTTAGTAGGGGCAGTGGAGAATATTGATCATTGTTTGTTTTTCCTTTATTTTTTTTTAAAGATTTTATTTATTTGTGTGTGTGTGTGAGAGAGAGAGAGAGAGAGAGAAAGAGAGAGCGCGTGAGAGCATCCACAAGCCAGGGGAAGGGCAGAGGGAATCCTTGCCAAGCAGGGAGTCTGGTGCGGGACTTGATCCCAGAACCCTGGGATTATGACCTGAGCTGAAAGCAGATGCTTAACCAACTGAGCCACCCAGGCGCCCTGTTTTTCCTTTAAAAAAAAAAAAAAATAAATGAATCTGGGCCATTAAAATCCTGCTTTGCCATGACCCATCCTGTAATTGCAAAGTTTGGAGTCTCTCTCCCCCAATAAAATAAGGAAATGATTTGTGTTTCCCTGCATAGGCTAATGGCTTGGAAACCATTAAATCTACTTATAAGCTCAGTTACGAATAGTGGTATTCAGTAGGAGTGTGATTTTATTTTTCTCTCTCTCTCCTGAAGGAAAATGTTAGTCTTGATTATTTAAGAAAATACACTCAAAGGGTAAATTTCCTAACCTGAAAGTCTAAATGATTGCCCCGCTTCCTTTTGTTTTACTAGATATTGCTTTGCAAATGTATCCTTTATTGTGAGATTAGTTTTATACCTGGGGGCCTGGGTGGCTCACTGGGTTAAAGCCTCTGCCTTCAGCTCAGATCATGATCTCAGGGTCTGGGATCGAGGCCCGCATCTGGGATCGAGGCCCGCATTGGGCTTTCTGCTCAGCAGGGAGCCTGCTTCCCTCTCTCTCTCTCTCTCTCTCTGCCTGCCTCTCTGCCTACTTGTGATCTCTCGCTGTCAAATAAATAAAATCTTAAAAAAAAAAAGATTAGTTTTATACCATAATATTATAAATTTTAAATGAAGATTTTAGCTCAAAGCAGAGTATGAATTCTGATTAGATTGGCTGCAAGGACCAATAAGAAGGAAGGATAATAAATGGATTAAGGAAAGGTGTGGTTTTGATTGTAAGGTTGATAACCTTCATGAAAATTTAAAATTTAAATACATGCAGGCTACTTAAATCCTAATTTATTCTGCTAATTAGAATTAAATAATAAAGAATTAAAGTAACAGAAAATGAGGAGTTTTTGATTAATCAATCTTATAGGATAGATTAATATTTGCATTTAAGGTAGAAATCTTTGCTTTATAAAAGAACTTATTACTACATAATTGAAATTTTTAAAATTCTTGCACAGGGAGCTTATCTGGAGTACAAGTGTCAGGGAACAGGAAGTTGTGTCTATGATGGAAAGTGAGCAAAAAATTCCAAGCCTCCATATTGTCCCCAGGAGTTTAAAGCAGTACTGTCCAATAGAACAGATGGGTAATTTTATATTTTCTCATAGCCACACTAAAAAAGTAAAAAGAAACAGTGAAATTAATTTTTAGTATATTTTATTTAACCGAAGATAGCTTAAATATTATCATTTGAAAATGTAATCAGTATCGACATTATTGAGATATTTTACTTTTTTTAATATTAAGCCTCTGAAACTCATTGTATGTTCTGTCCTTCCAGCATAACTCAATTTCTTTTTTTTTTAAGATTTTATTTATTTATTTGACAGAGAGAGAGAGAGATCACAAGTAGGCAGAGAGGCAGGCAAAGAGAGAGGGGGAAGCAGGTTCCCCGCCGAGCAGAGAGCCCAATGCGGGACTCGATCCCAGGACCCTGAGATCATGACCTGAGCCGAAGGCAGAGGCTTTAACCCACTGAGCCATGCAGGCGCCCTCCATAACTCAATTTCCGTAGTCACGCTTCAAGTGCCAGTAGACATATATGGCTACAGGCTCCTGTCGTGGGCAGCACAGTGTAAGGGACGAATACTCCTTAGACTCACCGGCCGTTACTTATACTTGGTGGAGCTGGAGAACAAGTAACACCCAGTTATGTGACCTGAATTAGGAAAGGGAGGAAAAAAGAAACAGAAAAAGTAACCCAGGGACAGCTGAGTGATGTGATCCCCCAGGTTCTCAGTTAGTGGGTGCCCAGTTTGCACCTCTCTTCTGAAGAGAATGGAGTGCTTCATGTTCAATTTATAGAACTGTTTCTCCACCCTGTCCCTATGAGGATACTTACTTTTCTCAGGAGAAAAAACATGGGCATCTGCCCATTAGCAGGATGGAAAAAAAATGTCAAATCAGGAAGACCGGGGGCTGGGAACTAGATCTGCCTATGTTCTATTTTTTTACCTTTAGTTAAAGGCCAACTACTTTAGTAATTTTTGTATTCTGTGCGATTTCCAGGTGTGTTTGTCCATTTTGTCAGAGGGAATTGGATGAAGACAGCTTGCTGGATCACTGTATTACTCATCACAGATCAGAAAGGAGATCTGTGGTAAGGAATTTCATTAATAGATATTTCTGTAATGTCTACATTTAATATACACTAGAAATCCATTGAATAGGCTTCTATTTATAGAGCTAAAGGATGGTTTATGTCAGGGTTGTGATCATTCTGAGACTGTTAACAATATGTGAAGGTGTTGAATTCAAAGTGGCAAGAATTACTAATGTGCAATCATTCTTTCATTTGTGAACTTAGACTTTCTCTCTTCCACATTCTTACGGGCATAATCAACTGAGAAGGTCGAAAATACATAGCTAAGATCCAACTTCAGTACACTAACCGTGGTCACATCCTAAGTAAAAAACATCATTTTTTAATAACACAAAGAGGGATATCATGACAATTTACTAGAAATGAAAAGTAGAAAGTTATTCATCTTATTCAGTCTATTGTTTTATTTCATAGTATTTATCCATACATATTGCTTATCATTTCCTAGGTTCATTGTGATGCTTCCTTTTTTTTTTTTTTTCTTTTCAGCCCGGTATTTTAGTTCTACTTTGGAGTGTGGCTTTGATAATTTTCATTTTTATACAGGTGTGAAGGAAAGCAGGGTGCTTTTGGGTACATCCTCATTTACTTAACCATTTTACTATTTTTTGTACACTTGTTACCAATTTTAGGATTTGAATTCATACTGTACATTTGAACTTTTCCTTCTATTGAATTTTTTTCCCAAGAGGAAATTCCTTATATTTATCTTCTGCAAGAAACTGCAAACTTCTTAATAGCTTTTGAAATATACTTCTAAATGCATTCCAAAAAGGTTGAGGCAATTTATATTGGTGTCTGCAATTTAGGAGTAAACCACTTTCACCTTAACCTGGCTGATATTGGGTACATTTATTTTAAAATTAAAATAAAAGACAGGCGCCTGGGTGGTTCAGTGGGTTAAAGCCTCTACCTTCGGCTCAGGTCATGATCTCAGGGTCCTAGGATGGAGGCCCCCATCAGGCTCTCTGCTCAGCGGGGAGCCTGCTTCTCCCTCTCTCTCTGCCTGCCTCTCTGCCTACTTGTGATCTCTCTCTGTGTGTCAAATAAATAAATAAAATATTTAAAAATAAAAGTCTTAGATATAAAATGTTTCATGTTATAAATATGCACACGTGTATATTTGTATATATGTACGTATGAGTATATATCTATGTACACAGACATATATGTGTATGTGTGTTGTTAATATAGATATGAGTTTTGGTTTTTTGAGTATTAAGGGTTTTTTTCTATAAAAAAAGTGATGAGATTGAAACATAGTTACTATACTAGATAGATAATTTACAAACAAGGATAGTTCTCACAATCCTAGAAGATAGGTGTGATTGCTTCCATTTTACAAATGATAAATTGAGGCTCAGAGAAGTTAATTTAAGTCTTGTAAGGTCACACAGCTGGGAAATAAACAGCTGAGCCAGTTTGAACACAATAGTCTAGCTCCAGAGCATGGTGAACCTCTGTGCTCTACTAGCAAGTTCCCAAGAAAGCCACATGGTGCAGTAGAAGGAATTTGTTATTGATCCTAATGGTTTAGGGGTTTTGGTTCTTGGAATGGCTCCATATATGTTAGGAGAGCAAGGGAGATTGTCATGGACTTTTACTGCTGTAGTTGCTCTGTGGGAGGAACTGGGTTGCAGAGCTGTTTTATGACAGTCCCTGGGGAGCTAGGAGAAGTTAGAAGAGAGGGTTAGGATGGCATAATAATAGTGACCATTTACTGAGTTCTAAGTGCTCCTTTGTCTCCTAGCAACCCTAAGAAGGTATTAGCCACACAACCTGAACCCTAACCACTAGTATCCAGGTGCTGCTCTGCTAGAGGAACACCAGGCGCTTTGGACCGTGGCCTTGGGCTGCATGGGAGCTGCACTCTGGGGCAGGTCATGTACTGGGCTGGCCATTGGTACTACGTACCTGTTCCAGCAGGAATCCGGTCCCCCTCTGCTCAGTTTGGCCATCAGATTGAAGGTGGCCCGTGGAAGCTAGGTCTTCCTTGATTTAGAGGTGATAGATAAAGATCACTGAAGAAAATGGATCTAAGGGCAGAAATAAACCAGGAATGGTGGGATCAGATTGCCCATAGAATTAATAGTCAGAAATCTAGGCTTTGGAGGAGATAAATTTGGTACCAATCCGTGTCTTTGCCTCTGTTTCATCATTTGTAGAATAGGGATGATAATGATGATGATGCCCTTTCACAGGGTAGCAGTAAATGAGTCAGGGGATAATGGTGGGCTACTACCACTTTTGCAACTACATAAAACCAAGGCTAATGGAGATTTTGAGGAAGCCATGTACTCTCGCAGTTGGGGAACCCAAGCTGGAAGGGTCGGGGAGTGAATTGGTGAATTTCAAAAGACCAGGATGCTGTCATGGCCTCGAGGTAGGAGCAGATTGTTCACAAAATCCATGGTTCTATAATACACAAGGGCTGTCTGGAGGTGGTCTCCAGAACAGATGACCTTCAGTTTTCCTGTTAATGTTTCATCCTTGAGTAGATATTCAAGCCATGTGTCACTCTGAAGGATCTAGAACCACTAGAATTCAGGATATATGTTTTGGTTATGAAAAGGCTGGATGTAGACACTGTGGTATATTTGGGGTTCACATGCTTAAGGATGCCCAGTGGGGGCATGTTGGTGAAAACACCCCAGGAGAAGTCCTAAGTCCAAGGCTGCTTCTGGATTGGTGTGGAAGTTAGCAAGGAATTATTGCTCTGAGGGGCTGGGTTGTTGGGTTTGCTTGCAGATAAGATCAGTGACCTCATCTGACTTAATCTGGTATAAGAAGTTTCTTGGCAGTTAGAGATTTGAGCAAATGATTTTGCCTTCTAGATAAAATTAGATAATTCTGAGATCAAACCATGAGCAACTAATCTTTTTGAAGCTGCTCATGGCTGGGGCAGGTTAAGAACATCAAGGAATTTTGACTTTTCTTAAATGCAGCTTTAAGAACCAACAGCTCCTTTTTGTCGCATATATGCTGCCATGTTTTTTGTGTTTTTTTTTTTAAGATTTATCTGTTTATTAGAGAGACGGAGAGAGAGCACTCATGGGAGTAGGGGGAGAAGCAGGCAGAGGGAGAGGGAGAAGGAGAGAGAGGCAGAGAAGCAGACGTCTCGCTCCCTGAGCACCAACACAACACAGCCCTTGATCCCAGGATCCCAAGATCATGACCTGAGCTGAAACCCAGAGTTGGAGGCTTAACCAACTGAGCCACCCAGGTTCCCCTGCCATATTTTATTTTTTGAAAATTTGCATCTGTGGAATATTAAACTGTGACATAAGCAGCATGCTTCAGATTGAATTGAGAGACCACTTTTGAGAGAGATTTGGTATTTTGTTTTGGAGAGGGAAGATGTTTCAGCAAGAGCCACACTTTCTAGCTGTTCTAACCAGAATGCTCTTTCTTTCAGTGGTTGGCTCGTATTTACCCTTTAGAACTCTGCTGAAATCTTTCTTCCTCAGGGGAGCCCTCCCTGACATCCAAAGTACTTTCAGCTCTTGCTTTCCTCCCCTCTTTTCTTATTTATCGCAATTTGTTGTTGTGTGTTCGTTTCACGTCTGTCTCTCCCTGTAAGCTATCAGGTTCCCAACGTCATGGAACTTAACTTCCTTATTCCACACTGCCTGCCCACCTCTTGGCAGAGAACCTAGCGCATGGGAGGATATAGTGATTATGAAAATTAAGATATTAAAGAAAAGCATAATTCCACTCACCCAGATTCAAAGGCTCCAATTGTCTCTTGTTTTCAGCCTTGCTCCCGAGATTCATTCCTTAAGGGAAGAGACAGGACTTTTATTGGTTTGGAACATAAGCTATGGTGACTAGAGCCTGAGCCAGCTGCCCTGCAGTGGTTTATTTCGGTGGGTATTTAGAATATCTGTGAGTCGGCTAGGCAGTAGGAGTGTATGTGCATAAATGTTTTGGAAGGAAGAAAAATCTTTATTAAATTTGCTTTCAGACTCTTGCTAAATTAGATGTGCAATCTGGTACCTTAATTTTGGTCACATATTTGCCTGTAATTATTTTCAGCGCATGTCTCTTTTCTCTTTTTTTGGATTCGGGAATTTTGAATTTCTTCCCCAAATGGCACTAGCCATCAGATAGTTGCTGTGGAGGTTAATCTAAACCACAGATAGAACTGGGTTTTCCTTGTAATAGATGTTCTGAAGGATGGAAGTTGGTGGTAGCTTCTGGTATGGTGGCTGTTTTCACCATGGAGTTCACCACCAGATAAAGTCCATACTGAGATGAGGTCAGCATCCTTTGAATATACACTGTACATTGATTGATTCCTAATATGAGTATCATGGCCTTGGGAGCATTGAGTGGAGGCGCACAGTGAAGGATGAGCTGATGGTAGCAAATTGGCAACGTTAGTGAGAACATAGGTGAACACTTAGGTACTTGGCGATGATTAGTCAGTCTCTTCTTACCATTTCTTTCTCTTCCCTTAGGTCAGATCCCTCAATTTAGGACACAAAATAAATCCTTAGAGTAGTATAGATGTTCACTTATTGTTTTCCAATGTCCTTCTGGAAGAAATCTCTTGAGTTTATACAACTAAATATTATGTACAGCACAAGACCGAAGTCTCCACTAGCGCCTATCAACATCAGACTAAAAATAAAAACTAGTTTGCTTAAAGTTCCAGGTTTTCTGTATCTTTATCCTTCTCTAGATCTGGAATCTCCTTAATAGTTGGGTCAGGGCTTAGCATCTCTGTACCTCTGACTTTTGACATGGGGCCTCCAGAAACCCTAATAGGTACTCAAATAAATATCAATTGAGCAGATTGGTCCCAACTTACCCTTCCAAACTCATCTCCTACCACTTCCCCCAACATGCCCTACCTTCAGGTTCCCAGAGCTGTTCCCATTCCCTAAGCAGGTCTGTCCTTTTCCCGCATTGATTTCTCTGCCTGTGATGCTCTGGCAATGCCCTCTGGCATTGCTGGCTCATTCTTCAAGATTCATTTCAGTTACCAGCAGCTTGGCTGAAGCCTTTCCTGATTCCCTGGGCAAAATTCATGATTCCCTTTTTAGGTCTTGAACTGCCTTTTAGAGTATAACACTTGAATTTATGGTGTAACATCTTGAGTATAGCACTTGCTCTGCAGTATTGAAAGTATCTGCTTACGTGGCAATAATAGCAACCATTTATGATTTGTGCCAAGGACTGAGCTAATATAATGACTGAGCTTCAGAATGTTAAAGGACATCTTATAAATATACAAACAAACAGCTTTGCAAAGCAGAGCTAATTCTCCTTTTGCAGGGTAAGATTAATTACTTGCCAAGGCCAAGTCAGTGAGAGGCAGAGATCAAATTGGAAACTATTTTCCAGATCCTAGGAATGCAGGAGTGAACAGGACACATGGAGTTTCTTCCCTCATGGAGCTCCAACTATTCAAGAACAAGGAACAAACAGTAGTAACTACATGGTGTTTATTAAATGCCTAGTATGTACCTGGCACATAGCGGATATCATTTCTAAACATCATAACTACTTTACAAGTTAGGTGGTGGTATCTCCACTTGACCTAAGAGGGAAATTCATGTGCTGAAGGTCAGTCACCCAGCTGGTAAGAGCTGATGCTGAGATTTGAATGGTTTCCTACTTCACAGGCCATGCAACACAACTGAGCCTTCACTGGTTTCCATATTCCAGGTGCCCAGCTCATAATAGAGGCACCATAAAGGGTATCGAGTGAACAAATTTCTGTAACTACTCTCCCTTCCTTCACATCACAAAAAAATTAATATTGCTTTTTTGTTAAAATATTTCTTGGTCTCAGCTGCGTTCTCATTACCACATAGGGGTCTCAGGGTAGATTAAGCTGCGTTCTCATTACCACATAGGGGTCTCAGGGTAGATTAAGTATCTTGGGGTAGCCAGTGTTGGCAAGTAACCAAGATAGCTAGAGCTTTAGAAAATCATAAATGACTATAAAACAATAATAACTTAAATGATGGGATTCTATTCAAAATAAGACAAAGATTAATGGAGTAGAGCAAAATTCAGAAGTTGAACTATGTATAGATACTGAGCATACTGAAACTGAGACCCCCCCCTTAAAACAATAAGAAGCACATAAAGACCTCATTTAAATTTAAAGGAAGATGTTACCATCCAAACAGATAAAGTAAGCATTGTTATAATATGAAAAGAATGTTGAATTGTCTATTAGGAGGCCTAGATCCCAGTTCTGATACTTACAGTGGTATAAATTTAAGCTAATTTTTTTTTCTTTCTGAAACTGAGTTCACAAAAGAAATAGGGTAATAATTAATTCACTAGGTTGTCGTGAGGATCAAATGAGAATACCACCTTATTTAATGCCTAACACATACCTGGCCCTCAGCAATGATCCTGCATCTCATATTTAAAAAAATGAAGGGGCGCCTGGGTGGCTCAGTGGATTAAAGTCCTTGCCTTCGGCTCAGGTCATGATCTCAGGGTCCTGGGATCGAGATCTGCTTTGGGCTCTCTGCTCAGCGGGAAGCCTGCTTCCCCCTCTCTCTGCCTGCCTCTCTGCCTATTTGTGATCTCTCTCTGTTAAATGAATAAATAAAATCTTTAAAAAAATTTTAAAAAAATGAAAACGTGAAGAAATAGAATTTTTGAAAACCCCTAGGTTAAAATGTAATAAAGCAGTAAAAAAAAATGTAATAAAGTAATATATGTTTATTTAAAGATTTTATTTATTACAGAAAGAGATCATGTAAGGGGCAGAGGGAGAGGGAGAAGCAGACTCCCCACCAAACAAGGAGCCCAACATGGGGCTCCATAATAAGACCCTGAGAGCATGACCTGAGCAGAAGGCAGACAGTTAACCGACTGAGCCACCCAGGTGCCCCAATTCCTTATCACACACACCCAAAAAATGGAGTTCATGCAAAAACTGGTGAGATCTAACTAAGGTTTATAGTCTAGTTAATTGCCAATTTCCTGGTTTCAATAAAGTACTGCAGTTTATTAGGTATTACCACTGGGGAAGCTGGATGATGGAGTCATGGGACCTCTTGCATTTTTTTTGTAATTTCTCCTGAGTTTATAAATACTGAAAATTAAAGACATTATTTTTAAAGCCATTAAGTATTTAAAGAGGGAGGCGACTAATTAAGTAAATTATGGTACATCTACTAACTGCAATATTTAAATAATAGATTGGTAAATATGAAATAAATAGCTATACTGTTAAGTCCAGGAAATGCATATAAAGAAACAAATGCAATTTTATTTGGTTAATACTGTTAATCTTTATGCAGTTTTTACATATTATGCTGAGAAATGGCCAATAGATTCATAAAGTTAAAATTCCTTTTGTTGAATGGTTATTTAATTTTTTAAATCCTACACTGATTATTTTAAATTCTTTCTTAAACTCCTGATTTTCTTTATTTACAGTTCTGTCCACTTTGCCGTTTACTACCTAATGAGAATCCAGGCAGCTTTAGTGGCAGTTTAATAAGACATTTGCAAGTCAATCACACTTTGTTTTATGATGATTTCATAGTAAGTATATTTTTTTACTTTTACGTTATGTTTCTATGTGGTGCGCGTTAAGCTTACCTTTTTAAATCCAAGTGAATAAAATTACAGCAGAAAAAAATATGTATAGACCTGAAGTTAATTATTAGCATTAAGTAGGAAATTATAAAAATATAATGTTTATAAACTTGACTATTGATATCATCTGCCTTACACAAAATTATTTTCTTTGTGATCTAGGTAATTAGTCATTGTATAAGATACTAGATTTCACTTTCAAATTATTTTAATTTCTATTCTAGTCCCCTCCCTATATATAGTTTTAATTTTTATGAGGTTGAAAACTTATGTAGCTGAGATGAGATGAAATCACATCAGTAATGAAATGGCTCAAAGTTAGTTCTGCGTCCGGTTGCTATTATAGTGCATTGAATGGCTAATAACAGATATGGCATTATCAGTGTAGTAAGACACACAGGCCTCATTTTTTATTTAAATTCCATGAGACACAAAACTTGTGTCTACTGAATGTTTTTAAACTGAAAAAATTGTATTATGAAAAATTATAAACATATATAAAAGCAGACAAAATAGTACTACGGACCCCCATATATCTGTAACTACCCATCAATAACTACCAACTAATGGCTAATCTCATTATATTAAGCATTTTTTTCTTTCTGTTTTATTGAAAAAATTGACATGTAGCACTGTGTAAGTTTAAGGTATACGGTATAATGACTTGACTTGCATAGTGTGACATGATCACCACAATAATTTTAGTTAATATCCAATCATCTCCTATAGATACAAAAAAATTTTTTTTCTTTGTGATGAGAACTTTTAGGATTTACTCTCTTATCAGCTTTCAAATACACCATACATTAGTGTTAACTATAGTTTCATGGTGTACATTACATCCTCAGTATTTATTTAACTTATAAGAGGAAGTTTGTGCCTTTTTACTTCCTTCCTCCCATACCCCCTCCCCAACCTAATATATATATATTTTTTTTAGTATAGAGGAAAAGTTAGATGTAGTATGAATAGTTCTAACTTATGACTGTATTTCCCATGATCAGGAATGATGAGAATAACAAGTGAAAAGTTAATGTAGCCTTTGTTCTGCCTTGCTCCATGTGTTGCCACGTGAGGGTAATGTGTTATCTCCCGAATCCCTTTTAGCAAAGGCGTATTGCCTATTATGGAAGGGAAATCCCTCATACCCATGTTGTGAAGTAGTATATTTTATTGTTACCACTATCTAAATACATGAAATGTTAAGGGCTAAATTAACTTTGCATATAGTTTTCACATGATTTTTGACTGCTGTCTTTTTATGCCATTTCAAGATAGAATTTAATTATTGTTGAAGATTGTCCCTTGAAAATGTTCTCCCTGCTTTCTGATCTGCCCACTATGGTTATCCAGATTCAACACAAGGAGCTTGGGTTCTGACCCGGGTTTGAGTAACAGCTCAGTCTCGGTCACAACCCTGTGACACCGTGGGCAAGGTATTTAACCACTGAGGTGAGGAGAGTAGAAGCTCTTTCATCCCCAAAGCTCTTGTTGAGGATTAAATGTGATAGTGCGTGTAAAGTCATTTGCACGATTTGGGCAACGATGTTAGACCATCTGGAGATGGGGAGAGGGAAAACAGAGGCACTAGGACCACTTGAAGAGTCGAGCAGGCTCCACAACACAGGCTCCTGAGTGCTCAAATAATGTCTTTTCTGGGAACCTGAAGCACACAGGGCCTCAACAGAGGCTGGTTCTGGTCTATATGTTCTCATTTTTTACAACACATAGGGCTTCCTCTTTACCTTCGCTCCATGAGATGTTCTGAAAACCAGGTTGGTTTCATATCTGTCCTGGCTATTCATGTTCAGCCCATTCTTCTCAAGATTTTCCGAAGTATGCTCCAAGACTGGTCAGGAGGAAGCGACTTTGATGAGAGTACTTTCAATCCACTCAAAACTGTATTCTTGGATGTGGAAGTGAGGTGGAAGCCATATTATTTGTTTCGACTTTTGGTTTCCCAAGCTACCAAGTACTATACTGTGCACTTTAAGTCTAGCGTCTCATTTTATTCCTTACAGCAACTTCTGTGAAGTGAGTGTTGTTTCACTATCCTCACTTAGCTATGAAACCTTGGAAGCTCAAAGGTTAATAAATTCCCTGAGAAAAAGCCAGGATTCAGTCCAGATCTTGTGCTCTTCTGGGTTTTATGGCTTTCCTTTGGATTTTGTTGATTTGCCTTTATGCTTTTATGTTTTAGAATGGATTTCCAAGAGATTTTACTTTTTTTTTTTTTCAATTTATTGCAGAAGAGGAGATGGATTACAGAGAATAGGGCTCTTAATAGTTTTTGTTTTATTTACAGAACGTGCTGACTTAAAGTTTTGAAAGCCATGTTGGCCATAGGGAGGCAGGGAGAAGGAGAGTTTTGTGTTCAACATATTTTTCAGAAATAGATACTCAGTAGTACTGCTGAGATTGGTGAATTCTAGGGGAATGTCTTGACGTTATTCCGTATTACATGTTTATTTGGAACATAGCACCCTAACCATGATTTATAATGTTGACTAAAATTACTAAATTCCAAATAAAGACTATTTTACCATGGCAATAACTAGTTAATTGTTAGGCAATAAGATTAAGTAGAAAATGCACTAGCCCTGAAACAGAAGTCCTGGGGTTCACGATAGTTTTTGTGGAAACTTGGACTGGTACTAAATTCAGGGTTCTACTTTCCTGCCAAATGAGGCACTGCCTTGACCCTTATCCTTCAGTTGCTGAAAACTATCATTTCTGATGATATGTTTCTAATTATTTTTCTTTATTGTAGGATTTTAACATAATTGAGGAAGCTCTTATCCGAAGGGTCTTAGACCGGTCACTTCTGGAATATGTAAATCATTCAAACACCACATAATTTTATTAAAAGGAAAGAGAAGGAGACCATACACTTGCACCATTTGTTAAGATGCTGCTTGAAAAAGTGGAGGGGAATTGTCAATGTTCGATGGGCGAAAATGTACAGCACCATTATACATTTGTCCATGTTTATTGTTATATTGCATTTTAAAACTGCTTTCATTTTGATGGCTTCAATCTGTTTTACATTCTTGAGTTTTTAGACACTTAACAAAAAATAGTCTCCATCAGCCATTAATATATGGAAGAGAACATAAGGCAGGATGTGCAGGGTGAAGGGTCTGCAAATTGAATGATACTGTGTATAATGCTACATATTAATAATTACTGTCATGGTTGAGCAAGATAACTAATTTTTGTTCTATGTAAAAAGATGGAGAATAAAACCGAGTGTGGACATTCAAGGAAATAGGAAATCTGTTTTAGAGCTCATCTAATCTCTAATAGAATAATATGAGTAGCCTTGTATTGGAGTAGGAGAGGAAAATTTTGGAAGTCAACAAAATCCACTTAACCAAATTGTAAAACATAATACTGTAACAAAATAAATTTTGTGTTAGGAATGTATACTTAATTCTTTGACTTTTTATAACTATGCACAATAAGAATTTAATATTATATTTTTCAAATATTTGTAGCTAATTATTATTTAGAAATATTTCTACAATGTAGGCAATTTCTTAAGAACCTTCCGCTGATATTTATAGAAGTGTTCACATCCATAATTTTTAGTGGAAAACCCTAAGGGCTTTGATTTTTTTTTTTTTTTTTTACTTTTTTCCTTTAGAAAAAATACAAATACTGAAAACCAAACAAAATGTAGCTTTTTACATCATTCTAAGGAAACACTGTTTTAGAACTCTGACAGCCACTCTGGTTGTCCTCTGCGTGTCCAGTCACAGTTACCAGCCATTTTCCCAAATTCCAAAGAAGTAACCACTACAGTGATACCCATTGTAATCACCTCCTTGCATTTCTTTATTATTACCCAAGTGTGTATCTCTACACACTATATTTTAATCTTATCCATTTAAAATTGTTTTAATGGCTACATATCTTACATCTTTTTAACCTATAGGTTCTGCCTTCTTTCTTTTTCTTAGAATTTACTGAAGAACTTGGTCTCATGACCTGTAGAGTTTCCCACATCTGTATTTTGCTGATTGTGCACTCATGGTGCAATTCAACATGTTCCTCTTTCCTCTGGATATTGATATATGGATCCAGGTGTTTGAATAGACTCAGGTTCAGTCCTTTTTGGCAAGACTAAAGGTCATGGTGTGTTCTTTCATCAGAGGGTACACAATGTCTGGTTCTCTTTATTTGTGATGTCAGCTGAAATTGATACTCAATACCTAGATCCACTGATTTATTGTGAGTTGGAGGATATTCTATCATTTCTCTTTCATTTATTAGTTGGAACATTTTTATAAAGACAATATTTGGTTGTCCACTGGTTATTTGGTTAACCACTGGTCAAGTTTGTATAAGAAAGGGAAAGTAAAAATTTGTCATTTCCTCTCATTTACTAATTTTCAAGATAATAAATTTGTTCCCTATTACCTTCCAGAGATCACTTTTTTTCAGTATTATGAACTCATGGGTTCAAACATATTTGATAGGCTTCAACCCATTTCAAATATTACCTTACAGAAGTTCAGACTGTCCTATCTTTTGCCATTGGGGGCCTCACCAAGTTGCTTCTGAGTCATTTTGACACTACACTAACTGTCTTTATTAGCTTCCTTGCTATCTCAGAAGACAAGATATTCCAGGCTCTACTTGTGTTTCCTGCCCCAGACCTAGAATGAGCCATTTCTCTAAGAAGCCTGGTTGCTTTCAGTAAGAAATGGTATTTCAGGGGCACCTGGGAGGCTCAGTGGGTTAAAGCCTCTGCCTTCAGCTCAGGTCATGATCTCAGGATCCTGGATCAAGCCCTGCATCAGGCTTTCTGCTCAGCAGGGAGCCTGTTTCCCCCTCTCTCTCTGCCTACTTGTAGATCTCTCTCTCTGCCAAATAAATTAAAAAAAATCTTAAAAAAAAAAAAAGAAGAAATGGTATTTCAAAACCATAATTGGGGCTCTGAGAATGCTCATTACTATTAGATTGGCCATTGTTTCTAGGAGAGAGCTAGGAAATCTCTATTTTTTTTTAATAAGATAAAATACTTTGTGGGTTTATTGTGAAACTTCCAAATCAAATTGAGTACTACAGAGTTTTTATTTAATCCTTTCTATTGCAACTGTAGTTCCATTTTCTATACTGAGAATTCTGGTTTTCAAGGACACAGGGCATGATAGAGTTAGAATATCCAACAATTATTCATTTCCTTTATTTACCTTACACATGCAGCAGCCTTAGAATAATAATGCTAATACAACCACCACCAATATGATAACTGAAACATTAAAAATTTTTCCTTTGCTCTTCGTATTCTCTATTTTTAGAAGTCATACTATGTCAGCATTTCCAGAACATACTGGTATAACATACTATACTCTCTCCCTTCTATCCCCCATTTAGTCTTAGTTCTTCAAATAACTATATATTCGGTGCTTGCTACTAGTGGTTATCTGATGGCTCTATTTTTCATATCTGGCTCTTTAATGACGAATCCAGGATGTAGAATGACGTCTCTGTAGTGTAAGCAAGCAAAGGAAGCTATGAAGACTAGTGATAACTGAGGGTAAAATATTTGGCCGTAGTTAGCTTTTTAATTGTCATCATTTATGAACTTTGTTCCTTACACATAAATGTAGTCATAATCACGGCGCCCCCAATTTCTTATAATAAATGATCCATTCCTTCTTTAAAGACTGGCTTACTATTCTGCCATCCACTGTGAGGTATTTAGAAAAACGTAAACCCGGATGAAATCTAGAGGGCCTTATTCCCTCCCTTTTAGATACTGGTTTCAAGCTTGCTTTTCACAGCTGCAGACAAGAACAGATTCTTAGTTTCACAAGCTCTTGTCCTACAATTTGGATGGGCCATCCAATAAAGCAAAACCCGCTGGACAACAAGTGCAAAAAGAAAGGAATTTTTCAGAAATAATCAGACTGAAAATCTAATCCCTAAAAAATAAAACAATGCATTTCTGAGCCTGAGTACTGTCTCTCCAGAAAATAAATCTTCATTAGTTCCGAGCCACACAAAAGGCCTCTTTAAATCTGTAAAACTTGAAAAAACTTCAAAACTTTAACACCTGGATTTTAAGTAAAGTTTTAAAAAGTCATCTACCACTATTAACCTCAGTGCAGCAAATCTGCAGCCTGTCCCTGGATTCCTCTTGGGATAATTTTGCCACCTACAGGACAAATGAGGTGCTGGCCACCTGAATTATTTTGCCTTCTGAATTATTTTGAGTCCTAAAATGGTGAAGTACAAATATTCATTGTTTCACTGTGCCTTTAACCTTTTATAAAAAGGAATTAATAATTTATTGTTTTAAAAAGTGAAAACTGTAAACCAAACCGTCATACTGTACACCTTAAACCTTACACACTGATCTGTGTCAATTATTTCTTAATAAAGTTGAGGGGGGTGCAGGATGAAAACCAGTATTTGAAGCTGTTGGCTACTAAAAAAAAGTTTTACTCATTTTCTTTATAGCACCTCAAGATGCGTTTTTTTCAAGGCCTTATAAAGGGAAAAGCTGACTTATGTGTTATTCTTTAAAAGCTAGTCTTCTTTTTTTTTTAATTTTTTTATTAACATATAATGTATTATTTACCCCAGGGTACAGGTCTGTGAATCATCAGGCTTACACATTTCACAGCATTTGCCATAGCACATACCCTCCCCAATGTCCATATCCCTAGCCCCGCCCCCCCACCTCCCAGCAACCCTTAGTTTGTTTCATGAGTTTAGGAGTCTCTTATGGTTTGTCTCCTTCCCCATCCCATCTTGTTTCATTTCTCTTCCCCACCCCCCCCATAACCCCCTGCCCTGCCTCTCAAATTCTTCATATCAGAGCGATTATGTGATAATTGTCTTTCTCTGACTGACTTATTTCGTAAAAGCTAGTCTTCTAACCCAACAAAAACCTATGGAGATTTTCCTTTATGTGCTTTTTCTAGCTTCCAAAATGTAGGTTGAAAAATTGGAGAGTGAATCTATGATAAAGAGAGCTTCAGATCAGATCTCCTAAGAGATCCTTTCTTGCTTCATTTCTTTTTCTGGTGCTAGGTGTCTTTCATTTTGAAGTGAGCTTACTCCAGCTATGGGAAGTTTATGATATCATCATTTGTACCTTTGAACATTGAAGTTATTTTAAAAAGTCACTAAGAGATTCGTTCTTTTATTATTCAATTGCAACAACAAATCTGTATAATGATCAGAATTTAAAATGTACAATTCTTGTCCTTCTGTAAATATGTATTATTGTTAGAAATAAAGAATGGCAGGACCATTGCTTTCATTAAAATATCCACTGTGTCTGTTCTTAAATATGGATCTTGGTAATTTTTTACAAACTTAGCTTTTTAAATTCTCATCATTTGGCAATCTCTATCACAAACATATACCTTCATTTTAGGCCAGTAGTTCTCAAATGGGGGCGATTTTGCCTCCCAGGGGACATTGGCAATGTCCAGATACATTTTTCGTTGTCATAACTGGGGTGTGCTATTGGAAGGGATGTGGGTAGAGGCCAGAGATGCTGCCCCACATCTGCAGTACATAGGATAGCTCTCCACAGCAAAGAATTACCCTGCCCAAAATGTCAGTAGCGCTGAGGTTTAGAAATCCAGATTTAGGCCAAGGTAATGCTGAGCTTCATGGAGTTATTACTGGTTCTGTTTCCAAGGGGCTTCATTGAAATTTAAAAGGTGAGATGTAAATGGACTCTATAAATCCTACTCCTTACTAAATACATATGAAATTTTGGGTGGCAACAGCTATCATATGTACCCCAGATCAGAATATGTTCAAATATATGAAAGCTTCTTGAATTATTATTATTATTATTAGCTTTTTGGATTTTTCACAAGAAGAGGTACAGGCCAGAACACAGATGTTATTCACATGACCTCTGATGACTGTTTACTGAAAGTAAAAAGATAGAGGCAACCCAGAATGGGTTGAGAAGACTTACCTTCATCACCTATATCATCTCTACTGAAGATAAGATAAAATATTGCAGAGGGACACCTACGTCTGAAATCCTTAAAGTTAAGAAATATTTAAATTTCTCTTTTATTACTGGAAAATCATCTGGTTTTTTAATTGTGGTTTCAGAGAAGCCCACACATGGGTCTTGATTAAGGTTAATCATTGCGGCAAAGCAGCCATATGAGAGCCCAGTGAAGGTGAGAGACAGGTCAAGATGGTTTAGGTCAGGCTGCGATTACAAACAACCCCAAACCCTGCGCTCACCCAGAGTCTCCTGGGGGCCCTGGCTATTTTCCAGACAGCTGTTCTTCAGCCTCACAATACCAGATTGTTTTGATTTCATGGCATTTGTATATTACCTCGTGCTTCCCCAGCCGCCCCTAACCACAGTGGGCTGGAGAGTTGGTTACACAGGTCATTTCCACTCACATTTCATTTGCCAAGGCAAGTCATGGCCAGATGTAATTTCAAGCCATTGGGGGAGATGCAGTCTTCCTTAGGTAGAAGAGAACTGGATATTGGGATATAATAGTAATGCCCACTATGGAAGTAGAAAGCCAGGAAGAGCTGGCAGAGACCAGGAGGTCCACAGGGAGAAGGTATTACAGACATGTGTGGAGGGGCGCCTGGCTTGCTCAGTGGGTAGAGTATGATCATGGGTCATGAGTTTGAGCCAGGAGAGACAAAAAGCCAAGTAGAGACTAGCTTTTTAGAAACATAAACTCATATTCATTTTGCCATTGCAATTTTTTGCTTAACTTTACTCAAAGTTTAGGATCGTTTTACCAGATGAAAGATCTTTCAGTTTCTCAAACATAAAACAGTAATTTTGTCTTTTGAGTCACTTTTTCCTTTTCATGAAAAGGAGTTAGGACTTTAACATGAATTCCAGGGGATAACATTCAGCTATAACAATAAATATGCAATGAATGTAAATATATAGTTAACAATAAAACATTGTAAAGCAAATATATATATATATAACATGCAAGCATTATTGGTTATCAGAAATACTAACTTGAACACTATAATGATACTATTTTTCTCTCAGCGCAATGTCTGGCATAGTATGATCTCTCAAATATTTTTTGAATCAGTCTATCAGCAAAATTGCTCAATTAATAGTTCTTCACACAAGAAAGCAGTGGTGGAGCTGGCACACTGTGGTAGTGTTAGTGGTGTAATTTACACACTCCAAAGTAATTTGGTAGTGGTACATCTTACCTCTTGACACAATAATTCTACTTCTGGAAATATTTCCTGGCACCCCTAATCCAACATGGAACCTATATGCAGGATCATATTTATTGCATGGCCATTCACACTAAAAAAGAGAGGGCATAAATTAGAGTCCAACATTTTTAATTTGTATTATTTGTTTAAAGACCTCTGTTGTTGTTGTTGTTGTTGTTGTTGTTTTTAAGTAATCTCTATATGCCCCATGTGGGGTTTGAACTCACTGCCCAGAGATCAAGAGTCACATGCTCTACTGAGTGAGCCAGCCAGGCACCCCAAGGCCAATAGTTTTTAAAATGTGGCCTTTTGATTGACACTGTCACTAAATATGTTAACACATCATTCAGTTTACTGTCAGGTCAGCCTGGGAAGAATTTTATATCTAAATTATCACATTTAAACTCCGTCAACTCTGGTTAGTTTTAATGTAACTCCCAGAAAGTTAAATTATTTCTAGCTCTTAAGAAATATTTTATTGTTCTAGTCCTCCTACCCCCAACACATCATACGGTTTCACGCCTCTGTGATTTTGTATACTTTTTCCACTTAGCCTAAAATAAACTTAATGATTTCTCTGTAAAGACTTTTTTGAGCCATCCAAGTAGAGTCAACGACACCATCCTTTATAGCATCACTATCCCTCAACCACACCTTCATTGCTACAGTCATCATATTTCTTTGTGTCTAGGCCAAATCTCAGGAGACTGGAATTTCCTTGAGGGCAGAGGATGGCATTTATCTTTACCTCCAAAGAGCCTCACTACAAACTCAATCAATACATATGTCTTAGGCTGTTAGGACTATTGTAGTAAAATTGCCTATACTGAGTGGCTTAAAGAACAGAAATGTATTTTGTTGTAGTTCTGGAGTCTGAAAGGTCCAACATCAAGTTCCATCAAGGTTTGGTTTCTAGTGAGAGCTCTCTTCCTGGCTTGCAGATGGCCACCTTCTTGCTGTGCCCTCACATGGCAGAGACAGAGCATGAGCACTCTCTTATAAGGGCACTAATCCCATCATGAGGGATTTGAGATATATATATATATATATATATATATATATATATATATATATATATATATAATTTAACATACCTCTAAGTGTATTTCATTTTTGTCCCTTAAATACATTCTTAATAATATATGCAAAAAGGTCAAAATCTGGGGCACCTGGTGGCTCTATTGATTAAGGGTCTGCCTTTGACTCAGGTCATGATCCCAGGGCCCTGGGATTGAACCCTGGGTCAGGCTCCCTGCTCAGCAGAGAGTTTGCTTCTCCCTCCCTCTGACCTTCTCCCTCTAACCCTCCCCTCTGCTTGTACTTTCACACACACACTCTCTCAAATGAATAAGTAAAAAAAAACTTTTAAAAAAAAGATCAAAATCTTATAAGTAAACTCATACTGTCCTTTGACAGTATTTCAAAAGTGTGTTCTCTAAATATTCAGTCTTCAGGCATGCTGGTTTGAAAACTATCTTAAAGAGAGAAATAATAATGTTTTAATAAAAAAATTGTAATCATCTAGTCAAACTCTAAGAAACAGAAAATAGAATAGTGGGGCACCTGGATGGCTTAGTTAAGCATCTGCCTTCAGCTCAGGTCATGATCCCGGGTTCTGGGATCAAGCCCCATGTTGGGCTCCCTACTCAATGGGGATCCTGCTTCTCCCTCTGCCTGCCACTCCCCCTGCTTGTGCTTGTGCTCTCTGTGTGTCAAATAAATAAATAAAATCTTTCCTAAAAAATTAAAAATTAAAAAAAAGAAAATAGAATGGTGGTTTTAGGGGGAAGAGGGAGTGGGAGTTGTTGGTCAATGGATTTAGAGCCTCAGTTTTAAAAGATGAAACGGTTCTAGAGACCTATTGCATAATAAGGTGCATATGGTTAACACTAGTAAACTGTGCACTCAAAAATGGTTAAAATGGTAAATTTTATGTCATATTTTTTTTTTTTGCCATAACAAGCAAACAAACAAACAAAATTGGTGTGTGGGTAAACCAAACACCATGGTCTATATATAATTCTGTACCACCCAGTTTGGGAAATTATAATTGTCAGTGAAATTTAGGAAAGAAGTATCATCGCACTGGTAAAGTTCTTGAAATTTCAAAAATAAACTATTTAAATATAGAGACTGAACAACTCTCCTCCCTGTTGCTATTTTTTCCACCCACTGGTCTCTCTCCAGACTTGGGATAAAGTTTAAGGCACACAGCTTTGTTTGCTGCTTTTACCCCCTATTTGCAATGGTTGTACGTTCTCTTAGATATTGCTTTGAATCACCAATCTGGGTTCATATCACTTCATTATGGGACTTTTGATGGAACTCTTAAGACAAGAAGGCAGTTTTTGTTCTTGTTGCTGGTGCTGTTGTTATTGTTGTTTTTCACACTGAGTATTTTAAGCTCAAATAATTTAGCACTGAGGGACCACTATGAAGGAAGTATGCCTGAGGCTAAAGTGAATCCAAGAAAAGCAGAGCCAAGAGGAAGTGAAAAACTAAATCCTGATGATATCTTTTGAGGATCTGGCTTCAAATACGCGTCATCTTGGCTTTATCACTGGAATTATGTGAACTAGAGAATTCTATTTATTGCTTAAACCATTTTAATACTTGGATTTCAATCACTTGCAGTGCAAAAACACTTGACTCATACGGATTCCGTGCAATATTTCTGTATTCTTAAACTGCATTTCCTCCATTACCTAGTTCAAATTGGACTCTGTAATGTACAGACTTAGCGTCCCAAGTGATATAGACATCAATACCAGAAGTGGGATCATTGTTTCAGATCATCAGAGAAAATGCAGAACTAGCTGAGTTGTGGCTTGGTGGGGGGGTTGGGGCAAGTACAGATTCCTGCATTGTAGGGTGAGAAATTTAAGATTTTGTATGTAGATACAAAGCAATTGTCAACACTATATCCTTAAGTTTCTTGGGCTTAAGGCATATGGCTTTGAAGGATAAAGCTTTAGAAAACTTAGTAGCAAAATGTCAGTGGGTCAGTCTGCCAATTACTGGTCTATTAATTCAAAGTTCCAAATTTATACTTTTTGCTTGCTGTATGAAAATAGATCTGGGCCCTTCCATGTTTTTCCTTTGCCAGCTGGCACAATAATAGGTCTTTCCAACAGAAGGCAGTAGAGAGAAATTGCAGGAGGAAAACGGTTTTGTTTCCCAGTTCTGGTTTGCTTGCTTCCTATAGCGCAAAGGGACAACCCCAGCTTCGGCACTGTGCAGTGCCCAGCAGCATCTGCCAGACTGCGTCTTCCTCCAAAGTCCCCCTGGGTGGTTTTGCAACAGAATGCCTCCATGAGACGTGTCTCTGTGAACAGCTTTCCCTTGCATCCTGAGGTTGAGGTTATTTCCAGCCAGTTCTACCAGCATGATACCACAGAGACTTCTCTGCCATCTGGTGAACCACAGCTGGGTCCTGTCAGCAAGATCTGGATCTCCATCCTGTGGGTGGTTGCACCCTTCTCCGGGTACTCTATTTCAACAGTTTTTTCATTTTTTTTTTTTTTTTTAATATGGAGTGCTTTGTGAATTTTCGTGTCATCCTTGTGCAAGGGGCCATGCTAATCTTTTTATGGTTCTAATTTTAGGACATGTATTGCTAAAGCAAGGATTCGAGCTTATGTTCTTCACAGTCCTCTTTTCTTCTTATACCAATCCCCTATTAGAGTGAAAAAAAAATTTTATATTAAAGTTTCTCTGGTCAAATTACTGTGTGATTTTTCTCTCTGGATCGTACCCAGACCGAGACATCAGATTATGCCAATTTTTCCTGAGTACCTTCAATAAGGTACAACAAAAATTTTGCATGCACCGTCAAGATTTTCCTGACTGTGAGCAGAAAAAAAGAGGAACCGGGAACTAATAAGGCTGAGGTCCAAAGCAAAACAGACCAAAGTGCAGAGAGGTCAAGTTCTCTGATTTGCTTAATCTTCTCTGTGTAAGATTGAAATGCTGACGGAGAAAGTGGGAGATCCTGTCAACTATAATGGGGTAGGAGTAATGGAGAATGTGGGGGTACCTGCTACACGAGGCCACAGTGCCTCACACTGGCTCCCCTGACAAACAGGATGACACTACCATTGCAAACTACCCTGGCCTGGAATTCAGTTTGGGGGCAGGGTGCTATTCTAGAAGAGAAAGAAGAGTTCTCTGCCAGCCTAGATAGTTTCTTCACCCACAGCATCCTGAAATGAAGTTCATCAAACAGAGTGCACTGCGTATGTGTGGATCCCAAAGTTGCTGCTATTGAACAGAAAATCCATGAGTTAGAGCCCAGCCTTGGCTTTTCCACTAAGCGGCCATGCTGACCTGATAAAGTTTTTGATGTTTAATTTTTAGGAAGTTGACATAAAATGAAACTGGTAAGACAGGTGACTGTGGTTTTATTCGAATTTGTAGCACTAGCAAAAACCAAACGATGTAACAGGCCTGTGATGTGCTAAAATGAATGGCGCAGAATGTCCTCATTCTTTAGATCGCCTCAGGCCATTTTTGCACTCCATACAGCTAACAAATGAATTGCAAATGAAATATGCTCCTCCTCTTTCCCCAAACAGGTTGTTTACTCTAATGTCCTTCCCTTAGTGATAGAGATGGTTCTAGCAAGCAATATCAGAAAGCCATATTAGTGACAACAGAACTCTCACCACTGCCAAGTCAACCAAATGATGCCAATGGGACTCAATGGTTCTCTGATTCACTGCATTAACTCTGGCCAGCAGCAAAGGGTACATATCCTGTGATTTCTTCCCCTCTCTCCATGTTCTAAATGGAAGTTTTCATAGTAGTTGTATTTGTTCTGCAGTGTGGTACATAAGAGGTAGTTGATAGGGACTACATTTATGATTTAGTCTAAGGCTATAGGATCATGAGATATTACAACTGGATCAGATTAAGACTCAACTAAAGGAATAAATGAATTATTTAAAATAAATTATGAGACACTGGACTGGAAAAATAGTGGTCTCATGACATTGCCTCTAGGAGCATAACTGGAAGGAACTTTGGATTGTCTCCTTCTGAATAAGTAGTATGTACGTATGTATTGAGGAGGAATGGCTGGAATAATTGAAAATTAGGTATAATTGAAATTTAGGTATAATTGAAATAATTGAAATTTAGGTATAAAAAGAAAGGTGCATATTTCTGCTGGAGGGTTCTTCTGTTTCTTTAAAAATCAGGCTTTGGTTGCTTTTTAAAACTGGTGTCAGGATTTTGTCTTCACTGTTATGCTGGAACTAATCTTGTTATAGTTGCCTTTATCCAAGCTGTGTTCCCAGAGGATGTCAATAAAGGTGTGAAGTAAAAGTGGGGGGGGGGGAAGGAAAAAGAAGAAGAAGAAGACAGGGAGAAGAAAAGAAAATGAGAGGTTTTAACTTTAAATTTCTTATTTCTCTCAAAGATGAAAAAAACCCAGCAACATCAAAGAAAAGTTGAAATGTGAGTTAATTTGTTGGACTCTATAGCCATTTCTGGTCTAATCTATGGCTCTGCTTCCTAGGTCAGCATAGTTTAGTCCGTGAAACAATTTCAGCTGCATTCAAAATATCTGTTTCATTTTTGGTTTGGTTTCTCTACTGACCAGCTTTCCCTGCTTGGGCAAAGGAATAGGGTGCTGTCCCTCATGTTAATATAACTTCTAAGGTAAGGCGCTAATAGAGACCGACTAGAATAGAGGGATCTCAATTCTACCTTCTTGGAAGAGAGTGTAACTGGTACATTGGTACTATATCCCCTCTATTTGAACCAACTGTAGCATGGAAGCTGGATTCTACAACATAAATAGGGCCACTAGGGTTATGAATAGGAATGTTAGTAAAAATGATAGCTGTCCAATAGTATGTAAAATATTGCTGATAGGAAATTAAATATTATTAAATAGCATGAAAAATATATATTCATAATGACATTTATGAAAGAGTTGAAAGGTAACCATCCCAAACTGGGGTGGACTAAAAAAGGGTAAATTCCCTTATTTTCCATACTTGATATTATTAATCTCACTTTTGAGTTTCTATTTATGTTAATTTGTAGAATTATAAGGAGAGGATTTAAACTCACAATGACGAGTAACTTGGTTCCTTCTGTCTGGGGAAGAGGAACCACTTCTGCAGTGTTTCATCCTCCTTTGCCTTCCTATCTCCTCCTAAAGTATTGATTCTGTTAGGAAAATCCATCAGGGTCCAATCATGAAAGAGACCTCTCACTAAGTAGTTCAAAAAGAAAGTAAAAAGTAAAAAGTTACTTACTCAGTAAGTAGTTCAAAAGAGGATGTTTGAAATGGAAAACAATTACAAAGATGTCAGGACAGCTGAAAGACCACGAGTGACAGCGAGGCAAACACAGAAGCCACTGAAAAAAGGCCGGGACTGCCCCACAGGGACTGAGAGAGAAGTTGGTCTTCCAGAAGTTGAAAACATGGAAGAAATGAAGCCACAGCCAGAAGCAGAGAGACAGAGGGAGAAATGCATTGGCTTCTTCCTACTAGTGTCTCACCAGTGCCTGCCATTGGCTGAATATAGACAGAAGTCGTCTGGCAAGGGAAAATGGGAAACTGTAATGGTCAGCTCCACCAATACACGCCAGAACAGGTGACAGGTAGGGAAACAGATCTGATGGCCAACAGCAAATGTTTGGCTCAGATACTTCGAGCTACACGTAAGAAAAAGAGCCAACTGGGAATGGTTTCAAGTAAAAAGTCTTAACAGGAGGTAGGACAGTTTCAAGGTTAATTAGATTATTAAAATGGCTCAACTACATTAAGGACCTGCATTCCTTCTATCTTTCCACTCCGCCATGGTCAGCATATTGGCTTATTCTTCGGCTTGTTCTTTTCATGGTTTCATGACGGTTGCAGAGTCCTAGGGAGCACAGATGATCAAGAAAACATTCAGATGTACACGGAAATGTTTATTCCTGTTTGTTTTTTTTAAATCAGCGAAGAAAGGCACTTGCTGAAGCCCCTCGGAAGAATTCCCATCACACATCCTTGGTCATAACTGAATCATATGCCCAGGCTTAAACTACTGGCAAGAAGAAATGACCATTCAAATTGATTCATCTCAATCATGGTATTTCCTCTTGAGCTGGGAATGTCCTCCTAAAGGACATAGCCAGGAAAAAGGAAAAGATACCTGAACAAAAATCATAATTTGTTAGAGTGGGGGATGGGAACAGGGTTTATAAATGTTTGTTGATGGAAACATTGTGCTCTGTATGGTTTCCCTTCCACATTTTTATTCACTTGACCTCCTTCCTACTCAGCCTGAGGCATCCATCTGCCTGTGTGTGTGTGTTGGGGTGAGGTGGGGAAAAGAAGAAATTAGGATTAATTCATCAGGAATGTAAAGAATTTTTCTCATTTTTTTTAAGAGAACATTTCCAAAACAGGCTTAAACAATTAAATTATATGCCTTCAGCAAATAGGTTATTTATGTACATGGTCAGGACTAATGTTAAAAATATTTAACAACTGGAACCAAATGGGCACTGGCCATCCAGGACAGACTATTGCCCAGGCAGAAGAGGCAAGCTGAAAAGGACTCACAGAGCTATACTGGTGCAAACCAGCTGAAAGTCGACACTGCACATGGTACCAATTAAAAAAGATACCAAAGGGTAGACAGAGAAACATGAGCCTCCCTCCCATTCCATCCCCCAGCTTCCCAGTTCACTTCTTCAAAGGCAAGCAACCACTTTTACCAGCAAAACAGACTTTTGAGGCCCTGTAGTAAGACAAAGCCAGGCATTGTGAAGAAAGAAATTAATTTTTGAAATTCATCTATCTCTTTTAGTATGTTAATTATCTGGCCATATGGACTTGGTTGAAGAGTTTTGCATGGGGGGAAGGGGTGGTGGTGCTGGCAATCAGCAGGAAGCAGCAGGGTAGAAAGGTCCATTCTTTTCAGGCCAAGGGATTGTGGTTGGAAAAGAGAAGAGGAATAGGGGAAAGGTGTATTAGATAGGTTGAGGGGAGTGGTGAGGGCTGGGGAGCAGAAAACACATTGCCTTATACGTTGTGCAGAACAAAACTAGGGGTCACCACTTCATGCAAATTCAGTGACATGGAATGCTTAGAAGGAATGACTCTCCTTTCCCAGAGTGATAGAAGAGAGGGCCCCAAGGGATGCCATGGACAGTTGCTGTGTTGAGAGCGGAGCAAGGGGACCTTCCATGTTGAGGATCAAGAAACTGGAAGATGATTGCAGGAGAGATTCAAAGGGTTCTATAGTGTTGGTGAGGCTGAATCCTGAATTAACCAGGGTATGCCACAGGGCCTTGACCCAGCTGAGACAGGCAGGAGTAGTCTTTACCAGCAGGTACCAGAAGAAGTCTGGTTTTGACCAGGAGTCAAAATTAACCTCTTTGCAGAACAGTCCAGCAGGTGTTTAAAGGAGACCTTGCAGGTGTCAGGACTGAGATTCTCCAATACTGTCTCAAGTTTGTGTCAGCTATCCTTGTCCTCCCTCTTATCCTTCCAGATGCCATTTTGAGGAGAGCAGACTGAGAGAGATGGCATATTAAAAGCTTAAGTGTTTTAAACAAAATGTAAAGGAACAGGTTACACTATTACAACAGACTAAGTTTATCAAGTTGGTGTAATATGCAGAGTTTTCCCCCTTTCACCCAAAGGCTGAGGATATTTTATTTATACAGCTGAAGGTATTTTGAATAAATCTGTGACATTGCCACAAAAATATCAAGTAATTTTTCATAAGAAATGCTGCCAAGACAGCAGGTTGTGTCTTTTGGCCATTATGATTTATTTGTCTAAGCTTAACATTCAGAGGGTAACCACATTTTCGTTATACCCACATTTTTTATGGATTTCCACATACTAACAACTATATGCTTACACATACCCCAAAATGACTTCTTGTCATTTTGTATAAGGAATGAATAATGTATAAGGAAGTAACACAAAAATGTTAGGATTAGGGCATGAGTAAAGCTGCCAGAGGAAGAATAAAGCAAATAAAATTAAAGTCACAAAATTAATGTTTTGATTAAGGATTCCCAGTGAATAAAGGAAAACACTCTATTCAACAGAAAATACACTTTACTTTCTAAAGTAGTCAAAATGAGTGAGATATGATTGGTCATAAGGTGAAAAAGGTGAAGTTTGACATCCAAGAACCATTTATAAATAAATTTGAAAAGTACCTGGACTACAGTTATTTGGTGTCCCTGCTGTCAAGTGCTCTTTCTCCTCCCAGGAAATCTGAAGCTAAAATTAGCTTTCCTGCTCTGCTTCCATTATTCTTGCTAGGGAGGAAAGGGAACAAAAATACAAAATGTTGTAGTTTGGTAAAGAGAATTAGCTGTTCATTGGACAAACAATTCTGTATTTTTTTTTTTTATTGTCATTTTAAGATGCATATTAGGACCCTATTTCCTCCATCAGGTTTCCTCTAAACCCATACCAATCCAATCATCCCACTTTCTATCCTCATTATAGTCACTGCTTATGAAAAACAAAACTTTGGCAAATACCATTTTTTTTGTTCTTTTATATTGTTAGACACTCAAGAGTGTAAACTAGTTGAGAGTGAAGTTCATGACACCAGCATAACATCTAACAGTTCGAAGGACAATGTAGACAATAAATGACAGAATTGAATTAACTATTCAATGGCTTCTGTTTATGATTCACTGAGACTGTGTTGGAGAGCTTTAACAAAGCATGTTAATGCTTTTTTCTTTTCCGAAGCGACTTGAGGATGCTTTATGATGTTCCAGATATTCCTTGGCTCCTTTCATGCGGTTGTGACCCCATCTTACCGATTTATCAATTGTGTGGATCTATCTGGGAACCAAGGGCCCATTTAAAAAAATAGAAACATTTAAATTAGTAAATAACGTTGGTGAAATGTTTAGATCCATGCTTCTACCTCACTTTTCTTCAAAGCTGTCAAAAAACAAAGGTGTTGGTGGCGGAAGACTGCATCTGCGACTGTAACTCATCAGGCTGTGTTAGGGGCGAAAGTTCAAACCCTCTCAAGGGAGCTTATTTTTAATTTTTCTTCCCCAAAGGATCAAAATCCCATGACGGGTATTACTTGCTTTCATAACACATCTTGACATACATTCTATCAAGGGCAAATAGTAAGGACCATCCATACCTTTAATAGTAGACGGTATTTTTTGAGGAAAAATTCCTGAAAAACCTAACATATTTGATAGAAGTGTGAGAAATGGGGTCCCGCTGGGGGGAGACTGCGGGGGGTGGGTATAGGTGGGCACCCAGCTGTTTATGTCACAACCTGCAGCGGAGCCACGCGCCGGTTGCTATGGAGGCCGCCCTCCCCACCCCGCCCTCTCCTCACTCCTCTGTCCCCCTGTTCGTCGCCCTCCTGTGTTCGGTGACCCCCCGGGCTGGCTGCGGGCAGCGCAATGCCGCGGGAGAGCTGCTGGAGGGGGTGGTGGGATCCCGGTGCACCATGAGCCTCGGGCCCGGCCCCCTTTCGGGCCGATGAACACTGAGCACTCCGCTCACCATTCCCCTCCCGGCCTCCGCTGCGAAGGCGGCAGCGGCCGGACAAGAAGCCAGGGGACGGCGCAGGACTACCTCTCCACCAACCGCGCCGGGAAAGCAGCTCTCAGCGGCGCGACTCGGGACTCCTAAGTGAGCCGCTACGCAAGCAGAGTGGAGGGGCGGGGCGGGGGCGGTGTGGGGCGGGGCAGGCAGCCGCCCAACTGGGTGGGTAGAGGCCGGCAGCGGGACGGCTGTGCGGGCGGGGGCCGGGGCCGGGGGTGGGGGTGGGGGCAAAGGAGTCGGAGGCGGAGAAGACGGCCGAGGGCGGAACTGCGGCCGCCTCGTGAAGCCAGGTAAGGGAGCGGCCCCGTGCTGGCGGCCGCCGGCTGGAGACGGCTAGGCGGTCGCCTTCCTCACGGGCGGAGGGGCGGCTTCCCGCCTGCTCCGAGGCTGGGTGGAAGCGAAAGTGAAGCCACCAGCCGGTTTTTCCTCCGCCACCTCCCACCTGGCACCGCCTTCCCGACCAGCCCCCGTCGGGAGGAGCAGCCCCAGGGGACCGCCCTAGCCCGGCGCGTGCGGCCCCAGCGTCTCGGCGTTCGGCCCCGCCCCGTCCCGCCCCGCCCCCTTCCTGGCGCGAGCCGCTTCCTGACGCGATTCCCCTCCCCCTTCGGGTTCGCGTAGAGAGTCGGGCCCCGGGCCGACACCGCCAGCTCGGCCGCTGTCGCCGCCGCCGCTGCCGCCATCTCCTTGATCCCCCATCCCCCGCCATGGCCGAGGAGCTCTCTGCGGCCACGTCCTACACCGAAGATGATTTCTACTGCCCTGTCTGTCAGGAGGTGCTCAAAACGCCCGTGAGGACTGCGGCCTGTCAGCACGTGTGAGTAGACGCCTCCTCCCCCGCGCGGAGCCGGGTGGTCGTTTAGGCCCCGCATCCAGCTCCGGACCCTCGGCTGCGGCCTGGCTGGAGCAGAGCCCCCCGCGACCTGCCCGAGCGCCCCTCGGCGCGGAGGGCGCGTTCCGGCCCGCCCTCCTCCCGAGCTCGGGGCCAGCTTCCTGGGCCGGCCCCTCTGCCTGAACCCCCTGCCCCCGGGTATCCTTCCCTTGCTTTCGCGCCCCCGGGGTAGTAGCCGCGCTTGTCCAGGTCGTGTCTTCAGGCCCCGGAGGCCCCTCTCTCCTCCAGGCCCGGGAGGAATTGCAGGGAACGTGGAGCCTTTTTGTTTCCTAGCAACCTGAGTGAAGGCTGGGGTGTCGAGTGTCAAAACCGGCCGAAGGTGCCGGCAAGGGCCCGCTCTCCGCCACTACCTCCTGTCTGTGACCTGCCCTGCTTTAAAGTTTTCCCTTCTTTCAGAACCTTGGGCTATTCCTTTCAGATCCAAGAAGTCTTACCTAACTTACCCTTCAACCCTGCTTCACAGACCACCCTTGAAAATGTTCTCTCTCCTTTAAAATTCGGTACATGTTGGAATGATCTAGAATGGGTTTTCTTCTCTCATGTGTTAGAACTGACAGGATTTCCGGGTATTGAAGTGATAATTTCCCTTTGTTTTACCCCAGTGCTTATTACTTGGTTACTACGAAGGTGGAGATAGGAAAGGAAGATTGCTGCTTCACGGAATGAACCGAAGATAAGGCAGTAACTCCAGGGGTGAGGGAGAACACAAAGGCATTAGATGAGGTGGCATGGTGCCGTTTAATTTGGCACATTTATAGGAAGAACTTCGATAATTTTACAGCCGGCTAGAGTCAGTAAGGGTTGGCAGGAGCCCTTCTTGTAAAGATACATAGCACATTTGACAAACCTGGCTGCTGATCAGAGTCCTTAGGGGAACTTTTTAAGTAAACATACCAATACTCAGGCTCCATTCCAAATTTACAAAAGAATTTCTGGCAGGTGAAGCCTGGAAATCTTTATTTGAAAAAATACACTCAGATTTGAAAGTTCTGTGTGCTTGGAAATAACTGAAAAGAGGGGAACAAGTTTATAAATATATTTCTCCTTCGACCCTTTTTTTCTTTTTGAGAGATAGGTTCTATAATTTTGTAAAGAATGGATTGAATTTGGGGTTCTTAATCAGATATTGTATTATTGTTTGATATCCATTTTTCTCACTCTGATCATCAATCTTGACTGCACTTCTTACTTTATTCCTATTCTGCAGTCGTTGTGTGAGCTAGGAGTATGTGACTTCATTATAGGAGTTGTGCCAGTTTTGCTGTTACAGGAGATGAATGACAGGCTGAAATTGCTTTGTTATTTGATTCCACAAATGAGGATTGTTTAGAGAAATATTTTGAGATGTTCAGTGCACAATGTATAACTTTTTGGCCTTTAATCCGTCAGTATTCATTTTTACAACTTGATGCCTTTCCTGTGGTTGTGCTGGCCTGTGAGTGGACAAAAAGGAAGGTAGGAGGTCAGAATGAGAGGAAGTAGGTGTTTCTGGACAGAATCCTTTCAGTTACCCTTTGGGTCATTGACCTCATAGAACTCATTGTAATCTTCAGCTCTCAGAATTCCATGCAGTTTGCTCTAGTTCACTTCCCTTGTGGGACATTTTGAATCAGACTAATTTGGCTTGACATCAGTGGTATGGAAAAGAGAGTGGACATGATTGTTGAGACCTTTTTCTGATCATCTCATTGGACTTGGATGTGATTAGGAAGTGAAATGTAGAGTAGATTTTCTTGATAAGAAGAATGGACACTCAACTGCCTTTTCACCTTCCCCCCCTTCCTTTATCAACTGGAGCCCCAAACACACACACAGTTGCTTTAAGGTTCAATGAATTAAAAAAGGCGGGGGAGGGGGAGCGAGTTTTATTTGGAAGGGATGGTAATGGAGGAACAGGGTCTTGATTGATTGGAAGGAATTTGGATTATTTAAAATAATCTAGTTAACTATGTCATTTGCTCTTCCTTTTTCACAAAGGACAAACCTGTGCCTTTAAAAATATTTATATTTAGTTACAAAATCAGTTTTTGATTCATAGATAGTAAGAAATGAGGTGATAAGAGTTTTGGGTCACTATGGATCTGTTAGAAAATGAAAAATTTTCATCGCTGTTTCAAAGACAGCAGAGGATTTACCCACTGACTATTCTAATGAAAGGAACAAGTTCATTATCATTAGAATAACTTCACTATTATGTAAATTTCTATGTAATCTTCATTTAGTCCTTTAAACAGCAATTATTGAATGTTTTCTATGTCAGGTACAAAGAATACAAAGTTCTGTTTCCCTGGGGACTGTTAATAGTTTAATGGAGAAGACCTAAGCATGAATGTGATTGATATGAAAGTGATTTAGGAGGAAAATTTTTTAGACTTTTTTTTTTTTAATTTTACTTATTTATTTGACAGATCACAAATAGGCAGAGAGAGAGGGAAATAGGCTCCCTGCTGAGCAGAGAGCCCAATGTGGGGCTGGATCCCAGGACCCTGCGATCATGACCTGAGCCCAAGGCAGAGGCTTTAACCCACTGAGCCACCCAGGCGCCCCTAGGAGGAAAATTTTTATGTGAGCATAGAGAGCAGCTATCTAAATCAGCCTATGATTAGAGGGGGGATTTTCTGGGTGTAGTAATACTTTAGGTCAGAATTAGTTATTCAGGGTTTGTTAGGGAATACCCTGATTGGGTTTACATCATATGCAGACACAAGAAGGGGTTACACAGGATGACTGTTTTCAGGCTGAGGCCAAAGGATGAGTGTAGTAGAGATAGAGTTTAGAGAGATTGGTAGGAACTTTTCATGTAAGCCAATTTTTTCCTGAAAGAGAGACCTGTTCAATAATTTTTGTCAGAGGAGCAGCACAATCACATTTCAATTTTAGAAAGTTTACTTTAGTAGCAGGACCCAGCTTGGGGTAGTGGTGAGGCTAGTGAAGAGATAGATGATTCATTGCTGTGTGGTTAGAACCTAAATCACAGAGAAGTGGTTAGAACCTAAATCAAGGTAATGATAGTGGGAATGGAGAGGAGAGATTCCTGACTTGTTTTTTTTTTTTTTTTAAGATTTTATTTATTTGAGAGAGAGAGAGCACGAGAGGAGAGAGGTCAGCGGGAGAAGCAGACTCCCTGCCCAGCAGGGAGCCTGATGTGGGACTTGATCCCGGGACTCCAGGATCATGACCTGAGCCGAAGGCAGGCACTTAACCAACTGAGCCATCCAGGCGCCCCGATTCCTGACATTTTAAGGAGATCCATGTAAGATATGATATTGCTCAGTAGTTAAGTATATGTGTGTGGATTTGGAGTACATGGAACTAAAGCTGTGAGTATGGCTGTAGCCACTGAGGGAGCTCTGTAAGTTGGAAGATAGCAGAGGGCCTAGATAGGACAAAGTGGCGGAGAATGCATATTTAAATCTGGAGTGGAGAAAAGTGCAGCCTGAGAAGGAATGGACAGGATAGGATAGGAAGGAATAGGAAGATTCCTATCCTTCCCAGGATAGGAAGAAATCCAGCATAGAGTGTGACAGTATGGAAACTGAGAAGAATTTTAAGGAAGCAGTGTTAGTTACCTTAGAGTGGTTAGATGTAGTTTTTTAAAAAGCAAGTAAAGATGAAGTAAGAATATTAAAGTTGAGGGGTGCCTGGATGACTCAGTTAAGTGTTTGCCCTCAGCTCAGGTCATGATTCCAGGGTCCCTCAGCAGGGAGCCTGCTTCTCCCTCTCCCTTTGCCCCTCTTCCCTGCTCATGTTCTCTTTGTAATAAATAAATAAAATCTTGGGGCACCTGGGTGGCTCAGTGGGTTAAAGCCTCTGCCTTCGGCTCAGGTCATGATCTCAGCGTCCTGGGATCGAGCCCTGCATCGGGCTCTCTGCTCAGCAAGGAGCCTGCTTCCTCCTCTCTCTCTGCCTGCCTCTCTGCCTACTTGTGATCTCTCTCTCTGTCAAATAAATAAATAAAATCTTTAAAACAAACAAATAAAATCTTAAAAAAAAGGGAATATTAAAATTGAGCAGGTAGTCAAAGCAGGGTTTCAGAAGAAGGTACAAACTGGCATAATCCTAAGGTGTTTCTTTCCCTGTTTTTATTTTTAATCTTCAAAGTCTCCTTGAACCAAACCTCTCCTCTTTCCTGTTTTGAGTGGTTAAGGGAATAACTTTTGTACGTGGTTAAAAGTAACCTCCATCACAGTGAAAATTACATGTAATAAATTGATGCTTTGCTGAACTCTTAAAGATGGAATCTTTTTTTTTTTTTTTTTTAAGAATTTATTTATTGGGTGCCTAGGTGGTTCAGTTGGTTAAGCAACTGCCTTTGGCTCAGGTCATGATTCTAAAGTCTCAGGATCAAGTGTCCCATCAGGCTCCCTGCTCAGCAGGGAGTCAACTTCTCCCTCTAACCCTCCCCCCCCTCATGCTTTCTCTCATTCTCTCTCACTCTCAAATAAATAAATAAATAAATAAAATGTTTTAAAAAATTATTTACTTGAGAGAGTGCGAGAGAGAGGAGAGCAAGGGGGTGGGGAAGAGCAGAGGGAGAGCAACGAGCAGGCTCCTAGCTAGGCAAGGAGCTTGAAGTGGGCCTGGATTTCAAGACCCTGGGATCATGACCTCAGCTGAAGGCAGATGCTTAACCAGCTAAGCCACTCAAGTGTCCCTTAAAGATCTAATCTGTTTTGGGGCATCTCTGTAAGGAGGCATCTTTAAAAATGAACTATATAAATCAGCCTTCACTTCTTACTAGGTACTTACTTGTATGATTCTCTATCCACCTACTTTGGGTTATCCAGTTTCTAAATTTTCAGTTCATATTTCTTATCATTTTATTTATTTGTAAAGATTTTATTTATTGAGGGAGAGAGCGCACGTGCACGCACTAGGGAATGTGAGATGGGGAGGGGCAGAGATAGAGGGAGAGGGAGAAGCTGGCTTCCCTCTGAGAAGGGAGCCCCCAATGGGGGACTTGATCCCAGAACCCTGGGATCATGACCTGAGCTGAAGGCAGACACTTAACCAACTCAGCCACCCAGGCAGTCCACATTTCTTATCATTTTAACAACTTTATTGATACCTTGTTTGAGCATTCGTGCTCTAAATAAATACTTTAAAATTTCTTATTTCCTACGGACTTGTTATAATTCTTAAAGTCAAACAGATAGGTTGTTGCTGATTTAATAAATGCTGCTCCAGACTGTCTTTTTTCTTAAGGGTTTTAAGACTTTATCCAAATTCGCTTGACAAATATTTATAAAATGACATAATTAGAAAACAACTATGCTATGTACTTATGTAACAGAAGGTTGACTTAGTTTTAAGTTCTAAAGACTAACTTAAAATCTCTGATTTTTTTTTCTCTTAAGTTTGTTGTTTTGGGGAATGGTTTTACTATAGACTAGGAAGATAAAATATGCTAGATTTTTTTTTAAAGATTTTATTTGTTTATTTGACAGAGAGAGAGATCACAAGAAGGCAGAGAGGCAGGCAGAGAGAGAGGAGGGATGCAGGCTCCCTGCTGAGCAGAGAGCCCGATGTGGGGCTCGATCCTAGGGCCCTGAGATCATGACTTGAGCCGAAGGCAGAGGCTTTAACCCACTGAGCCACCCAGGTGCCCCTAAAATATGCTAGATTTTTAGATAAGGTGTGTGTGTGTGTATTATATGTATGTATATGTAGGTGTATGTATATAAAAATACACATGGAATATTATTCACACATAAAAAAGGATGAGATCTTGCCATTTGTGACTACATGGATGGACCTAGAGGTATTATGCTAAGTGAAATAAGTCAGACAGAGAAAGACAAATACCATGTGATTTCATTTACATGTGGAATCTGAAAAACAAAGCAAATGTACATATAAACAGAAATGGACCAATAGATACAGAGAACAAACTCATGGTTGCCATTGGGGGATGGCCTATATAAGTGTAGGGGGGATTAAGAGGTACAACTTCTAGTTACAAAGTAAGTCTTGGGTTGAAAAGTACAGCATAGGGAATATAGTCAATAATAATGTAATAATATTGTATGAGGACAGATTGTGACTACATTTATTGTGGTAGCCATTGAGTTACGTATCCAATCACTATGTTGTACACCTAAAACTAATATAACATTTTATGTCAACTGTTCTTTAGTAGTATAAGAAACAAAACAACCCATTCTCAAAAAAATTACCTTGACAATTGCAACTTTTTTCATTCCAAAATTAAAAGTTTTATTTTTCTATTTATAAAAGCGACATAATGCAGAGTACAAAAAGATGTAAGTAATGAAGTAAAACTCACAGTCACAGCATCCTGATTGCATTTGTGAGCAATGTGATGTATCCATTCTAAAGGGTGGCTGGTTGACCGATGGGTTTAACTGATTTATATATCTTTATTTTTCTGTCATGTATCTATTAATATTTGATTGACTAGGTGGAGTGATATTACAGGTACTGTTTTATAACCTTTTTCTTTCTTTCTTTCTTTCTTTCTTTCTTTCTTTCTTTTTTTTTTTTGGCAGAGAGAGAGAGAGCAGGAGAAGGGGGGCAGGGGCAGGCTTCATGCTCAGTGCGAGCCCACTGGGGCTCAATCTCACAACCCTGAGAGCATGACTTAAGTGGAAATCAAGAGTCGGACACATAACTGACTGAGCCACTCAGGCACCTATACCCTTTTCCTGTGATAGGCTGTTTGGGACATTTGTCCTTATAAATTTTAACTATTCAAAAAATGCTAAAATTTTAATTAATTAATACTAAAATCAGGAACATGATAGATGGGAAAGTTTTTCTCTTCCAATATCTGTTGATCAGCCTTTTTTTAGGAGAATGGGTAAGAATAGAAATTCATCTGGCATCTGCTAATTTAAAATTGAGGGAAACTTAAAAATAACCTTTTAAGTTGTTTCTGGGTAATGCACTATCCTAACGATGTAAGCTTTGATACATCAAAATAGTTTTAGTAATTTTGATTTGCATCTTTTTCCTTCCCCTTCTACGTTGTTTTGAAATAGGCTCTATTTAGCAAATTCAAGTAGTCCAGCCAAAGAGAGATGAGAAATAAGCAAGTTTTATATCTGAGGTAACTTAGTGCTTGGTGGTACAGAGGAAGGAATGGTAGAATTGGAGATAAAAGACTTCAATAATTTTTTCCTTTGCATTCTTCACAGTTTATATTCATAACATTTTTGGAATCAGATGATTTGACTAATGTCCTTCTCACTGTAAGCTCTGTAAAGGCAGCAACCTACGTCTTCTTTTACGTACTGGAGTCTACTATACACATTTTGTATTGAGTAGAGGATTGAATGGGTTTGTCTTCAGAGGACATAGCTTATTAGCTATATTACTTCCTCAAGTCACTTAACTTCTTTTCAGCCTATTTTCTTGCCCATAAAATGGGTCGAAACAACATTAGTGTTTGTGAATAATAATCTTGTTACTTGTTTTACAGTTTTCAAAAGCTATACAAGTATAAAATTATTGTTAGTTTGATAACTATAGCATCTAACACAAAAAGCTAGGTTATCATCATAAGTGGAAAGGAATCTATTTCAAGTTTTTTGGTCCAGATATTTAATACCAAAGGAATTACTGTGAATGGAGAATGTTATAATTCACAATTTTAAAGGTACAGCAGGAAATAATATGTCTGTTTCCCACAATCACTGTTACCTTACATATCCTTCCAGAGATGTATATATAAACAAGGTTATAAATATTATTTTCTTGTTTTTTTACAGAACAGCATTCTATATGCATTCTTTTGTACCATGTTGTTTTCATGTTATTTTGGAGATTATTCTATATCAGTACATATATACATATTTTGGTTGTAGTTTTCTTCATTTATTCAACCAACATTGAATGGCCATTATGAGCTAGTAGTATTGTAGATGCTAGGGCTATAATATTCAACAAACCAGATAAAAATCCCTGACTTCATGGGACATATTTAGTGTTCTGGTATTACATGGTTTGATGTGTCAACTTTTTTAAAGATTTTATTTATTTATTTGTCAGAGAGCATGTGTGAACGCAAGAGGGGGGAGGGACAGAGGGAGAAACAGGCTTGGCGCTGAGCAGAGAGCCTGATGTGAGACTTGATCCCAGGACTGTGGGATCATGACTTGAGCTGTAGGTAGACGCTTATCTGGCTGAGCCACCCAGGCGTCCCTGTTTGATGTAGCATTATTTATCCAATTTCGTACTGATTTACATTTAGGTTGTTTCTAGTCTTTTTGCTGTTACAAATAACACTGCAGTGATTAAACTTGTATTAATGCCATTTCACATGTGGGAGTTTTTCCTGTATGATAAATTCTTACAAGTGTGAAATTGCTGGGTCAAAGAGTAAATACAAGGGAATTTGTCAGCTCTGTCACACAAGGATGATTGCAGCTCTAGGGGAGTGTTTTGTACATGGAAGGTGTTTATAGTTTTGATTTGAAAACTGGATTCTATCTTTGAGTTAAGGGATCTAACAGTTTTGGGATTAAGGTAAGTTGACATTCTTTGCTTTAACAGATATTAATGAATGCCTCCTAGGTGCTCAGCTGTGTTATAGTGCTGGGCATACGGTGGTGAACAGAGAGATATGATACCTGCCCTTGAAGCTGGTGTTGGTAAGACATATTTTAATTCAAATAAACACTTGGATAAACTTGTACTTACAAACTCACAGGTTTTGAGAGGGAGAGAGAGAGAATAAGAAGACCAGATCTAGGGTGGTTGATGGATAGTTGGGTAGGTAATCAAAGACCATTTCTGAGATCTAAGTGATGTTTAGGTGTTAATTTGTGGAGGGCTATGTTTGTGTATAGACTATTCTGGGGAGAGGGAACATTCTAGGCAAAGACCCTGAAGTAGAGGGAATGCACAGGGCCTTGTATTTTAATGAAGAAGTACCTTTTAGCCTTCGCCTTCTTACAGGCTTCTTAACTTTTCATTTTTTTTTAAAAGATTTTCTATTTTATTTATTTGTCAGAGAGAGAGAGCACAAGCAGGCAGAATGGCAGGCAGAGGCAGAGGGAGAAGCAGGCTCCCTGCTGAGCAAGGAGCCCAACGCAGGACTCTATCCCAGGACCCTGGGATCAAGACCCGAGCCAAAAGCAGCTGCTTAACCAACTGAGCCACCCAGGCGTCCCTTAACTTTTCATTTTTTAAGCCTTAGTTTCCTCAACTGTAAAATAAAGGACCATTTAAAATATTTACAGTATTATTTTTAAAGAATAATAAGTTAATTCAAGGTAATGAATGTAAGTATCTGGAACTCTGCCTACTGCATTTAAGTACTCAATAATGTTATTTGTATAAATGTTATAATCCTTGCACAAAATTGGGGTAACTTGCAAAATGCCATTAGTACTATAGAAATATATCTGTATTCTGACATCTTTGCCAACTTTTTTTTTTTTTAAGCATCTTTTGCTAGGGGCACTTGGGTGGCTCAGTTGGTTAAGCATCTGCCTCCAGCTCAGGTCATGATCTCAGGGTCCTGAGATTGAGCCCCTTGTGGGGCTCCCTGCTCAGTGGGGAGTCTGCTTTTCCTTCTCCCTCTGCCCTTCCCCCTCCTCCTAGGAGCTGTCCTTCTTTCTCTACCAAATAAATAAATAAAATCTTTTAAAAAAAGAAAAATACAAAGTGGTGTCTGTTCTTTTGAAAGACTTTATTGAGAGGGAGAGGGCAGGCAGGAGCAGCGAGGAGGGAGAGAGAGAGAAAGGGAGAAGCAGACTTCCTACTGAGCAGGGAGGCTGATAGGGGACTCTGTCTCAGGACCCTGGGATCATGATCTGAGTCAAAGGGGCAGACACCAAATGAGCTACCCAGGCACGCTTCAAAATGGTGTCTAGAAGTCACTTTAAAATCTGGTTTTTTAGTCACTGGCAAGGGTTTGTGCATTTTTCTGTATTAAGTTTTTATGTTTTTACTATTCACAGAGTGCTCTAAGTATATTGTGATCATTTCTATGGCTATATTTTAGTGATTATTATATCTTTATTACTTGACATTGTTTTTTCTATTTAGTGCTTTCCTTTTGTGTATTATTATATCTTATATATTCAGATTTGAGATGGTTTTCTATTTAGTGCTTTGCTTTTGTGTATTATATTTTATACATTCAGATTTGAGATATTTGATTCTCTTTATCTAAGGCTATGATGATATTCAATTTTATTTGTTGAATCTCTTAAAAAATTTTTCCAACTTTTGGACCTACTTGGAATCTACTGAAATATTTAATTGTGTGCCTTTGAATCTTAATTTGCCATTCTTACTCATTTCATTTCAGTATTTCTTCAAGGGCATTCTTTTTCCATAGTGTCTGTACCATTTTACATTTCCACCAGCATTGTATGAGTGATCCAGTTTCTTTACATCCTTACCAGCATTTCCTGTTGTATTTTAAAATTTTAGCCATTTAGTAGGTATGTAGTGATAGCTACATCTTTTTTTAAAGATTTTATTTATTCATTTGTCAGAGAGAGATCACACACACAAGTAGGGGAGAGGGAGAGGCAGGCTTTTTCCATTGTTTAAAAAAAATCTTATTATTATGTTTGAATTATTCTTAAAATATTTATTTATTTGTTTATTTATTTATTTAGATTTTTGTTTAAAGGTAACAGACAGTGTAATATTAATTTCAGGTGTGCACTATAATGATTCAACACTTCACATACAACATCCTGGGCTCATCACAACAACTGCCCTCCTTAATCCTCATCACCTATTTAAACCATCCTCCTGCTAACCTTCCCTTTAGTAGCCATCAGTTGTTCTCTATGGTTGAGTCTGTTTCTTGGTTTTCTCCTCTCTCTTCTTTTCCCCTATGCTCATTTGTTTCTTAAATTCCACATATGAGTGAAATCATATGGTATTTATCTTTAGTACATTTGAATTCTTAAAATAACTGGATTCTTTGGAGATTTTTCCCTTTCATTATGTTTTCTGTTTTTAATATTACTTATGAAACTTTGGGGGGTGGGATATAGTGTCTACACAAAAACCTGCTACAAGTACCTGCATACACATATCGCTGTAAGTCCCATTGGGGTAGGGATTTTGTCACTTCTGTTGCCTATTGGAAGTAAGTACTTAATACATTTTTATCACGTTAGTATGCATTATAGTCTATGGACATAATTTTTAGAAGTCTGGTAGGATAGGTTTATTATTTTGGCTCTTTTTTATATAATTTTTAAGTTTAATTTATTTGAAATCATTTTAGATTCACATATAGTTGTAAGGAATAATACAGAAATCCTATGTACTGTAACCCAGTTTCTTCCAATGGTAACATCTTATAAATATAACTAGAATATCTACACCAAAGGAGTAAAGATGTTGAACATTTCCATCACCACAAAGATCCTTCATAAAGCCCTTTTGGGGTGGCCCAAAGTGGCCACACCCCCTTTTCCTCTCTATTGCCCTGCTCCTCCTTAACTTTTGGCAGGCACTAACATTCTTTTGTTCTCTATTTCTATAATTTTGTCATTTTAAGAATCTTATGTATTGGGGCGCCTGGGTGGCTCAATCATTAAGTGTCTGCCTTCAGCTCAGGTCATGGTCCCCGCATCCTGGAATTGAGCCCCATGTCAGGCTCCCTGCTCAGCGGGGAGCCTGGTTCTCCCTCTCCTACTCCCCTTGCTTGTGTTCTCTATCTCACTGTCTCTCCTAAAACTTTTGTAATTTAATGTTTTACATTTAATTCTGTGTATTAGTTTCCTAGGGCTGCTGTAACAAATTACCACAACCCTGGTGGCTTATAATAACAGAAATTTCTTCTCTTAAGGTTTTTTTTTTAAGATTTGATTTATTTACTTATTTGCCAGAGACAGACAGAGAGAGAGAGAGTACAAGCAGGGGGAGCATCAAGCAGAGGGAGAAGCACACTTCCCGCTGAGTGAGGAGCCTGATGTGGGACTCTATCCCAGGACCCTGGGATTAAGACCTGAGCTGGAGGCAGATGCTTAACTGACTGAGCCACCCAGGTGTCCCCAGAAATTTTATCTTCTCATAGTTCTAGAGAGTAGAAGTCTGAAACTAATTGTATTGGGCCCAAATCAAGGTGTGACAGTGGCCTCCTGAAGCTCTGGGGTCCACACTATTCTAATCTCTCCTTTTATCTGAATATGGCCTTCTCCCATGTGTCTGTGTCAAATCTCCCTTTGCCTCTCTTACAAAGACACTTGTGATGGCATTTAGGACCCATCTGGATAATCCCAGCTAATTTTCCCATCCCCAAATCCTTAACTTTAATCAGAACTGTTGTAATGTAAGGTAATATTCACTTGTTCTGGGCATTAGAAAGTGAATGTGTCTTTGTATGGCAATTTCCCAGTTTACTACAGTTTGACCTGTTTCAGGTTAATTTTTCTATAAGGTGGCAGACTTAGATTGAGGTTCATTTTTGTGCCTGTGGACGTTGAATTGCTCTAGCATCATTTATTGAAGTTCATCTTTTCCTCCGTTAAATCACTTTTTGCACCTTTGTTAATCATTTTTGCTTTAAATTTTTTTTTTAAATTTTAAGTAAATTCTGTGCCATACATGAGGCTTGAACTCACAACTGGATACTGAGTCATGTCTTCAACCAATTGATTCAGCAGTCACCTCAATTATTTTTGCTTTTTAAGATATATCCTTGCTAGTCTTTAAGATGTTTTAGTATCTGTTTAATAAAGCCCTGTTTTGCCTTTATTACTTTATTATGTGTATTTCCACTAGAAATTTTTGTTTCTTCATTTATGTCTACATTTTGAATAATGTCCTAAGCTAATTTTAACTGATTACCTTTTTTTTAGCTTTTTATATGAATATTTTTCATATTTTGACACTATCAATAATCTTCAGTAAGGTAATTATTATTTGGAGAGTTTGTATTGTACAGTTGTTGTGTGTTGTAATTTGGGGGGCTATTTGAATATTCTAACAAAACAGTTTGTCTTCTAAAGTGATTTTTATTTCTTGCTTTTCTATATTTTATGCCTTTAAGTCTTGTTTTTATAGCCATTGCCAATATTTTTGAAAGTGGTAAATAGAAGTTACTTTGTTTCTACTTTTTAGTAAAAATCCATTCAACATTTAAGCATGTTTTATACTTCATAAAAATAGAATCATATAATTGTACTCTTTTACATCTGGCTTCTTTAGCTCAACATTATATTCATCCATATTCATTCTCATTACAATATCTTACAGTTTTCATTTTATGAATATGCTACAATTTATTCATTCTGTTGTTGGACAGTTGTATAATTTTCAGCTTTTGGCTATTACCAGTAGTGTGGCTGTGAACTTCTTAGAAATTTTTTCTGATCATATATGCGGTTCTGTTGGGTATAAACTTAGAGTGGAATTACCGGTTATAGTGGATACTGACAGTTTTCCAAATGGTTGTATCAGTTTGCATTATCATAGACCAAATGGGAGTTGAGGTTGGCTCACATCCTCCTCAACACTTCATATTTTCTACCTTTTTCATTTTAGTCATTCTGGTTGGTATGTGGTGTTACCACATTTTTATTATTTTAGTTATATAATCAGTGAGTGGGCTTTGAAATTTTGCTTTATTTTATCCCTTCCATCTAAATAGAGCATTCATTTCTGCATTGGTTGCTCAAGATCTTTTAATATTCTATGTTTATGTTTTATAATTGTGAAATTAGCCAACATATTTGACTAATTTACCTTCTAGTACTGTTCTACTTCATTTCTTTCACTCAAGTATCATCGGTTTTATGCAGGATTATCTCCTTGTAATGAATTTTGCTGGTATCAGATAACTTCGTTGACAGCTTTTGATTCCTTATTTAAAGAAGAAAGTTTAGCTTAATAGTTTGGTGACTGTTTTACTTTCATCTTTTGATTATTTCTCTTTGATACCTTATTAGACTTGGCTTCTCTCATATTACTTAGTCTTTCTTTTGCTTTGGCTCTTCCTCTCTGTGAACACTCCTGTAAATGTTTATATTTCTCTAGATTGTTTCTTTAGTGCTCTTTGCACTTGAACAGCTCTCCATATTTTTCTTCCTAATTTCAAGATCCCTATATCCAGTTGTTCACTGGATATCATGCATTGAGATTTTTGTGGGGACTTTGGACTTGTATCCATCTTTCCTCTGTCAAACCAACTCTTCCAATATTTCTTAACTTGGTTAATCCAGTTGCCTTTTATTCAGTCTTCTAGGTTAGAAATGCTTATCTTTCTTATCCTCCCACAATTGTCATAACATTCTGTTGATTTTGTTAACATAGGAAGCTCCCTATATACAGTCAGAAACTGAGAACTGTGTCTCTGAAATAGAGATCCTCTGTTTCTCCTACCCCTGCCTTAGTGCAGACCTTTTCATGGTCTAGGCTATTGCTCCAGTTGGTCTTCTTTTTTTTTTTCCTTGACTCATCCTTCTTTTTTTGCTCTTTTACAGTCCCTTTGATTATGGAATGCAAACACTAAAAGAATTTAAGTAAAAAATTTACTATTCAAAATTTATAAAATATATAGACAATTAAATTTCAGTTTTTAATAATTGAACTTACAAATAATGGTTTTGTAACTTTGTAGTTTTTATACTTTCGAAATTATTAAAGCTTAAAGTGGCACTCAGACTTTTGGGATGCCCTCTCTTTAAAGATTTTGATAAGTACTGACAAATTGTTACCCAGATATGCAGAGTACTCATTTCCTTATATCTCTTGGAACAGTGGTTATTATTTTTAATGCTAGTTTTTAGTTTGACAGCTGAAAGATGGTATCTCAGCTATGTTTACTTTGCATTTTCTTGATGAATTTTTTTTACTGTGATGAATATTTTTAATATTTTAATTTGTGGTCTTTTTTTTTAAAGATTTTATTTACTTATTTGACGGAGAGAGAGAGAGATCACAAGTAGGCAGAGAGGCAGGCAGAGGGAGAGGGGGAAGCAGGCTCCCTGCTGAGCAGAGAGCCCGATGTGGGACTCGAACCCAGGACCCTGAGATCATGACCCGAGCCGAAGGCAGTTGCTTAACCAACTGAACCACCCAGGCGCCCCTTAATTTGTGGTCTTAATTGGTAATCATATCAAATGCTATGTTTGATATTAGCTACTATTTGTAACTGCACTTTGTAACTGTCAAAAATACTGTGATACGCATTTTACTGTATTACCTGTTTTAATCCTTTCAACAACTGTTTCAACTGTAGGTATTTTATGGATGAGGAAGCTAATTGTAGAGGGGAAAAGTGACTTGTTCAATGCTACATAGTTAGGAAACTCATTTTCTATAATCTGTTGTTATACTATATGCTTTCATCTTTTGTTAGAGAAGGGAGATTGAATATTTGCATTTTCTATAATCTGTTATTATACTATATGCTTTTACCTTTTTTTAGAGGAGGAAGATTGAATATTTGCATTTATAGGGGATTGGATTAAATTTATATGTACTCTGGACCCCAGGAACAAATGGCTATGATTTATCTACGTTTTTTTTTTTAAAGCAGAATGATCAAGTTTGTTATTGATTGGGTTAGAGAGAGGAATTAAAGATTTTAGTGAGTTTGGTTCTAATTAGAATCTTTAAATTTAAGTTTAGAGCTGGAAAGATCCTAAAATATTTCTCAGATTCTATTCCATTGCACACTGTTGTGGGAAATCTTCATATTTCCTGACAACATAAGTTTGGGTAATACTTAACGTTTTTATTAGCAGAGAAACTTTTACTCTGTTTATCCTAGAATTTCCCAAATCATTTGGTGCACTGTTTGGTTCATATCTTGTGGAATATCTCAAAGTACATGAGTTTGAAACAAAAGCTGATGTGGTCTATTCTTTCATTTTATAAGGGTAGGAAATAGAGATCCAGTTTTGTTCATTGTGTTACCTGAGATCTAACTGACACAGGATAAGCTACTTAATGACACAGGATAATCCAGTCATTCTTTTGTACCACATTCCTCTAATAATGCTAATGTAGTGTTAATACTTATTTTCATATATTATGTATAAAAGTTTAAAGCATAATTGAGTGTAGTTTCTTTTATATTCCCATTTAGTCCAATTATTAGCCTTAGACTCTGAGAAATATATGTATAGTTTTTAAAATTCTGCAAGTTATGTACATATGAAATAGCCTAACTCATTTAGCATGAATATATATCTATAACCACTTGAGTGTGTTTAATGATAGAAATGAAAAGTCTTTTTTCTGTAGTTAACATGTCACAAATGTTTGGTTTAGTTTCTGTAGAAAATGTTTCCTGACTGCAATGAGAGAAAGCGGAATACATTGTCCCCTCTGTCGTGGAAATGTGACTAGAAGAGAGAGAGCATGTCCTGAACGGGCCTTAGACCTTGAAAATATCATGAGGAAGTTTTCTGGTAGCTGCAGATGCTGTGCAAAACAGGTAGAGTAAATGTGACATAGCTCTTCTTTGAAAATCAAATTCATATTTTAATTTTCTTGGTAGGTGCTGGTTTGAAGAGAAAGAAGTTACTTAAATTGGGTAGAAAGGCCAAAAAACCTGATTATAGATCTTGATAGATCATAGGCTTATTGAGAAGAGACTGAAAGATACAATCTGTGAATTTGTCATAATTTTTAGCATGGCATTTTTCTCAAAATAATTGCTCATTGATTACCTACTAAATGAACTAAGTGAACAAACTGGCATTTAACTCATTTAAATCCCATTCTGGTACAAATTGTGATGGTAGCAGCATCATTATTGCAATTTTATACATAGAAATGGGCCAAATGGATTTCTGTAGTCAAGGAACTCTCTAGCTGCCCACTTTACTTGTGTATTTATGTGTTTAAAAAAATCACATATTTTGCAGAAAACTAATTTTTAAGGAACAGGTGAGAAAATCAGGTGTTGGGAAATAACTGTCGTTAATTCTCCAGTCTGGATTTTATTCTGTTTATTTGAAGAGGGAGGGAAGTAGTGAGGGGTAGTTGGGCTTTGAGTATATCCATGTGTTTATGGATTTATTGCAGCTACTTTTTCAAACAGCTAATAAAGTCAGTGAGCAAAACCAGTTGCTTTTTCATGCATTCACACAAATCAGATCTGCTTTTCCATCTTTTTGAGGGAAGTGTTAACTGACAGGGCAATGAAGTGAAGCTGGAAAATACACTTGAGAGATTCAGGCTCTACTTCTCAGTGAGAAACTGAAAAATGTTCCAAGTGTTAACCTGGGAACCTAATTTTTTTTTTTAAAGCACTCTCTAATTCTGTCAGGTTTTAATAAAGAATAAGGAAATGCCCAATACCATAAAGCAAACCTATTACTGCTTTTAATGCACCTTTTTTTTGGTCTATTATTAGTAGCATAGTTTCAGGTATAAAATTAGTATCTTTTGCAGTGAGTTCACATCCGCATCTAATGGACAGAAACTTATAAACTTATTACTTATTTACTTATTTATTACTTAATTTCTACTTAAGAATTAAGTCATTTACTTAAAAATCTACAATGGAATATTTGGTTGGTTATGTTTATCTTGCTTTTCTCCTATTGACAGTATCTCAAATCTTATGACTTCTGTTTGAAATTAAAAGTCACATTACATTTTGATCAATAATTTACAGATTAAATTCTATCGCATGAGACATCATTACAAATCTTGTAAGAAGTATCAAGATGAATATGGTGTTTCCTCTATCATTCCAAACTTTCAGATCTCTCAAGATTCAGTAGGGAACAGGTAAGCAATATTTATTCTTAAAAAGAGAATTTTTATAGTTGAAATGGAATTGTTTGGGGAACTATATGATAAAGTATTTTTGTTTTGGGGTATGTACGTGTGTTTAAGGTATTTTGCCAAATAGCAGATTTATAACATTTGTCTTCAAGCTTGTTTAACTCCTGTAAGATTTCATCTTTATGATGTACTTAAGCTTATGTTATTTAAAAATAATTCTAAGAAAAAAAATCTACATTTCTTTGAATAAAAAAGAGTTAAAGGCTGTTTTCTTTTGCAGCTGAAATTACTTGAAAACTAAAGAAAATCCCCTCAGCTAAAACCTTTATTTGCTGTATGAGAAATAGAGTTGTTTAAAATTTTAATTCTTATAAGAAAATGTCATGTAAAAGTGAGACATGGTACTATTAAATTCTTATTTCTGTTTTAGTGTCCCTGCCCCTTTTAAACTACATTTTGGTTTGCTTTATCTTATTGTCTCTGATGTATGTGTATTAAACATTTTATGAAATGTACTTTACACAGAGTAATGACCAAAATGTAACTGTATGATTTTTAAAATAGTGATAAAACAAATATCCAGTTACCCTCTATAACCCAGATTAAAAAATAGAACATTCTTCAGGGTCTTAGAATCTCCTTGTGAGCCCATATCCTTTTGAACCACATACTCCCAGAGGTAGCCACTCTCCTCTTTTTTAGGTTATTCATTCCCTTGCTTTTTTTTGTAATATTACCACCTATGGATATATCCCTAGACATGAAGTGCTTAGTTTTTAACTTCGTTTTTAAACAGTCAATAATCGCAAATATACACATAGTTTTTGTGTAGTTTTTGTGCCTAAGGAAAGGCAGTATTGGCAGTAGTATAGAAAGGCTCCCAGGAGACAGTGTTATGCAGTCTCTCTTAAGATTTTATTTCAGTAGCATTTCATGTGTTGCTAATTTTCAGTAATTAACCACTTTTTTTTTCAAGATTTTATTTATTTATTTGACAGAAAGAGATCACTAGTAGGCAGAGAGGCAGACACAGGGGAGGGGGAAGCAGGCTCCCTGCTGAGCAGAGAACCCAAGGCTCAATCCCAGGACCCTGAGATCATGACCTGGGCTGAAGGCAGAGGCTTAACCCACTGAGCCACCCAGGCGTCCCAGTAATCACTCTTTTTTTTTTTTTTTTTTAAGATTTTTATTTATTTATTACAGAGCTAGAGACTGAGAATGAGAGGGGAGAAGGTCAGAGGGAGAAGCAGACCTCCCGCAGAGCCGGGAGTCCGATATGGGACTCGATCCCGGGACTCTGGGATCATGACCTGAGCCGAAGGCAGTTGCTCAACCAACTGAGCCACCCAGGCGCCCCCCAGTAATCACTCTTAAGCGCTCGTACTGTAGGCTTCTCTACTCATATGAAACTGTTCTAGTCTTTAGTAATTTTCTGATTGCCTAGTCTGCAAAATTCTTTTAGATTCTCATTTTACTTAGTGTCATTGGATGAAATGGGTCACTCCTGTTCTGTAATTTAAAAAAGAAATCTCAGGTTCTTTCATCCCTGTGCTTTCTTTATCATACTTCTGCTGTATTGAAATTACTCAGTTTGTTATTAACCCAGTAGGTTCTTAAGTGTGAGGTGGTGTTTGTCTTGTTTAACATTGTATCTGTAGTTCTTGGCAAAGTTCCTGGTATGTATGATTTGTGTAATCACTGCTTGTTAAAGGACCAGAGTTTCTTCTCAGAAGTTTTGCTGCTTTCTCCTTTACCTTTCAGATCCAATTTGATTCCTGATACGAGTATTCCTCATCTGTGCTTTTCTTCTAACACTATTGTCACTTCCCTAGCTTGAGCCTTCATCATCTGTCACTTGAACTATTACAATAGTCTTTTTTGTTGGTGGTCCTCCTCAAACCTGTCCTACATACTGTTGCCAAAGTAGTATTTCACAAGTGCGATTCTGATCTCTTTCTCCATGCTTACACCTTCCTCCTTGTACCTTGCCCATGACTTAAAATGACCCCATAGCAGTGTTTCTCATCCTGAACTGCATGGACCAGTAAGGACTCTGTGAACTACCTAAACTGCCAAATATTTTGTGTATGCGTGTTTTTCTGGAGAAAGAATGTTGAGATTCTCAAGAGGATCCAAGATCTAAAATCCAACAACTGTTTTATCAGACAAAATTCTTTATTCTAAAGCCGTTTTTGATCTGGCACTTGCCTTGCGTTTTTTAGCCTTTCTCTTTCTTGGCTAACCATCATAGTATCATATGTCTTAGCTATATTGAATTATTTGTATCATTTCCTTGCCATCCTTGAGAAGCAGTATAAGTTAGCAATTTTAAAAAAATGAATGGGTCCCAGGCTGTCACTTACTAATGGTATGATCGTGGCAAGAAACTACATCTCAGTTGTCTCATCTGTTTTAAAAGGGGGAATGGTAATATTATTAGTATCTCATTAGATTGGGAGCCATTAAATAGGTTAATAAAGGCAAAGCATATTGACTAGTACCTTGCTTGGTAAATGGTAATTTTTAATTATCACTCTCTTCATTCCCTCACCTCCATACTTTTACCAGTAGTAGTCCCTTTTCCCACCACCCCAACCCACACTTTGCCAGTCAGTGGACTTTTTCTTCTCTTTGAATATTTAGACCAAGTGTTAATCACTCTGTAAAATCTTCCCTAACCTCTAGAATTTCTTCCTTTTGGACAAACGTTCTTTATTCTCTAACTAGATCCTCTAACACTTTATTATATTTATTTGTTTACTCTCTTTCTTTTTAAAATCTAGAATGGGCTTCTTGGTCTTACTTATTTTTATATCCTATGCAAAATTCTAATTGTAATGGAAAAATTGGGTTTGTGTATGAATTATTAGTAAGGAAATTGGTGAAGGAAGGAAAAGAAAGTTGTTTTTGGTTTTGGTTTTGTTTTGTTTTTTAATGGTAGGAAGTAGAAGATCGGAAACCAGAGTATAGTCAAGGTCTTGGGAGGAGGGAGATAGTATGCTCAAATTAGATATTTTGAGGAGAACTTAGTAAATGGACTATTTTCAAAGAATAAGGTGTTGGGTACACTATTTGAGAAGCTGGAAATCACAAGTAGTGATGTACTCTGGGTCTGCTGAAAGCAGGGGAGGGGAGGAAGTAGATACCAGAACTTGGAGAAAGTGTGCTGTATAGAGAGGGCAGTTGGGAGTAATGCAGTCTGCTGAGGCAGTTTTGCTAGGGAGGAGTCTGGGAAATAAATATCCTAACTCTCCTCTTATTTTACCCTCCCAATTGCCTGCTGGGCTGAACCCAACTGGCAAGCAGAGAGGGGAGCCTATTATTGCAGGTTAGTCTCTCAGTACACAAAGCATGGTGGAAAATGGAGAGAAGATCTGGAGGGGCAGAAGATACCCAGCATATACAGATTTCAGTTAGTAGTCAAATATATTGTAGTATCCTATCAACTATGTTTCATAGCTTCCAAGTAGCTAGTACAAAGAAAAAAACATCCATTATGTTATTAACATTGACTGTGATATTGTAAACAAAATGTTTCTAATGAAAAACAGCTATTCCTGATACTAAAAGAAATGATACTGAAATGATTTTGCCCATAGCATCCTCAAAAGAAGAAACTATGCAGTTAAACATCATCTTTCTTGTGTTAAATACAAAACAAGTTACATAGGGCTGTGATTTAAAGGCCTCCTTCAAGGTAGCATATGATAATACTTTATTGTTGTTAAAACTTTTCTTCCAGGGGTTTTTCTCTCATATTCTGGCTTAATCTTGGTGTGATGGTAGAATGGAGAGGATCTGAATATTCATGCAGTTCTCCATGGAGATCATTGCTAGCAGCTAAGCTTTTGATAAACAGCTCAGTTTGGATAGTTTAAGGTCTTACTCTTTGCCAACTAACTGGAGAACAGATACATTTTATATTGCTGATTAAGAACAAAACCATGAAATTAATAGCTGAGCAGGATTTGGTGGCATTTTATGAAAATTCATTGCTTAATAAAGACCTCTCTGTGGCAGAGTCAAAGGACTACCTAAGAGTAGATCATGTGTTTTCTCAGAATATAGTTTACAGTATTCTGTCGTAAGTACAAATGGATGATTTAAACTCTGAACTCTATGACTGTGGAAGTTCTTAAAATGGTATTTGCATGTACCTATCTCAGTAGTAAAAAAAAAAAATTCAAAATAAATCCATAGATCATTTTATTAATTCAAGATTTATTGTACTTTTAAACTACTGGGCATACTCTACATGTTCTATAATATACAGGTATGAGTAAAACAGACACAGTCCCCTTTTCTGTATATATAAAAGTTTAACTTCCTGTTGAATAATCCAAGATAAACTAGCCCACTAGTTTCAGTCAGATCATTCAGGCTGTAACTATTTACTATAAAGTAATAAATGTTAGAGGATATTTAATAAAATTATTGCATTAGTATGGGGTAGTTTGTCATGATAATTATACAGCTGTGCTAGTTGTTTGAGGCCATTTCTTACTTGATAATAATAAAATTCTGGCTTTTAACATGTAAGAGTGTATGCTGTTTTCTTTAGCCTCTAGAAGTGAGGAAAAGGAGGAGAGGGAGGGAAGATGCATATAATCATTGAGATACCAGACACATTTTATCTTCTTGGAAATTGTTTGGTCTGGTTGTAGGCTTTTCTTATTAATTTTGACTCTTTGAAAATATAAATCAGTAGGTGCATACAGTTTAGTCCAAATACAGCTCTTCACAAAGACTGAAAGACTGAAAGTTACAAGCAGTCTTATGTTATTCCTAACAGATTTCTCTCCAAGATGTTGAACATTTTAAGTAACTAATTAATTTTTTTTTTCAAAAGAGAGGACCTGTGAATGGGGCAGGAGGCTTGGCGGGGGCGGGGGGTGGGGGCGGCGGGCAGAGTGAAAGGAGGAGAGAGAATCTTAAGCAGGCTCCATGTCAAGTGAAGAGCCTGTGACCCTGAGATCATGACCTGAGCCAAAATCAAGAGTCAGACTCTGGGGATCCTGGATGGCTCAGTTGGTTAAGCTGCTGCCTTCAGCTCAGTGAGTCTCAGCTCTGGAGTCCTGGGATCGAGTCCCATATAGGGCTTCCCCTGCTCTGCAGGGAGCCTACTTCTCCCTCTCCCTCTGCCTGCTGCTCCCCTTGCTTGTGCTCTCTCTCTCTCTCTCTCAAATAAATAAATAAAATCTTTAAAAAAAAAAAAAAAAGAGTTGGCGCTTAACCAACTGAGCCACCAAGGCTAAATAACTCTTCATTAAGGAATCTGGTACAAATATTAGATAAAATGGCTTTTCCTTATTTATAAGCATTCTTTTTTTTTTTAAAGATTTTATTTATTTATTTGACAAAGAGAAAGAGATCACAAGTAGGCAAGAGAGGCAGGCAGAGGGAGAGAGGGAAGCAGGCTCCCTGCTGAGGAGAGAGCCTGATGCAGGGCTCTATCCCAGGACCCTGAGATCATGACCTGAGCCAAAGGGAAAGGCTTAACCCACTGAGCCACCCAGCCCCTATAAGCATTCATTGTATCTTGTAGATGCCAATCCTTTATTCCATGCATTACAAGTATATATATATGTGTGTGTGTGTGTGTGTATACACATATACACATATATATTTATTTATTTACTCAGAATTAAATAGGGTTTTTTGCCATTTTGTAAAACCCATAAACATAGACCTTGAGATTTTTCTTCATATTTTTAAAAGACTAGAAATGAGATACTTTAGTATTTTGAAAACTTTGCTTTAAGGAGTATTGCAATTTAATTTAGCATTAAATGGCATAGTCATACATAATTTCAATTCTTTTTTCTTCCTTTTATTTTTTTTTCTTAGGTTTTATTTATTTAAGTAATCTCTACTTCCAACATGGAGCTCACAAACCCTAGGATCAAGATTTTCACACCCTTCCAACTGAGCCAGCCAGGGCCACCTTTACTTTTTTTTTTAATTTTGGAAAAGATACTTAACATGAGCTAGGTAGCTATCCTCTTAACAGATTTTAGTGTTCTTATCTATTGTCATGGTGTTGTACAACAAATCTCTAGAACCTATCTTGCATAACTAACGTTTTATACATATTGATTAGTACCTCCCCATTTCACTGTCTCCTAGTCTCTGGCAACCACAATTCTGTTCTTTGCTTCTGTGAGTTTGACTGTTTTGCATAGTTCATGTAAATGAAATCACATGGTACTTGTGCTGTGACTGGCTTATTTAACTTAGAACATTCTCAAGGTTCATTCATGTTGCCATTTGCAGGATTCATTGATTTGCAGGATTTCCTTTTTTTATTTTTATTTTTTTTAAAGATTTTATTTATTTGAGAGAGGGAGAGAGAGAAAGCATGAGAGGGGAGAAGAAGGTCAGAGGGAGAAGCGGACTCCCCATGGAGCCAGGAGCCCGATATGGGACTCGGTCCTGGGTCTCCGGGATCATGACCTGAGCCGAAGGCAGTTGCCCAACCAACTGAGCTACCCAGGCGCCCTGCAGGATTTCCTTTTAAGATTGAATAATCAATTTATGTATATACCACGTTTTCTTTATCTATTCATATCTTTGTGTCTTTATTCACATTCACAATGTTTCTGCCTCCTGGCTTTTATGAATAGCACCATAGTGAACATGGGAATGCTAATATTTCTTCACAATCCTGATTTCAGTTGTTTTGGGTAAATACCCACAAGTAAGGTTGCTGAATCATATGGTAGTTTTGTTAGTTTGTTGAGGGGGAAGCTTCCTACTGTTTTTCAAAGTGGTTGTACCATTTTTGCATTCCCACCTACAGTGTACAAAGGTTCCAATTTTTTCCACACCCTCACTAATATTTGTCTTACGTTCTTTTGATAATAACTCTCATAACAGGTTTGAGTTGATAGCTCATTGTGGTTTTGATTTGCATTTCCCTGTTGATTAGTGACCTTGAGCATCTTTCCACATACCCCTTGGCCATTTGTATATTATCTTTGGAGAATTATTCAAGTTTTTAGCCCATTTTATAATTGGGTTGGTAGTTTCTTTGCTTTTAAGTTGTAGGAATTCCTTATATATTTTGGAGATTAACCCTTTATCAGATACATGGTTTATAATTTCTCTCATTCCATAGGTTGTCTTTTCACTCTATTGGTTGTTTCCTTTGTTGTGCAGAAGCTTTTTAAGTTAGGTAGTCTTCTTTGTCTATTTTTGCTTTTGTTTGCTGATTGCAAATATCTTTGCTCAGTTTTTGGCTAGTCTTGTTATATTATCTTTTGACATACAAAAATGCAATATTTTTATTTGTATGTGTGTATATATATAATTTTTTAAATGATTTTTGCATTTTGTGTCATGCTTAAGAAATATTTTTCCTATGTCAAAGTTGTAAGCTATTTTCTTCTTTAATATTTTAAAGCTCTGCTTTTCACATTTATTTTGGATGTATAATGTGAGGTAGGAAAAATTTTCCCCATGTGATTAGCCATTTGTCCCAGTACCATTCATTGGGTCAGTTTTTTCTCACAGATTTACAGTGCCATTTCACTCCTACACATCTCTCTGTTCTTTTCTGTTGGTTCATTTGCTTATTTCTCTAATATCAGGTTATTTTAATTACTGCTGCTTTAACAATAAGTTTTAATGTCAGGTAAGGAAAATTTCATTTCTTGGTTTACTTATAAAATTGTTTCTACTGTTCTTGTCCCCTTGATATTCCATATAAATTTTAGGATCAGACTTCTGAGTCTCCTGAAAATCTCTGTAGAGATTTTGATCAGAAGCATTATAGAGGTTGAATTCATTGAAATCATAGATTTGGAGGGAATTGACATCATATGATCCTGATTTTCCCTGCTAGAAATACAGCCTGTCTTCCCCAATTTTTTTTTTTTTTTAAGATTTTTATTTATTTATTAGAGAGCGAGAGACTGAGAATGAGAGGGGAGAAGGTCAGAGGGAGAAGCAGACTTCCCGCAGAGCCGGGAGTCCGACATGGGACTCGATCCCAGGACTCCGGGATCACGACCTGAGCCGAAGGCAGTCGCTCAACCAACTGAGCCACCCAGGCGCCCCCCAATTTTTTTAATGTGATTTTTTTTTAAGATTTTTATTTATTTATTTGACAGAGATAGCAAAAGAAGGAACACAAGCATGGTAGAACTGGAGAAAGAGAAGCAGGTTCCCCACTGAACAGGCAGCCTGATGTGGGGCTTGATCCCCACATGCTGGGATCATGACCTGAGCCGAAGGCAGATGCCTAATGACTGAGCCACCCAGGCACCCCCCTCCCATTTTTTTAAAAAATATATTTTTTTATTCATTTGAGAGAGACAGTGGGCACAAGTGTGGGGACTGGGGGGGGGGGTGGCACAGAGGGAGAGGGAGAAGCAGAGTCTGCCATGGGGCTCCATCCCAGGACCCTGAGATCATGATCTGAGCTGAAGGTAGACCCTTAACCAACTGAGCCACCCAGGTGCCCCATCTCTTTTTTTAAAAGAGCATGTTTTAAAAATGTACTGAAAGAATTCCATTTAGAGCATGTCTAAATATGTTTTGTTACATCTTTTCCTAGTAAAACTTTTGTTGCTATGCAGGTGGATTTTTTTCCTGTTTTGTAATCTAAGTGATTATTACTAGTGAGTAGGAACAGATTTTTATGTTAAGGTTGTATTTAGCAACTGTTGACTTATTAGTTCTGATAGTTCCAAATAATTTACCTGTAGATTCTTTTGGACTTATGTGGAAAAATTTTTTTTTAATGTGATTTTATTTCTTAGTGCTTCATGTCATAATTTATTGCATTAACTAGGATCTCTATCCAATATTAAATAGCAGACACTTTTTTCTTGTTCTTGATTTTAAGTGGGAATGCATCTAAAATTTTACTATTATTATGTTTACTGTAGTTTTTTAACATAGATATTTTTTATCTGTGTTATAATGATATCACTCTGAATTTAAGATTTCCCCATTAAATGGTTCTGTTAAAATCAGAATCTTTTATGGAATTAAAACTTATACATTTGACACCATTCCCAGGTATTCTGATACCTAAAGTGAAGGCATTTGTATTTTTTAAAGTATTGTGAACAATCAGGATTTTTTAAAAAGATTTTATTTATTTATTTGACAGAGAGAGATCACAAGTAGGCAGAGAGGCAGGCAGAGAGAGAGGGGGAAGCAGGCTCCCTGCTGAGGAGAGAGCCCGATGCAGGGCTCAATCCCAGGACCCTGAGATCATGACCTGAGCCAAAGGCAGCTTTAACCCACTGAGCCACCCAGGCGCCCTGATAAGGACTTTTTTTGTTTTTGTTTCCATTATAGAGGTTGAATCTTACTGAATGGTTGTTCTGCATCAAATGAAATGATCTTTTAAAAATTTTAATTGATATTACGGTGCCAGTAATAGATTTTCTGTTGTTGAACTCATTCATGCATTTCTGGAGTAAATGAATAGGTTACAGTAGTATCCCAGACATGGTAGAGGATGATTAGGAAGGGCTGGAGTGATGATAATGACAGTTATAATGGAAAATAGAGAACTGTAATGGGAGAGGGAAGGGAGAAAGCATTTGAAAAGGATATTAAATTTGATATTAAAATGTTTTAAATCACTTTTGTGATTGTATACCCCATCAGTGAAAAAATCAAGCATGCATTCCTAGTATATGTATGTTTATTTAAAAACTGTGCATGTGGGGCACCTGGGGGCTCAGTTGGTTAAGTGTCTGATCTTGGTTTCAGCTCAGGTAATGGTCTCCAGGTTGTGAGATCTAGCTCTGCATCAGGATCCGCGCTCAGCAGGGAGTCTACTTCTCTCCCTCTGCCTCTCTCTGTGCTACCACTCTCCCTCTCTTTCTAAAATAAATAAATCATTTATTTATTTGTTTGTTTGTTTGTTTATTTGTTTGACAGAGAGAGATCACAAGTAGGCAGAGAGACAGGTGGAGAGAAAGGAGGAAGCAGGCTCCCCGCTGAGGAGAGAGCCCGACGCAGGGCTCAATCCCAGGACCCTGAGATCATGACCTGAGCCAAAGGCAGAGGCTTTAACCCACTGAGCCACCCAGGCGCCCCTAAATAAAGAAATCTTAAATAAAGTAAAAATAAAATAATAAAAACTATGCATGTATTTTACAGTACTAATACTTTACATACATTTATTTAAAGCATGCAAAATTTAAGTGAGATAAAAATGAAATTGTTACTTTAAAAATAAGTTTATTTAATGGTGTAAGATTTTTATTACTGTTTTAGTAATATTTTTACTAAAACCAATGTTGTTGACTATACTTTCTAGAAATTTTTTTTTAAAGATTTACTTAGAGCACACATATACGTGCATGAGTTGGGGTGTAGAAGGAGAGGGAAAAGGAGAGAGTCTCAAGCAGACTCCCTGCTGAGCTCGGAACCTGTCACAGGGTTCAGTCTTAGGACACTAAGGTCATTACCTGAGCTGAAATCAAGAGTTGGACACTTAACTGACTAAGCCACCCAGGTGCCCCCTAAAATTTTTTTAAATCTTAGTTTAACACTGTGACATAATCAAAGATTTGGAACTAAGTTCTCTTTACAGTGATACTTGATTTTGCTGACTGTCATGGCCGAAAAAGATATGTACCATACAAAAGCTTATAGATCCAAATGGAAGAAGTATGTCATAGGTTGAGCTTATAAAATTTTCAGTTCCATTCACTCAATGTCAAAAGGGCTTTTGTTTAAATTTTCATTTTCCCTAATGATGTTACAGTTGTTCTTATAAACCAGTCAGAAGTTGTTACAGTGTTTTTAAAGGGCACATTCAAAACCCAGTAATTATATTTATTTGGAAGATTTTATTTGTTTTTTATTTTTTATTTTTTTAAGTAAGCTCAATGCCCAGTTTGGGGCTTGAACTCAGAGCTCTGAGATTAAGAGTCTCATGCTGTACCGACTGAGCGAGCCAGGCGCTCCTATTTGAAAGATTTTAAAACCAATTAGAAAAATATGTTACCAAGTTTAAAAATACAGATATGAGAGTTAAAAAAAATAGGTGACACATACTGTTTTCGGTGACAGATTCATAACATCTCTTTAATAAATGCAGTCTCCATAATTTGAGTTTATTTTAAAAAGGTGTTTAGTCTTTACATTGTTAAAATGCCACCTTTACCTGAAGAGACAGATTAGCATCTGCTGGAAAGGTATAGAAAATAGTGGTTTACTAGTCTCCTCTTTGGGTGTGAAAACTTGGAAGCTTGCTTGCTGGCTTAGCATAGGATAGATGTGTGTAGAGAGATAACATGGTTATCCTCATAGAAGGGACTGTCACTGGGAGGGTGTCTACACCAAATACAACTTTGTTGTATTTAGCTTTATTATGAAAAACAAGTAAAAAAAGAAAATTCAAAAAGAAAAGAACATTTGTTTGGCAGCTGGTAATGGTTGTTTTTTTATAAAAAAAATGAATAAGCAGTTTTCTAGGTTTAACGACTTTTAATTCTGATATTGAGATATAAGAGCAGACCTCTGCATGGTACAGTTTTTTGCCCACTACCTTTCTCATTTCTGTTAATGTTTCTACTATTGAAAGGCCTTGTTTCTAAAAAATTTACTGCTCTGATGCTATTCTGTAATGTGTAAGTGTCAGTCCCCATTCGGAATGTACCTACTCTTCTTTCTATATTTCTCTAATACTGCATGTGACATATGGCATCAGGACAGGATCCCACTGAAGATGTCAGATTGTTCTGTATATTAAATGTTGGAAAGCCTAGTTCCTTTTTTGGAAAATATGAACATAATGAACATTTAATTTTTTAAAAAAAGATTTTAGTTATTTATTTGACAGAAAGAGATCACAAGTAAGAACAGAGGCAGAGGGAGAGGAGGAAGCAGGCTCCCCGCTGAGCAGAGAGCCCGATGTGGGGCTTGATCCCAGGACCCTGAGATCATGACCTGACCCAAAGGCAGAGGCTTAGCCACTGAGCCACCCAGGCACCCTGAACATTTAAATATTTTCCTAAACCTACTCTGCTTTGGAGGCTGCAACTTTAAACCACATTCTAGTTACAAGTCACAAAGTTCACAGATTATTGTTTCTGCCTCAGCTTTCAAAAACTAGGTAGTCTAGGTAGAAGAGTCTCTTTCAAAGTCTAAAGAACCTGGAGAAATATATCATGCCTGGGATTTTAAGATAATTCTGCAAAATTCTATATATATATTTGTAACTGCATAAATTAATTTAAAAAGGATGTAAATAAAGATTTAATAAGCAATTTTCTTATCAGAATTTATTTAAAAAGAAATGTTATAATTGTTTCATAGTTCAGAACTATTTGAAGTTTAGGCTTTTTTTTTTTTTTTTTTTTAATTTATTTGAGAGCGAGAATGAGAGAGAGCAAGCATGAGGGGGGGAGGGTCAGAGGGAGAAGCAGACTTCTTGCTGAGCAGGGAGACCAATGTAGGACTCGATCCCAGGACTCCAGGATCACAACCTTAGCTGAAGGCAGTCGCTTAACCAACTGAGCCACCCAGCAGGCGCCCCAGGCTTTTTTTTTTTTAAAGAGAGAGGGCGTGCTTGCGCAAGTGGGGGGTTGGAGAGGGGGAGAGAGAGAATTTCAAGCAGGGTCCATGCCCAGCACAGAACCTACATGGGGCGCGATCTCACAACCCTGAAATCTTGACCTAAGGCCAAAATCAAGAGTTAGATGCTTAACAGACTGAGCCACCCAGGTATCCTGAAGTTCAGGCTTTTAAAAAATTTCGGACTAGTCATTTCATTAGCAATTCAAGTTATTGAATCTGTACTGTGCTTTATTACTTGAGATATTAACTTTTCCCCCTCTGTTTCTTAAGTAATAGGAGTGAAACATCTACATCTGATAACACAGAAACTTATCAAGAGAATACAAGGTAAGCTTTTAAAAATTTTACTACTTTAGTACATAATATCTGGCACTTTATAATAGAATTTTTTAATTAAAATTTTTTTATAAAATGAAACCATCAGATGTAATGCTAGACTAGCAATTAAGAATTAAATGCTGCTGCTGCAAAAAAAGAAATGCTGCAAATGCTTTTACAGATCACATTAAATTAGAATAGTTTAGATCTCCTTTTTTACTGTGGTCAGGTTTCTTCCATGCATAATTTAGGTAGAGATGTCATTATTAAACTGTCCCTTGCTGAAATTCTGAGGTATATTAAACTTCAGTGATGCGTGACCCTCAAAATATTTTGAAATGTCTATCATTCTGATGATTGATACTTTTGTTTTTCACTTTTCCTATGAATTTTGTATGTTAGATTCCTATAGACTGGGATAGACTCAAGATCTGACCTTAATAGGAATCTTTTTAAAAGTTTTGAGTTCTTAGATATAGGACACCACAGGGTATTTACAACTGTCTAGAGAGTTACAGTGACATCTATTGGCCTTACACAAATGACTAAATTTAAGTTATTTGGATATAACTGCTTAATACATGGGACAGCTAGGTTTATTTTGTTTCTGTTTTAGGCCAAAGGCACCATGAAAAAAATGTACTGAAACATTTTAAAGGGTACTGTAAACTGAGATTGTTTGGGAACTTCTGTTGTAGATCATTTACTGAAAATAGTTTTCAAATGAGGAAATCTGAATAATAAATATACTTTTTAAAAAAGAAACTTAAAGTAATTGGTCAAAGAATAGGAAAGGATCATTTTTATGTTATGATTTCACCTTAAGTACATTTCATTTATAATTATTTTATAGTTCTTCTGGGCATCCTACCTTTAAGTGTCCCTTGTGTCAAGAATCCAATTTTACCAGACAGCGTTTACTGGATCATTGTAACAGTAATCACCTATTTCAGATAGTTCCTGTGGTAAGTACCTATGTTAAAGACAGTCTTCTGTTTAAATATGCTGTTCCATTTATTTCACTTCTTGTGTATAAGGGAAAGTAGTTGATTCAAATTTGGATGGGGCATTATCGATAAGGTAGACTTTTGTCAACAACAAATTGATGACCAGAAGCAAAATGAGATATTTAAAATTCCAGTAACTCACTTATAGAAAGGGAGATGGTTATTATAAGGCTGATGTAAGAGAGTAGCCTGGAGGAGAGTGAAATCTTGGAAGGCAAATTGGGGATTTTCATTTGAGGAATGGCAGAACCAACCTCTACTGGGACCTCTCAATTTCTTAGTGTGTAGGATGTAGACAACTGGATCTGGTCTGATGGATCTGCTTCAGGTGAAAGCACTTATAAAAAAGAAGAAAGTCAGTAGGTATTTTCAATTGTATCCTTGCAGAATCTAGTATATGAATGCATAAAGCACGGAAGGAAAAGAATCATACTTTCTTTTTGATGCATACATATCTTTTTGATGCCATTTTGAGGCTGTGTAAGAAAGGGGTGAGACCTTTTTGGTGAATGAGGGAGACAGAGTGTAGTGCGGGATTCCAGCATTGTGTTAATGGTCCTACAAGTCCTCTTTTGGAACATGAGTTACACAGGTAAGTGATTTTAACTGTGGATGGTACAGGAGAAGCTGAGCTGGAAGAGATATTTCCTTTTTAGCTGTACATTTTGATATATATTTTCTCCAGAAATAAGAGTAGGAGAAAATTTTATAAATAAAATAAGGATTATATGTATTTCTAAGCAGTTTTAGTTGGTTGTGCTAGAAAAAGTTGTGAAAGAATAGGCCTCAGTAACTACTGAGGCTACCCTTAAACTCTTACATAGCACTAAGGGAGACACACCACCTACTCTGCTCATTAGGGGACAGTCAGTTACTATTAAATAAATACAATTGCCAAAGATCTCCAGGAAAAATCTCACATTTAAGATATTTGATTTGTTTTATATTGTATTGGCAGATTTTTGTTCCTGCTTTATTTTCAAAACAGCACAAACTTTGGTTAGAGTCCATTTACCAAGTTTCTTCTTACTTAATTTGAGTGTATCATCCATTCACTTTTTAGCATGTCCTTCATTTAAAACATTAAGGATACGATTTAAAGTTTACTTCACTTTCATTTTACTTATAAATAAAATTAAGCTAATAGTAATTATAGTTATTTGTGTCTCAAATGAGATTACATATTGGTTAATGATACCAACTGTGGTATTATTAAAGGTTGGGTGTGATGTTTCTGTTCAAACAGTTGTGTGATTGGAGATATAAATAATAGAATGCATATCTTTTTATTGTGTTAGATTACTGTAATTTATCTGAGGTAATTTGGTCAGGAAATGATCTTCTCTTGAAATTTGGACCTTCGAAATGGTTTTCATGTAGACATTTTCCGTAACATAAGCTTGTGTTGTTTTAATACTTTCAATAATTAGTATGTTTAGATATTTTCATTATATTTAAAACATTCTGTTTCTCATAGACATGTCCTATTTGTGTGTCTCTTCCTTGGGGAGATCCTAGCCAGATTACTAGAAATTTCGTTAGTCATCTAAATCAAAGACATCAGTTTGATTATGGAGAATTTGTGGTAAGTGAAATTCTTTAAGCTTAAGAAAATACCCTGTAAATATTCAAGTTAAATTAACTTTTTCAATATAGACTTGAGTTTTGAGACAAGCTATTGTATCATACTGTATGGTTATAGAGCAAGTTCTGTTGTATGTATGATTTTTAAAGATTTTATTTATTTATGACAGAGAGATAATGAGAGAGTGAACACAAGCACAGGGGAGCTGGAGAGGGAGAGGCAGGCTCCCCGCTGAGCAGGGAACCCCTTACAGGGTCAATCGCAGGATGCTGGGATCATGACCTGAGCCAAAGGCAGACACCGAATGACTTGAGCCACAGAAGCACCGCAGTGTTGTTTATGTAGTAATATAGGTGAACTCTGGTTTGTGGAAGTGGTACAAGTTGAATGTACTGTTTACTTCCTGTACTAGAGAGATAATTAATGTAAGAAAAGCAAACCCCCAGATTGAACAAAAGAATGATAATTATACCTTCTTAGAGAAGTAAAACTGGTACAACAGATGGAGGAGCATATATTTCTCATGTAGTAGAAGTTGCTTATCATAATAGATTTCTCATATCTACATATGAGACACATTCTTTTTATTTTTATTTTTTAAAGATTTTATTTGAGAGAGAGAGAGTGCATGAGAGAGCAAGAAAGATCACAAGGTGGGGGAGGGACAGGAAGAGAGGGAGAACCAGGCTCCCAGCTGAACAGGGGTTCGATGCAAGGACTCTGGGATCATGGGATCATGACCAAACGCAGACGCTCAACTGACTCAGCCAGCCAGGCGCCCATATTCTTTCTAAAAATGAGGGAGCAGGGGCGCCAGGGTGGCTCAGTGGGTTAAAGCCTCTGCCTTCAGCTCAGATCATGATCTCAGAGTCCTGGCATCGAGCCCTGCATCAGGCTCTCTGCTCAGTGGGGAGTCTGCTTCCCCCCCCCCCCTCTGCCTGCCTCTCTGCCTACATGTGATCTCTCTCTCTCTAATAAATAAATAAAATCTTTAAAAATAAATAAATAAAAAATAAAAATGAGGGAGCATAATTATTAAATAAAGCCAGGTTGAGTAGATTCTGGTCTTAGGTGATGGCTTTAACAGGCATGAGAGAAGTTATATAAAAATGGATCCCTAAAGCAAAACATGGGATTACTTTCTACCTCCCAAATGTGTCATGATAATTTTTTAAAGAAATTAGATGACTTTTGTTTTATTATGAAATTACATTTTATTCAACTGCAGTGAATTAAAACCATATCTAATTCAATATTAATCCTGATAAAGAATGGCTGATACTTATTTTCCAGTTTAGGTAAGCACAGGCATGTGCAATTCTGACAATGACATGAACAGAATTTTTTTTTTCTCTGCTCTCCAGTGTTAAAATTATATCATTATTGATAAAGTTTTTTTTATTTTGTGGAATTTGCATTTTTAGTCATACTGTTTTAAAATAGCACCTCAAACATGTAAAATTCATGTGTACTTTTATGATTTTAGCATTTTTATGAAATTCAGATTCTTAAATTCTCATTTTGAGAAAGTTTACTGTGGAGAACTATGATTTGCAAAACAAAAATATATTTTATGAACCACTTTTGATCTAATTGTCCACTTGTTTTATTTTGCCACAGAAGAGTATGTAATTTTAATTATTTGAGATTGTCAAGTGGAAGCCTGTTTTAAAGCAAACCCATAGAACAATAAATGATAGCAAGTAGAATTAAGTGAAGGAGGGTGGTATAACTAAGATTGAGGGAGCTATAGTTTTTAGCTTCATGTTAGGATTAAGAAGCTGCTGTTTAGTTCTCTTATTCAATAAAGGCTTCTTTTCTTTTTCTTTTTTTTTTTTAAAGATTTTTTTTAATTTATTTATTAGAGACAGAGACTGAGAATGAGAGGGGAGAAGGTCAGAGGGAGAAGCAGACTTCCCGCAGAGCCGGGAGTCCGATATGGGATTCGATCCTGGGACTCCAGGATCACGACCTGAGCCAAAGGCAGTCGCTCAACCAACTGAGCCACCCAGGCGCCCCTAAAGGCTTATTTTCTTTAAAATTAATTTTTTTAGATAATTTGACATTCTTTTCTAGAGATGAAACAATTTATGATCACTTACAACTGTGGGTTACCTTTAACTGTGCTTTTAATTAATGAGCTCATCATAAAGAACCATAACTTTCAAATTTCATTTTCTGCTGATCCCATTTGTTGTTTATCAGTTATACTTAAATAATTACAACTGAACTGAATTACTAAAGTTCAGGTATTTAGGGGCACCTGGGTGGCTCAGTGGATTAAAACCTCTGCCTTCGGTTCAGGTCGTGATCTCAGGGTCCTGGGATCAAGCCCCTCATTGGGGTCTCTCTGCTCAGCAGGGAGCCTGCTTCCCCTCTCTCTCTGCCTGCCTCTCTGCCTACTTGTGATCTCTCTCTCTCTCTCTGTGTCAAATAAATAAATAAAATCTTCTAAAAAAAAAAGTTCAAGTATTTAAATCTGACATTTTAAAGGATAGCATATATTGTAACATAAACCATTTTGAGTGTGTGTAATGTATTCGGCAAAGTATTAAGTAGTGGAGTATGTCTTTCCTATTGACATGTTAATGTCATTGTTTTTAGAATCTTCAGCTAGATGAGGAAACCCAGTATCAAACTGCTGTTGAAGAATCTTTTCAAGTAAACATCTGAAGGCTATAGACATCTTTGCATCTTTGTACCTGCAAGTGCCATCTTTAAGGGGAAAACTACATGAAGTCACCGTTTCAGTAACTTGATGTGTATATTAATAAAAGTAATTCAGTCTATTGATTTAGTTTTTTAATTAAATAAAGGTGGGTCATCTGAAAACTTCATCTTCTTGATAAGTTAAAAATGAGAGTTAGGACATTATCTTTAAAAATTTTGAAATGAACAAAAGGGATTCCATGTTGTACTATCTTTTTTTATATTACACAGTCTTGAATTTTTCCTTATGTTGCTTTTGGAATTTGGTGCAGTTCCTCCCACTGACGTTCTTGTACACAGGTAACACAGTAGCACATTCTGAAAGATGGTGATTGATAGAAACCTACCAAATCTGAGCCAGTTACCAGAGTTGCAGAATGGAGACTTGAAGTGCTAAATGAAACAATCCAAAGGAAACTTTTTTAATACAGATTCTAGCTGAAGAATCCAACTATAAAAAAATTGTATTTATATAATGTTTAGTATTTTTGAAGACTAGTGAGATTTCTTTAATAATTATAACTCTTTAAAAAGTGAAAGTTCATTGTAAAGATATTTCCTTTTTGCCTTAGAGGGAAATACTAAGAGAAAAATTTATTTCTTAGGTGGGAGGTTGGTAATTTCAAATCTTGTTTGTTTGCCTAATTTGTAAGCCTAAAGTATATTAAGCCAAATTATAGCTCTTTGGCCTCAAAATTTTCAGTAGCCAGTATTTCTCTTGAGCTAAGATGAAACTTTGATTAGAAACTTCCAGTTGGTGGTATCATATTCTACATGTATATTTAAATGAGGGGTTTGGCTTCATCTCAGTTTAGAAATTCATTCAAATTAAAGATGTATATGTATATATGCATACACTTTTTTATGTGTATATACACACGCATGCATGCAATTTGTCAGGTTGTATACAAAATTTCTATTAAGATTTTTAAAAATGGACAAGCAATATGGGATTGAGTATCTGATTTGATTAAAATGTTTTATAACACCAAATTTTTGAAAAATAACAACCAAATGCTAAGTGGTCTAGTTGGCTACTGTTACACCTTAAAAGTTGAATTTACACACATAATTACCTTGTTTATATGGTGCTCATTTGTTATTCTCAAAGATAATGCATGACTATGAAGTAATGAGATGGATGCTACCAGCACTCTGTTTCACTACTTCTTAGTCAACACTGGGTTGGTTCTCAGTATTTATTAATAAGAATCATAAAATAACTTGTACTAGAAGGCCTAAATCACAGAATAAAAGAGGAAGAGTGTATTAGCTGACATTCCATACTAATGTGCATTGTTTATGCTTTCTTTAAAATAACTAAAAGAACAAAAAAGAAAATCTCAGTAGTTTGCTGCTAATATATACATATATTGTATGAAAGGGTATATTTTGGTTTTGTTAAAACCCTTGTTGACTTTTCTACAGTGAACATTTTTTTTAACTTGATTTAATAAAAATGTTAATTTTGGAAGTGGAGTTTTGTAAAAACCTTTTTCAGTCAAACGATAATGACTATGGTAGTAATAACAGTCACCAAAAAAGCCATACATCTTGATGAACATATGCCTTTGTTCTGTCATTCGAAAGAGTGATGTTTACTATGTGCTTGAACATTTTCTCTGCAGTTACATGAGTGTAATTGTAAGAATAGCTGTTTAATGAACTCTTTTTAAAAAGATTTTTGACCATAGGTTTTTCCAGTTTAAAGCAATAACTTTACTACTTTGTTTCAAAGTTAATACTTCCAGTATATCAAGTTTTTAAACCATTCTGAGATTTGAGAACTTCTTTAAAGGAAAATTGTAGTAGAGATCATCTTGATGAAATTGTGTTTGGAAGTTTGTGGATTAGTTAAATATCAATAATAGTCTTATGTGTCTTTCCTATAAACTTTTCATAAGGAAAATACTGCCTATTTGCTATTACCTGGGAACTCCTCAGTATGGAAATGTTTGTTTAAAATCTCACCTTTTGTCAGTGGATTAGGAATAGGGACAAACTTTACAGATTTACAGTTTAAATTCATGAGAAAGCCCTTATTTTTAATATGCTTATAGCTGAGTCAGAATAAAGGAGGGAAACTATTGATCCTGATACCCAAATTTCACAATACCACTTCTAGGAAAGCGATTTCCCTCAGCAAGTTGCAGTTTATGTTGTAAAACAGAGTCTTATTTGAGATGTATTGCTTTATTTTTCAATTAAAAGTGGTTTTCTCCTACTTGTGTGTCTAATTAAAATTTTGTCTAGAGGCAAACATGATAGCATTTAATTCTCATAACTCACCCTGGAAGACATGTAGGAGATAACCCATTATTTTGCACTTGAAAAAGTAGATAGGAGAAATCTACCACATGCTGATGCTATATGTTGGATTTAACTTTATAAACCTATTTTATCTTTATTTCAAATGTTAATCAATTTATAAGGCTATTTGTCAAGTGTTTATGCCGCAAGATTTTCAAGTCCTGTTAGCAACCAGGCAGAAAGCTAGTAACTGGTTAATAAACACTTTTATATGGAGAAGTTACCCTTAAGTAAGATATCAGGGTCGTAAGAACATATTGCCAAATACAATCTCATATATACCTTTTGGGTTGCTTAATAAGTATTAACTATGACCTTCATTGGATCATAACTTTTATAGAAATCTGTTAGGCCTACTACTCAAAAGAATAAACCTTTTGAGGAGGTGATGACATTTTAGCCTTTGTGACCCAGAAAATATGTAAATACATGTAGTATAAAACTCATAATAGAAATATGAATAAAGTACTCATTCCATGATACCACTTAGTGTCAATATAATTTCCTGATTATGCAGTACAATTTCGAAAAACGTGGAATGGAAAGGAGTTAATATAGGAGCCTCCAAAAAATGAGTGTTACCACCTGCATTTCCCCTCTAATTTGACAGCAGTTATCCGATCCTGGGGCTGAGAGAGGTGACAGTTGCCACACTCCCACCCTTGAAATGAGAAAGATAAATGTGTGTATTCCATTATGTACTTAACTGGCAAACTTGCATTAAACTATACCATACAGTTTCCTATGTTAATCAGAATTCTTAAGAGTATAATGGTCATGGATATATGATTACAGAATTCAAAATGAGCAGAGCACGGAAGTGAATATGGATTAGATCTGATCAGATGAATTATGGCCATTCTGTGGAGGGGGAGAAGGAACACATGAAAGGTGAATGAAAGAAATTTCCGATCTGTCAATGTGGCAAAATAATGTATGATAATGTGCACAAAGTGAACAGTAGCCTCAGTAATCAGAGCTTAGATCAAGAAAAAGCATCACTAGAATCCCATAAATCCCTTATTTCTACTTGTAGTCATAACTCGTCACCACCACAAACTTGATAACACAGGTTTTGCCTGCTTTTATACTTTATAGAGAAGGAAGCACACAGTAAAAATTATAACTGGCTATTTTTGCTCAACATTGTTTTGAGGTTTTTATATGTATCTTTTAATTTTGTCAACTGCTACCTACAGTAACTTGTCTTTTGTCCGGAACAAAAAAACTAAACAGCTTTTGTGAATTGTTAGATACCTTCCAAGTGGTTCTTTTCATGAATGTTGGCACTCACAGGCGCAGATCTAGGTAAAAACGGAAAACTGTCTGGCTGTCCCCCCCTCCCCCCAATAACTGGGGAAAGACAAGTAAAGAGAGGAGCCAGTGGCCTTCCACAGCTCTTACTTGACCTTTTTCCTAAGCTGCATGGAGGACATTCTCTTTCCAGGGCATTTTGCAGGCAGCGGATTTTACTAAGTAAGGACTCTGTTTTCTGGAAATTGAGTAATGCTACCAACAGAAACTAAAGGGGGGTTACGGTGTATACAAAAGAAAGGATACTGAAAATGTTTAAGATAACCAAGCCTAGTTTCTTGGGTTAGAATGGTTTTGATGATTCTGCAGATTGACACTTAACATGGTTTTAGACAAATTACTTAGCCTCTCACTTCTATGGGTTGTGAGGATTGAGTGTGCTAATACAGAAAGTGCTTTTTATCTTTACTGTTCCGGTGTATTCAGTCCAGATCTACCAATTATGTTTATATCTGTCAGGTCTCTCAATAAATCCTGCCAGGAAAGTCTGGAGTAATGTTTTTTTTCCTTTCAGAATATGGATTCTAAAGGGTTATTCGTTTTGTTATCCTCAACTTTTGCAGGAAGATCTGACAACTTGTGTTTGTCTCCAAGAAGTACAAACACTCTAGATAATGAGGTTTTCTAAATAAAAACGATGTATCTTTTAGAATAATTTTTGTGAAGAATAATCAGCTGATAATCATGCTAAGTAATCAAATGTATGCCCAAGATTTATTGATGAGAGATTTATTCTCTCCCCATTCCCCCCATTTTATTGAGATATAATTGATGTACAGCATTGTAGTTTAAGGTGTATAGCATGTCTGATTGACCAATATCGTGAAATGATTACCACAGTTCAGTTAACACCTATCTATACATACAAAAAAATGGGAGGGTTTCCCTCTTGTGATGAGAACTCCTGTGATTTACTCTCTTTTTTTTTTTTTTTGGTATTTCTAGGCTTTTTTTTTTTTTATGTTTTTATTTGACAGAGACACAGCGAGAGACGGAACACAAGCAGGGGGAGCGGGAGAGGAAGAAGCAGGCTTCCCACTGAGCAGGTAGCCAGATACGGGGCTCGGACCCAGGACACTGGGATCATGACCTGAGCTGGAGGCAGACTCAAGGCGCCCAATCTCTTAACTTTCAAAAATCATACAGCAGTGTTTATAGTCCTCATGTTCGGCATTATGACCCACTTTATTTTTAACATGCCTAGTTCTTAGCCAATAATTAACATAAACCACTGTCTAAAAGAAGAAAACTTATTTTGTAATATTAACAAATCACTTGAATAGCTTATACATGTTTGTCTAGGTTATTCAGTAGTCTTAAAGGGTTTAAATAGTTTTTCTGAACTTTTTGAAATATGAGTGTTAAGAATATTATTTTATGCTAACCTTGTTATTCTGTTTCTAGATAGAATTGATACATTGCACCTTAGAAGCATTTTTTATTTTTATAAAGTTATTTTAGGTCCATTAGACCAACAATTCTCAGCCTTCTTGGTCTTGGGTCCCCATGACACTCAAATTATCAGTGTAAAAAAATTCTGCCATAGCATATGATCCTAAATATAAGAAAACAGTAATTTTCTAAACATTTACATAGTTGGGCTGCATTAATAAAAACAGTCATAGAAAATGCTCTTGTAGAACTGACAGACACATTTCCCACCTATGGCTGGCTGTTCCTCCACCTAGAATCTAATCAAAACATTTCCTAATATAAATTTATTTTATATTAAGATATATATAAATATATATTTAAAATATTTATAAAATTTAAATATATATATATATATATATATCATAAATCCCACCTATGGCTGGCTGTTCCTTCACCTAGAATCTAATCAAAACGTTTCCTAATATAAATTTATTCCTTAAAAAAGAACCAAAAAACAAAAACCCTTCTAACAAACATCTTACTAAAGTAACATCCTTAAGCAAATTATTCAGTTTCTTTTTAAAACTTTGTTCTTAAAATAGAAATCTTTTAATAATCAATCCAAGCATGCCTCCATTCTCTACCTGTTTGTTGTGGGAAAGTTCATTTTTGTGTACTAGCTGGTGCTTTTTGCAGTTTGGATATTTCAAGAAGGTGCTTTAGGGATTCCGCAGAAAAAACAAGTATTTTATACCAGATCAGGCAGATTTGAGTTCCCACGAAAGCATTTTCTTTTTTCTTTTTTGCATCCTGACTTTTGAAATTGAAGCTATGTCTTTAGTTGGCAAGCTGCAGAACCCTGGCAATTTATGGGGAAGATTAAGCTGAGTGAGGATGGCTTAGCAAAAAAAAAATAGTGATTAAGTCTATGAAGTTAGTGCCGAGGAGCCAAGAGGAGCACCTCTGAGCTACTGAGATTTTCTGGATTGTTTTCAGGCTATGGCCTGATGACATCCCATATAAGGGATCTCCACAAACAACTTCGTAATTCTACATTTTAGTCTGATCAAAAATAACAAAATTACTACTTCTGATTTTGTGTTTGTTTTTATTTATTTTTATTTTTTTTAAAGATTTTATTTATTTGACAGAGATCACAAGTAGGCAGAGAGGTAGGCAGAGAGAGAGGGGGAAGCAGGCTCCCTGCTGAGCAGAGAGCCTGATGTGGGGCTCAATCCGGGATCCTGACTGGAGCCAAAGGCAGAGGCTTTAACCCACTGAGCCACCCAGGCGCCCCTGTGTTTTTAACTGAGATAAAATTGACATAACAGCTTCAAGTGTGCAACATAGTGATTAAATATATTGTGAAATGATCACCACAATGAGTCTGGTTAACGTCCATCACATAGTTACAATTTTTTTTTTCTATTGATGAGAACTTTTACCGTTTACTCTTTTAGCAACTTTCATATATACAGTACAGTATTATTAACTATAGTCACCATACTGTACATTACATCCCCATGACTTATTCATTTTATAAGTGGAAGTTTGTACTGTTTGATCACTTTCACCCATTTTTGCCCATCTCCCTCGTCTCCTGGCAACCACCAATCTGTTCTCAATTTATGAGTTTGGTTTTTGTTTTTTAGATTTCACATAGAAGTGAGATCATGCAGTCTATGTTTTTCTCTGACCTATTTCATTTAGCATAATGCCCTCAGCTTCTATCCATGTTGTTGCAAATGGCAAAATTTCCTTTTTTGTGGCTGAATAATTTGTGTGTGTGTGTGTGTACACTTAGGTTGTTTTGTGTCTTGGCTATTATAAATGCTGCAATGAACATGGGAGTGTGGATATATCTTTGAGATTCTGATTTTATTTCCTTTGGATATATACCCAGAAATGGAATTGCTGATTCATATGACAGTTGTTTTTAATTTTTTTGAGAAAATTCCATAATGTTTTTCATAGTGGCTGTACTGCTTTACATTCCCACTAACAGGGCACAAGGGCATCCTTTTCCCCACATCCTCGCCGACACTTACTTGTCTTTAATTTTTTTTTAATATTTATTTATTTGAGAGAGGGTGGGAGAGAAAGAGCATGAGAAAGAGAGGGTGAGAGAGAAAGGGGGAGGGTCAGAGGGAGAAGCAGACTCCCTGCTGAGTGGGGAGCCTGATGCAGGACTGGATCCCAGGACTCCGGGATCATGACCTGAGCCGAAGGCAGACGCTAAATGGACTGAGCCATGCAGGCGCCCTTATTATGTGCATTGTATTAGAAACCATATTTTCATCAAAACTGTTCAAGAGTATATGAGCATTAATAGCAATTTATATCAGTTATAACCTCTAAAATGTTTTTCATAATTTAGGACCTTCCGTTTATGACTAGTGAATTTTCTTTTTTAGTTTTGGCTCATTGTTGCTACATATGTATTTTGAATTATAATTTTGGCATTCAACACATTAGCTATCACTCCAGGACTCATTTGCAAATTGGATAAACAAGGCCTTGATCTTATTGCACACAACCAAAGCAGCCCAGGAGCAAATCATTAAAGACCGCTTTAGTCAGGTTTCATCTATTACTAATTGAGTACAGTTATCAAACCACTTGTGAATACGCTTAAACATTCTAGTCTCCAGCTCTCGCATATTGTTCACAAGACTAGCAATTCTTCATCTACCGGCCCATTAAATGTGTTAAAATATGAAATGTATTTAGTTCAATTTGACTTAGTGAATGTACAGTGGGTCCTTTAATTACTATTTTCTTTTCTAATTGCTTACAAGCTAGCTGCTCTAGAATTTTGTCAAGCAACTTAATTCTCACTGGCAATTTCTCTTTGGAAAATTAGTTCTATCAGGAATGCTTAAAGGGGACTACATGTGGGATGTTGTATAATCTTCAGTCGTGATAGGTGTATTATTTCAATAAAGCTGGAAGTTTTTGTTTCTTTCATTTGTTAAATTTAAGTCTTGAGTATTAGGATATTCTGATTCTGAAGAAGTATTTCTTGCACAAAATTTGGGAGCAGTTAGATCCAGATAGGATTTCTTAGGTACTGAATGGTGCTTATTGAGGGCCTATGATATCATGAATATAACACTTTTCAGTGCAAACACGTCTAAATAGAAGAGAAGATCTATCTGCAGGCCTATTCCTTTCATATTCCTGATAAATGACCCTGCTGGTTGTTATATGATGTTGCCAAATATGTTGAGGCAAGTTGATCTGAGGTTTGTGAAAGCTACAATACAGCAAAAGTTACATTTATTTTATAGCAGTTTGAATTGGGTTTAAGACATCACATCATTTAATCCAGGGGTGGAAATGTGCACATGAAATCAATGGAGCCTGTGTCTTTGTTCTTCTAAACCTGGGACTTACTGGGGGCACTAGACTGGCTCAGTCAGTGGAGCATGTGACTTGATTTGGAGGTCATGAGTTTGAGCCCCGTGTTGGGCATAGAGATTGCTTTTAAAAATAAAATAAAATAAAATAAACCAAACCTGGGAATTACTGGTTTACTTGCCTCTTATTTTGCCTTTATCACTGCTCAAGGATTATTTGTGGTAGATCTATTATAACATCACAAATTTAAAGGTGATTAGTGTCATAACCACCGTAGACTGATATTCAACCCACCTTGAGAATACGACAGGGCTGCCCACCCTGGGTTGTGTGTCTTAGGTTTGGAGCCAGATCCAAAAATTAAAATCTTGACGTGAAGCCAGGAGGTCAGTTCATGGATGACCAGGTCGAAAGCACTGAGCCGAGAGAGAAGAGATAAACTAAAATGAACTGGTTGGGGGATGGAGATTCTTCTATCACAGAAGCAGGCCCAGAGCAAAAAAGAAGGAATGAAGCGTGAGTATGCTGTGGTGAGTTAGGTTCAGGCAAACCTTAGCAGAAGGACATCCCCTGACCACAGGCACCCCTTTCATGCTTGTTGTGCTCCCTGGGGACTGGAGTGACGTTTTCATGTGGGAGGCTCTCCACCGTTATCATGGGATCGTCACTCTCACCCCGAGGTGCAGTTTATCTGGAACTAGAGAGAGGAATTCACTCGAAGTAACTATTTACCTGTACTCAGGGAACTCGAGCTTCCATTCTCTATTAACTATGTTTATGGTAAACATTCCTTAGCAGAATAGATGGAAGTCAGATTTGCATCCTGCGACCCTTAATGTTGAAATGTTCCTTCTTGCCTGGAAAGCAGACTCAGAGATCGTATTTATTTTATTCAATAAAGGCTCAGGCCTGTCCCTCTTTTCTCACCACAGACTTAATCCCTAATCAAGCATCCCATTTTTGTACATCAGTGATCGTATTTGTTCGGATTTCAGTACCGTCTTTGTTAACCAATCTCGGACTTTCCTCCGCACCTCTCCTCTGAGCCCCAGACCCGCGTCTCCGGTATCTGCTCCGCGTCTCCGGTTTTCTTGCCGGCGCCTCGAGCTCCCGCCAGCTCTCTTCTCCGCACGCTCAGGTTTACTCCGGTGGTTCCTACAACTCAGGGTGCGTAAGGATCACCTAGAGGCCTTGGTAAAACGCAGACTGCTGACCCCAACTCCGAGGGTACTGTATCAGAGGTCTGGATTAGGACATAATTTGTAATTAATCTATTTATACCCCTAATAGAACATTACAATTGATTTGTAGGAAGTCTCTTTCCCAACTAGACCGGATGTTTCCAACTGCCTGCTCCATAAGATCACCCGGAAAACTTTCATACCAGGTTCCCTCTCCAGAGATTTGGGTTTACTTGGTTTGGGGGGAGGCCCACATGATTCTAATATACTGCCAGGGTGAAGAATCACTGCGTTGGGGACGCCTGGGTGGGGCAGTCCATTAAGCATCTGACTCCTGGTTTCAGCTCAGGGCCTGATCTCAGGGTCCTAAGATTGAGCCCTGTGTCAGGCTCCATGTGGAGTCTGCTTCAAATTCTCTGCCTGTCCCCCAACTTACAGACACGTGCGCATGCTCACTCTCTCTCAAATAAATCAATCTTAAAAAAAAAAAAAAAAAACCACTGCACCAGACCAGACTGAAATGTTTGCGGGTGTGATTATGGTCCTCACTTGGCCAGCACCTAACACAGCGGGCAATCAAGATGTGTTTGTTGAACTGTTTTGCGACAGTAAAGAGAAATGGCATGCGCTCTCCCTTCACTGAGGGACTAAGATGTTGAGATGGATGGAGACTTTAAGAAATTGGATTCGTTTTAGATAATGATTAAGATGCATGATCAGGGGCACCTGGGTGGCTCAGTGGGTTAAAGCCTCTGCCTTCAGCTCAGGTCATGATCTCAGGGTCCTGGGATCGAGCCCCGCATCGGGCTCTCTGCTCAGTGGGGAGCCTGCTTCCCACCTCTCTCTGCCTGCTTGTGATCTCTCTCTCTCTGTCAAATAAACAAATAAAATCTTAAAAAAAAATGCATGATCAATAAAAATGTAACTGTCAGTATCCAACTCTTCCCTGAGGTAATCTCTGAAAATGGTTTGCTATTCACTCGACCCAAAAAACACTATGAAATCATGCAAGCAAGAGGTTCAAATCTCCATGGTCACTCTAAGAACACACGTGAAGCCACCCAGGCCATCAAAGGTATGCATATCGTAAAAGCCACCAAGTATCTGAAGGATGTCACTTTGCAGAAACAATGTGTGCCACACCTGGCTGTAGCGGTGGGGCCGGTAGGGTGCGCCCCGGGCTGAACAGTGGGGCGGGACACAGGGTCAGGGGCCCCAAAAGAGTGCTGAATTGTTACTGAACAGGCTTAAAAATGCAGAGAGCAATGCTGCACTTAAAGGTTTAGGTGTAGATTCTCTGGTCATTGAGCACATCCAGGTAGACCAAAGCCCCCAGGATGCGGTGTTGAACTTACAGGGCTTGCGGGCAGATAACCCATGCATGCATGTGCCCTCCCTGCCCCACTGAGATACTCCTTCCTGAAAAGAGCAGACTGTTGCTAAGCCAGAAGAGGAGGTTGCACAGAAGAAAAAGTCATCCCAGAAGAAATGGAAGAAACAAAAGCTTCCAGCCTGGGAATAAATTTTGCATAAAATAAATGCAAATATGATTTTTTTAAAAAAAAAAAAACAAACAATATCCAGAAAAACTGTAGAAATCATTTTATTAAAAGACTTGAGAAAGTCCCTGAAGGCTTAAAAAGAAATGATAAAGAATAAATTATGTATTAGGAGACACTGAAGAGGAGAATCATGAAAGAAAAATAGCACCCTATGTTTAGTAAATATTTTTTTAAAAAAAGTTTTATTTATTTATTTGACAGAGAGAGAGAGAGATCACAAGTAGGCAGAGAGGCAGGCAAAGAGAGGGGGGAGAAGCAGGCTCCATGCCAAGCAGAGACCCCGATGTGGGGCTCGATTCCAGGACCCTGAGATCATGACCTGAGCCAAAGGCAGAGGCTTTAACCCACGGAGCCACCTAGGTGCCCCTGTTTATTAAATATTTATAATTTTAATGTACTTTGGGGCACACTGTTTTGCTTGAGTTTCACAATGATGGTGTAGATAGGGCAAATATCATTCCCACTTTGCAGATGAGGAATCTGAGTCATGGTAGGTGAGTCCGGGGTGGTGGGTGACAGTCCCGGGGTTAAATTCCAGTTTGAGAGTAGGGAGAGCTAGGACTAGAACCTAGTCCCTAGTTCCTAATCCAATGCTCTTTCCAACACACTGGCTGTCCACGAAAGATGAATCGCCCTCGAGTTTGATTGTCTAGTGGAAGACACTTACTCCGTTTAGTCCACATTCTTTTTCTTCTGCATGTCTGGGTCTCCCTTTCAAGGAGACTTTCTTCTGGATCCAGGTCTCTGGAGTTGTCAACCACCAAGGCCCTAAATGATATATTTTTACATACCTTCTCTCTAATTATCTCCCAGGACCGAGACTCGGGACTTTAAAACTTATTGTACTTATTTGTTTAGTGAACGATTTATATTTCATGAGTGATTCTCGTATGCCAGGATCTGTCCCGCATGCTGGCAGACGATTGAAAGCGGAAAAGTCCTGCCCCTGTGATGTTTTAGAGCAGTGGGTGAGAGACAAACATTAAATATTGACACAAGTCCCACATTGCAACCGTGATAAGTTCTACTGAGAAGAGGCTCAAACTCGCAGGGTTTGATTATGTACCAGAGAAAAGATCCCAGTTGAAAACAGTTCTGGAGAAGTGGGTATTACTAGATAAAAACAGGGGTATAGGGCGCCTGGGTGGCTCAGTTGATTAAGTAACTGCCTTTGGCTCAGGTCAGGATCCCAGAGTCCCGGGATCGAGTTCCACATCAAGCTCCCAGCTCCATGTGGAGTCTGCTTCTCCCTCTGACCTTCTCCCCCATCTCATGCTCTCACTCTCTCTCAAATAAATAAAATAAATCTTTGGGGAAAAAAAGGGGGTAAAGATCTACACTAGTTCTTCCAGTCTTTTCCAGCATTGCAAACGCTTTTCAAACCTCAGAAAGTTTCTCAGAACTCCCCCCAAGACGAGTGGCAGATTTTATGACTGATGAAATACCCACTGCGGTTAATCCAGCAATGACACTAAATGGATTTATAATGCATGAACCTCTCAACACTTATGTACATTTGAACCATATTTCTTGTTTTCGTGGGATATTAATTCTATATAGACAATACTTGCATATTGTCCTTATATTCCCCAAGGCTTTCTGGGTTGGTGCCCATGGGTTGTCCTTCCCTGAGCTAATTTGTGGGCTGACCCAGTAATTTTGAAACGGGAAAATTGTATTAAGGAAAGAGAAAACAAACATTGGGTAATGCAGTGGTTGGTCAAACTGTATATATCTCAGAAATCTGCTATGGTTCAGTGTAAGATTTCCTTAGAAAAAAGTCAGGAGGGGCAGTTCTCCTAAGAATGTTTAAACCAGCCTGTTAAAAGCAAGATACTGGAGTGCTACTTGGGCTTTCAAAACTCTGGAAATGAAGTCCCAGACATGTGCTGTGGGAGTTCCTCCACCTTCCCTCGGCCTGGACTGTCCAACCTCTCCCCACCTTCTTGACCTCCTGGCTTACCTTCGGCCTAGGTTCTTCTATGAAGACATCACTGATCCCTTTAGAGAGAGCCCAGGGCTCTTCCCCAGCCCCAGTGTAGGGGATGACTTTCCAGCCTTTCTGCCCAGGATCTCTTCACAAGGCTGGGAGCTCAAGGCAGCTCAGAGGCGCTCAACAAATGCCTGGGAAAGGAACTTGTCATTGCTTGTGGGATGTCGCTATTGTAAAAGCGAGATTATGCGGCAATTGGGGATAGGAGACAAAGATACTTGTGTGGAGACTCCAAAGTAGTGTGCAATCCTGTCATGATTTTAAGCTCTTGGGACAGTTGTGATCCTGAAGGACATAAAGTACTGTAATACACGTTCATGATTCTGTGACAGGAAAACGGGCAGCTCTGGGGGAAGGAAGCACATATTTCTACTTTTTATCTGTCACAAAAGTAGAACACTGCTCCTAAATGCCAGGCCGATTTCGCTGTAGTGAAGAAAAGGCAGGGGGTACGAGACATGGCATCCAATTATGAGCGCCGGTGAAGGCCGGCGGATGCACATACACGGAACAGCCACAAGGTGGCAGCTGAGAACCAGGACATTCCGGATCAAACGCTCGCACACGGAACCCCTCGGAGCACTCTGGAGTGGAGAAGGGAAGGCAGGTAGAGTGGAGCAATGCAAAAGCAGAAGAGACAAAGAGATTGTAGTACTTACTGCGTACATCTTTATACTTTTGTTTCCCCTAGAATCAAAGCCCGGCACACACGCACACACCTAGACACAAAAAGTCTCACAAATGCACACTGAGCCCGCTTCACTCCCAAGAACCCCCCCTCAGTGAGTCAGGGATACTTAATGCCCCACTTGGCCGCCTTCAGGTGGCTCTCGTTTTCCTTCTACCATGTACCACATGCTTTCATAGACTGTTTAAGGACTTTCTGAGGGTAATTGTGCTTTTTGTCCGACTTTCACCTAATGTATTTACTTTTGAACTTAACCCTCAGACATTATGTTACTCTACTCTGCTTATGGGAATATGCTTTTATAAATGTGTATATAGATTACATATAAATATATCTCATGTGTTATAAAAATATATAACCTACACTGATAAATCGGGGAACCAGTGCTTTCCATCCTTGCTTGCATGCAGTAGGTGCTCAATGTATGTTTACTGAACTGAAGGGAAACAGAGATAAAGCGTCCAGGAAAAGGAAGGCGCAGACTTCGCAGCAGAGCAAAAATTCAACACAGTGTAGAGGTCAGAGAGGGTCATGGAGTAGCGAATCACACACTAGTCAACATAGTGTAGATGAGTAAAAAGCAACAAGAGAGAAAGAGAGTGCCCACTTCTCTGATCCCAACTGACCACGTCCTCACATCCTTCTGGTGATTTGAATATCAGTTCTTCTAAGATGAATGTGAAACTTTAGTAAAAATAAGAATACCACAAAGCTGATGACCAGAAGGCAAAGTTTTGGAGGGCAAACATGCCGTTTGAACTCCTGTTTCCAGTCCTGTGTGCAGAGTAGGTACTTAATAAAGACTCATTACAAACCCAACCTACCCCCCAAAAAAAGAATTCAAAAGATAAGCACTGAACCACATGAATATAGGGAATTACTGGAGTAATTAAAAGGAAATGTTCTTTATAGTAAGCCATTTGTATACTCCTTAAAACATAGCTTTTGTTCAGTATCTAACAAATCAAAATTACCTTTTAGCAAAATCACCTTTCCCCAGACACACACACTAGGCTAAAAACAATGCCTATAGGTAGGACAAAGGTTACTATATCCTCCTGCCTTCAAGGAACTTGTAACTTAGTGGGAAAAGATGACATGTCCATAAAAACACATTGAATGAAGAATGGCAAAAATAAATGCTGTAGAATCCCAGAGCAGGGAGAGATCGCTTTTTTGATGTTGAAACATCCACAGAGGAGACTGCCATTGACCTGGACTTTGGAACATGAATCACATCTAGATAGTACGGGGCTGGGAGGGGGCCTTCTTGGAGCTGAGGGCCCGGAACAGGCTCAGGAAGGTGTGCTCAGGAGACAGTATAAAGAGCAGAGTGGACAGAACAGAAGGTCATGGAGGGTGTGGCAGGAGATAAGGCAGAGATGCAGATGGGACAGAGCTGAGGACTCCCTAGGGGCCAAGCCAACAGTCTGTTCTTTACCCCGGAGGCACTGGAGGTCTTTGAAGAGGGCAGTGACTTGGTGGAGGCTGAACTTCTGAGATTATCCAGTGCATGGTGGTTTGGGAATGGTGAGAGATTTAGGTGGTGTTTTATTTTGTTTTTTGTTTGTCCGTTAAAGATTTATTTATTATTTGAGAGAGAGAGAGAGCCCAGAAGTGGGAGAAGAAGAGATAATCTCAAGCTCGATCACAGGACTCGATTGACTCAAGGCTCGATCACAGGACCCTGAGACCATGACCTGAGCCAAAACCAGGAGTCGGACGCTTAACCGACTGGGCCACCCAGGCGCCCTTATTTTATTTTTTAAAAATGATCCAAACAGTCAGTGGCTACTGTGTGTATGTAAATGTTCCAACGTATTACAGCCAGTAGACTTATTGCACAATTATAACTGGATCACAAAATAAATACAAGAATCACATGCTATTTTAAACACAGTATTTTTAAAATTCAGATTTTACTGGGGAATGGATGATGCACAAAGAGGAACAATGGCTGGGGCTTTATTTGGAAGTCACAATCCAAACCCCACCTAGAGGGCTAAGAGCAGAATCTTAGTTTTGAAAAGGGCTTTGCGTGGCCAGCAATAGGCACACTGTAGGTGGAAATGCAAACTGGGGCAGCCACTGCAAAAGACAGCTTGGAGGTTCCTCAAAAAATTAAAACTAGAACTACCATATGATCCAGTAATTCCACTGCTGGGTGTTTACCCAAAGAACACGAAAACATTGATTTGAAAAGGTATATGTACTCCTATGTTTATTGCAGCTTTATTTGCAATAGTCAAGATATGGAAGCACCCCAAGTGTCCATCAATGGATGAATGGATAAAGAAGATGAGGTATATAGACCCAATGGAATACTACTCAGCCATAAAAAGGAATGAGTTCTTGCCATTTGTGACAACATGGATGGATCTAGAGAGTATAATCTAAGTGAAATAAATCAGAGAAAGAAAATACCGTATGAATTCACTCATATGTGGAATTTAAAAAACAAAACACACACACAGTGAAGAGACAAACTGAGAAACAGACTCTTAACTATAGAGAACAACACTGATGGTTACCGGAGCGGGGAAGGGTGGGGGATGGGTGAAATAGATGAAGGGGATTAAGAGTACACTTATTGTGATGATCACTGAGTAATGTATAAAATTGTTGAATCACTATATTGATATCTGAAGTGAATATAACAGTTATGTTAATTATACTGATATTAAAAAAAAAAAAAGAATGACCAAATGGGGCATCTGGGTGGCTCAGCTGGTTGTGTCTCGCTCTTGGTTTCAGCTCAGGTCATGATCTCAGGGTGGTGAGAGTGAGCCCCGCATTGGGTTCTGTGTCCAGCGTGGAGTCTGCTTGAGATTCTTCCCCCCTTCCTCTCCCTCACCCTGTGCTCCTCTCTCAGCTAGCATGTACCCTCTCTCTCTCTCAAATAAATGAATAAGTATGATCTTTTTTTTTTTTTTTTAAAGAAGACCAAAAGTCATTCTTTTAAAAAGTGTCATAATACTGGAAAGGATTTCAGGATATCATCTAATAAGGTTTAATCAATTAGAAGTAGTTCATCTAATATAATGTCAACCAATTTGTTGAGCACCTATAATATGCTGGCTGTTTGGATTTGATATTGTGAAAGTTGAGGAATGGTGCTTGGCTCAAGTTGGATCAGAGAGAGTATCCCGGAGGAGATGGTGCCAAAACTGAGAGCTGAAGGGTAATCAGACATCAGTACTGAACAGTTTGGGGGGTAGTTTTGGGGAGCATTATGCAAGGAAGCCACAAATTCTTGCTATAATTGGTGTATTAAATACCAGGTTAGAAGGGGCAGGAGATGTAGCCAAAGATGTAAACATAGCATGGAAGGCCTTGAGCCTCGTGCTGTATAGACTGGACCACAGAAGTGTTTACTCCAGAAAGTGACATAGTATTTGCATTTCTGTACGAGTGGAAGAGAGAGGCACAGGGGCCACGTTGACAGAAAGGGTCAGTTAGGAGGTCCCAGTCCAGAAGAAAGAGATGCCTGAGAGAGTGGAAGGGTACAGTAGGAAGGATGACGGAGGAGAGAAGGGAGGCATGAAAGGGTTTCCAAAATGTTGAGGAGGGTCTGTGAGGAAGAGGAAGGAACTCAGAAAACCAGCATTCTGGTTGCTGTGCCCCAGTGGAAGGAGCCCTTAACTGTGACAAGCTTGCAGAAGATGGAGTTGCCCAGTGAAGACCAAAGTGAGTTAAGTTCTAGACCTGTTGGTTTTGAGAACTGTCCAGCAGGAGTTGGATCTTGAATCTGAAGCTTCCAGAAAGGAGGCCAGTGAAACCGTGGGAGCAGATGAGATCACCCAGGCTGATGTGTAATGATATTAAACATCTGTTACATTCATTACCCACTTTCCAGGAGTTTGTATGTATTAACTTATTTAAACTTCCCAACAATCCATTCAATTGATACTTTTATCTTGTTTATGTAGAAATGAGAGATTAGGAGTAATAATGAGGACTTCTATAACCTCCCCCCGAATCTACCTACCTGCCTCATGTACTTGGTCTGCTGGCCTAAAGTATTTGGTCTATCATGGACAGAAGTCACTCTTCTCAGAGCTCAACCGCTCCACTTAAGTACTAGATCTCATCCTTGCTCACTGTAGACACTGTTTCAACAATTTTCCCCTCTTTCCATCCATTACAAAAATTTCCCTGTCCACTAGATCATCCTATTCTTCCTTTTACATCTTAGAAGAGTTGCCTCTATGCATTCTCTAACTTCTCTATTTCATCCTTATTTGAACTCACTCTGTGCAGCTCTATTGCTTCCGGTCTGCCAAAATTGTTCTTAGCAAATGGCCAAAGACCTCCATTTGGCTAAATCTAAGAATCAGCTCTCAGTTCTCATCTTTTGTGACCTATCTGGAGGGTCTGCCTCCACTCATCACTCCCTCCCTCTTCTTGCTACTTACTTTGGAGGCTACCGCAGTCTCTCGGATCTTCTCTTACCTCTCTGGTCACTCCTTCTCAGCATCTTTTGCTTAGTCCTCATCTCTCTGAGCATTTCGTAGGTGGGGTCTCAGCACACAGTCCTTGCAGCTCTTTTCTCTTCTACTTTACACCTTGGCGGTCTCATCCAGTCTCATGGTGCTAAACACTCTGTGTATGTTGCTAATCTCAGGTTTATACCTTTAGCCTATACCTGTCATCTTCATAGAGCCAACTGTCATCTTCAATTTGATGTCTAAAGGAAAACTCCAACTCAGCTTGTCCAGACTGAACTCTTGATCTCCCTCTTCCATCCAAGCTCGAGTGTCTTTGAGTTTTTGCAATTTTAGTGAATAGCACCTCTACTGTTCTGGTTGCTTAGCCCAAGAAAGCAGAATCATCCTTGATTCTTCCTTTCCTCCCATATCCCATATCTGCTCCAAATTCTGTTGACTAAACCTTCAAAAGATGACCAGGATCTCACCTCTTTGTACCATCCCCACTGGTACTTCCCTGGTCTAAGCTGTCATCGGCTCCCTGTCAATTTTTGCAATACTTTTTAATAATCTGCATTTGCTGACCTTTCAGGCTATTCCCAATATGGCCGCCCCAAAGATCCTGCTAAGACTGAATTGATCTGGTTATTCCCTTGCTCAAAATCATCCAGTAGAAGCTTATATCACACAGGGTATAAACCGAGGTCGTGGCAAAACCTTATAAGCCCTCTCCTTGCCACACACACAGACACGCGCGCGCGCACACACACACACACACACACCTCCCTTTTTGACCTCTCCTCTTTCTACTCTCTCCCTCACTCACGCGCACCACACTGTCATCCCTGTTGTTGGAACATATCAGCTGTGACTTCAACTCAGCGTCTTCCATTTGCTCTCCCCTCTGCCTGGACTTCTCTTACCATAATAATCCCCAAAGCTTGCTCCCTCACTTCTTTCAGATTACTATGTAAATGTCACCTCCTCAGTAGGTCTTTCCATGAAAATCCTATTGAAAGTTGCCACCAACAGTCTTTATTCTCTCTCCCAAGCATGGTGGGTTTGTATTGTTAGTTGGGCTACGTTGGAACTGTTCCCCGACTGTCTGCCCTACGGAGTTCTCGGGCTGACGGGCCACAGAAACATTTGGAAAGCAGAAGTGAGGAAGGGGCCATACCGATTTTGCACGTAGAGGACTGGTACAGTGTGCAAGTTGCTGGGGCAGCCAGTTACCGTGTGGCTCACCTGGTTCGCACAATTCTTACAGCGCTCACTGGAGCCTCCTAGAGTGTCTCAGACTCTTGGGTCAAGGATGTGTTGAGCTTCCTGATGAAGGCTGCTGGCTTCTCCTGTAGGACTTCCCCCACATCCCTGGAAACAGAGGCTTGGAGATGTAGAGAGGTCGATGAGAACTCTTAGTCCGTCCTCCTGGTTTCATCTCACTTCCCTTACTGCACGTTCATCTTCCCTTTCTGCCTGCCCGCCCTGCTGACCTCAGGCACCAGCGCCAGACACGGAAGCCACAAAAGTTCCCACAATCGCATAAAGTCAAATTCCTTAAAAAATCCGTGGGCATGCGTGCCTGCGTGCCTCTGTGTGTGTGTGTGTGTGTGCGTGTGCGTGTTTTATGCTGGAAAATGTTGAACAGCTAGCTTTCCAGGAGAAAAAAAAAAGCCCCAGTCAGTAGCACTTGCCAATTTCCTTGGTATAAATATTCCCACTCTGACCATTTTAAGCTACTGATGGGATAGCGCTAAATGGGGACTGGGGGAGAGAGGCTGGCAGTGAGCTCTCTCAGACCCGTGCTAAGCAGCTGCTGCGCACCACTGGGAGGATGTCCTAGTGGTTTTGCTTCTCTGACTGCACCTTGTCTAATAGACCTATTTAAATTTTTTTCCAGAGTTCCCAGCACCTTCTACCCTGTTACGTATTTTAGTCATGTCTCCTATCTTGGGATGTAACCTCTTTCGGGGCAGGGATTTTTGCCGGTGTTTGTTCCCTGCTGTCTCTTTAGCTCTCAGAACAGGTGCTGCACTCAATCACTGTGCATATGTATTTACTGGAGAGGGGAGGGAATGAATGAAGGAATGTAGTGTGGGAGGACGAACGGGGCGAACCGGTTGTGTGGTAGATGAAGGACCCGAGTGAGAACATCGTCAAGGTGTCACCTGGTTTGATTCAGTTCAACAAATATTTGTGGGTGGCCTACCATCTGCCGGATATTAGGCTACTGGGGCACAGACAGAGAATAAGGTCTGGTTGCTAATCTGGGGAAATTTAGAGCGGTTGGAAAAGAAGGGAGAGAAACCACAGTCAGGGGAACCAGGGACGTTGAAGGTCTTAAAAATGAGCAAATAGTCAATGGTGCCCAAGGCAGCACAATGGACCAGGAGGAAAGTGATTGAAAAGTATCCTCTGAATGGGGCCATTAGGAAAAAAGAAGGGCTTTTCTTAGAAAAGCTCCTGCAGTACCTCCTCTCTCTGGAGGTGACAGTCCCAAAGCCCTTTGGCCATTTTCTGCTGCAGACACATGATAGAATTAGGATTTCCAGCCAGCCAGCCCTTCCGGCGTGGACTCTTCGAAGACGGGACTGCTGTTCAGAATCTGCGCCCTTGGGGCTCGGGCCACTGCTTAGCACGTGCAGGGACACAGCACACGTTTGATGAAAAATGAAATTACAAGGAGATGGAAAAAATTTTGGACAACCCAGCTAGTTGTCTCAGGCTTTTCTAAGAGTTATTTTCTCTCAGCATTTTCTGTGGAAACATAGTCGAAATCGGACTGTTATAAAACCCATTTTGTCCTTCAGTTCTCTAAGATGGAGACCTGCTCTGGGGATCAGAAAGCAATGTTAAGTGGTATTTTATAACAAGACAGGTCACATTTGGGATTCGTAGCAAGTGGATTTGCCGCCCAATTTTTTAGTCGGGAAATACCACTGTCAGTGTGACTGATAACTGGACCAGGCTACTTTCCTTTATTCATGTTCCTAAAAGGTGTCGTTTTAAAGGATCTCGAATTTTGAAACTTCGACTTCCTATCCATCACTCACTAAATTCTGTCCTCCTGGTTTCAGAAAAATGTCATGTGGCCAGCGATTCCCCCCCTGACCGCCTCATGTGAACGGTACCCCTTGGTTGCTTGAGACCGACCGCCTTCCCTTCAGTTCTGTGCTCCCCGAGGGCACGTCCGCTTCCTCACAAGGGGTTCTAGAGCAACGTGTCTGACAGTCGTCTGGTCTCCCATGAGGACACCGAGTACCGTGAGGGCAGGACTGCATCTGTTTAGTTCGCTGTTTGATCCCCAGCCCTGAGAATAACACTGGTGTGAAACAGGGACAGGAAATCTGTGGACTGGGTAGTTATGAGCCTTCTGGAGCAGCAAGCTGGTTTGCCTTTTTTATGGGCATTTTTTTTTTTTTTTTTTTAGAAAGAATTTCCAGAGACGGATAATGTTGAGAACATAAGAGCTGATGCTAGGACTGTGTGGCACATGGCACAGCATCCTCGTCCTTTTCTACCTAGAAGGACAGATGGCTCTCCCACAGCTCCCCTGACCCTTCCCTTCCAGCTCTTTCCAGTTTGCCCCTCTCCCCACCATTACGCCAGGCTTGCTGCCAACATGCCAGGTGTTTCTCTCTCTTTAAGACCTTGCCTAGAACCTGCTGCTCCCTTAAGTCACTCCCTAACTTTCTGCTTTTTCTCACATTCCAAATTCTCAAACGTGAGGATCGTGCTGACGACTCGCATCTCTTTTCCACCTACTCTTCCCCTAAAGATTTATGATCTGGCTCCCATTCCTAGATATTTCCGGAAACTTCTCCTTATGCAACAATATCCAAAATGGTTTTTCTTGACCTTTTTGAATCTATCCTCTCAATAGAGAGCAAAGTAATCTGTCTAAAATGAAATCCTGATCACGAAAATTTCCTGCTTAGAAGCTGTCCAGGCTTTCCATCACTTGAAGACCAAGTTTTTTGATAGATACTTAAGATACTTATTTTCCAGTTGTTTTTCAGGCACCTCCACTGGGACATGGCTGGTGCCTACCGCTCTGCTCTGCTTAGCTCACCACTCTCTGGTCGGCATTAAGCTTTCCGTCTGGACCCACTGTTTTATTGTTGTTGGTACTGCAATTAATTTGTTTGGGCTGCCTTCTGTCTAAAATATCAGAGCTCTCTCCCTTGTCCCCAATGAACTAATTCCAGCTGATGCTTCAATAATTAAAAAAAATTTTTTTTCAGCCAGTACAGAGTGTGACTCTTGATCTCAGAGTTGCGGGTTTGAGCCTCATATCAGGTATAGAGATAACTTAAAAATACAATCTTAAAAAAAATAATTTTTTTGAGCAACTGTGTATCAGTTTGTCTCAATATCATCTATTGATAACCATTATTTGTCCACTGATTTTAAATGTCACATCCAGCATATTCTTTTTTTTTAAATTTTATTTATTTATTTGACAGAGAGAGAGAGATCACAAGTAGGCAGAGAGGCAGGCAGAGAGAGAGGAGGAAGCAGGCTCCCTGATGAGCAGAGAGCCTGATGTGGGGCTTGATCCCAGGACCCTGAGATCATGACCTGAGCCGAAGGCAGAGGCTTTAACGCAATGAGCCACCCAGGCACCCCAAGTCACATCTAGCATATTCTTAAACTTGGGTCTGGCTGGAGGATTTAAATATTTTATTAATCTATTCCTGTTTTTATTATTATAAATTTCAAATGACTTTTAATATCTAACATTAGGGAAAGGCAAGCCTTTCTACTTTTTTTCCTGCATCACCCTTCTCCCAATTCATTTTCAAAATTTCCTTGGGGCACCTGAGTGGCTCAGTTGGTTAAAATTCTGCCTTTGGCTCAGGTCATGATCCCAGGGTCCCACGATGGAGCCCCGCATTGACTCAGTGGGGAGCCTGCTTGTCCCTTTGCCCCTCCCCCCTGTTAGTGCTTTCTCTCTCTCTCTCTCTCTCTCAAATAATAAATAAAATCTTTAAAACAATCTTTTTTTGGACTATTTTCAGATACTTATTTTCCCAGTTGAGTTTAAGAATCTTTTTTTTTTCTTCAGTTTCTCCCTCTTCAAAAACCAGGATGTACAATGAAATTATAGTGTAACTATCAATCATTTTAGAAAGTATTTCTTAGTTGTTATTATAAAGTCAGGAAGAGGAAAAAGCAGAGAGGCCATTAATTTGTTCTATACTTTGATTTTTGATAGGGTGCAATCATTGATAAAATGGTTTCTTGTCAGGAAAAATGATCTGAGACTTGGGACTTGGCTAAAGAAACTACGGGGTTATCTTTGGGCAGAGTGCTAGGCAGGGTCAAGAGAACACTGATATTGTAGGGTGTGTATACCGTTGATTTTCTCCTATTAATCAAGGCAAAATTCAAGTAGCAGAAAACTGGTAGTCATGCAAATGATTGTCACTAGATGTGCAAATGCTTCTACCCAGTAGAGTTACAACAGACTTCTGCCCTGTAGAAAGAGAAACCCAGGGATGCCAGCGTGCGTCAGCGGGTTAAGCATCTGCCTTTGGCTTGGGTCATGATCCTGGCGTCCTGAGTCCGGCATCTGGCTCCTTGCTCAGCGAGGAGACTGCTTCTCCCTCTGCCTGCAGCTCCCCCTGATGTGCTCTCTCTCTCTCTCTAATAAATAAATAAAATCTTAAAAAAAAGATAACCCCAGTTGTATATATCATTTTCCTGTGTAAGATTAACCAGTTTCCCAGCTATTAACAATATTTATTTCAACATTCCTGATTGCCTCTGTAAATGACTGTCCCTCAAATTCTTCTCGAAACTGGCTCTTCGTAATTAATTGTACTGGTACTTTAGTAATCAAGTGAATAAAATCTCAGACATGCGCATTTATATTTGTGTGACAATCATAATTTTACTTTCTTGAAAATTATACTTTAGCAGTATTATGCTTTAACAGACTATGTGGGGGATGTAATTAAAGTAGAATTGTTTTGCCTACAATCTTTAGAGGAATTAATCTAAATAGGTCATCTATGACTATGAAACAATTCAACTCTGCAGAAGCCAGCAATCTGAAATATCTTGAGCCCAGGAAAGATCGTAATGCCCACCCCCTTACCTTCACACAAAAATAATACCGTTAGGGGCGCCTGGGTGGCTCAGTGGGTTGGGCGACTGCCTTCGGCTCAGGTCATGCTCCCAGAGTCCCGGGATCGAGTCCCACATCGGGCTCCCAGCTCCACGGGGAGTCCGCTTCTCACTCTGACCTTTTCCCCTCTCATGCTCTCTCTCACTCTCTCTCTTTCCTAATAAATGAATAAATAAAATCTTAAAAAAAATAATACCGTTAAAGACAAATTTTCAGACAATTTAGTCATGAGTGGGTATCAAAGTTTTATGGCATTCTCTCAGGCAAAGGAAAGGGTGTTTAGGAGGCTAATTCAAAGATTTATTCTCAGTTGGGGTATTTTATAGAAGAAGAGAACATTTTTATCATCATCGTAAGATCAGATATATCAATTAAAAAAGTTTGGTAAATGGGGCGCCTGGGTGGCTGAGTGGGTTAAAGCCTCTGCCTTCGGCTCAAGTCATGATCTCAGGGTCCTGGGATGGAGCCCCGCATTAGGCTCTCTGCTCAGCAGGGAACCTGCTTCCCCCCCCCTCTCTGCCTGCCTCTCTGCCAACTTGTGATCTCTCTCCTCCCTATCAAATAAATAAGTAAAATCTTTAAAAAAAAAAGTTTGATAAAAAGACACCTGATATTCTAGTGGGTGGGAGGAGAACTCTAGATTCCCCGGACAAATCTTAGTCCCGCTAACCTTCATCACCAAATGGCCTGTGTGTTTTATCAGGAGTGCTAACTTCTTCCCAGGAGGAAATTTTTCCCAAGTCCAGGTTTGAAACAATTTTTTGTTTGGACTCACCTTACAGTGAAGCATAAGAAAGGACACTAATGTTCTGAATTTTCCTTAACTTCTTTAGAACTTTCAAATAAACATAGCAAATTTTCTGTCCTTTTTGAATGTTTTCCTTCTTTTTTATGGCCCTGGGCAAATACTTAGTCCCGCTGACTACAAGGTCCACAGTTAAACACAAAAGGCCCTTTTGTGACACTCAGGTTTCGAATCCTTTCTTCAGAGTTGAATCTCACTGGCATCTTCTCATGTGTTTCTTACAGACGTCCTGGGCACGGACAAGCAGACCTGTGTACAACCTCAATTATCTTTCTCTTTCCATCCCTAGAGACGGCCCGTCCAGCCCGACCACCTACCACAGCTGAGTGCACAATGATGGATGGAGGCAGAATAGCTAGGACAATTTCTTCTCCGTGTGACTTGTCACTACTCAGGGTGACAAAGGGCTTGTCCAGTGTTTTCTCAGGAAGCCAGATGGAATATTTCTGATGGAAAGAGGAAAAGCCAAGAGACACGACCCAGGAAAATTCCAAGTCATGGAGGGCCAGGCCCTCCCTGCTAGAGGATCAGAGAACTACCCAGAGGAGAGCCCAGTTGAGGTCCCAGGGCCCCTAAAATGGCCATTTGCAAAACGCCGAAGGAGTTCATGAGTGCTGGGACTCTGTGTTGGATTCCTAGGCACCTCCACCAAAACAAATACAAATGGCGGGAACTCGCTTACCTTTCTGAGAAGGTGAAATGTCACGAGAAGGGAGCGAGGCCAACAGTGAGGGGCAAGGAAGAGTGCCAGGAGGACTGGGAAGGCTTGCAGGTTTGTGCCTGGGAGATGGCAAGGGTAGGAGTCCTCCTGAGGCCCAGATTCTGAGGCTGTGCCCCTCTAGAGGGTCAAGAAGACAAGTTTACCATTTCAAGACTGCGTAGTTTTGAGACCTTTGAAGGCCGGGGTCCATTCTCTTCTTTGAAACCTCACCACACATCCTTTCAAACAAACTAAAATGTGCTGAATGTACTGACATTCCACATTACCCAAGTAGCATTTTTTTCCTTATAAAATAGTGGCTGTATTTATGTGATTCTCCTTTTGAAAATATTTGGTTGTAACTTTAATTTTTGATTGCATGTCTTTCTAATCATGTTTACTTGCGATTTCTTACAAAGCGAGAAAATCTGATCTGTAAATTTTTTCAAATGCAAAATATTTAGGCATATTAAATGCAATGACAGATGAATTTCACGTATGAGATTTGGTACATTTAATTAGGCATTTATTAATTTCACATCTGTAGCTTTATTTTTAGTTTAGAGCAAAAAATGTTCCCCCTAGGTCTGTCTTAAGCGTTTTTGTAGACAGCATTGTTCAAGCTCATTGGCCCTAAGCCCCGTTTCTATGGTGCCTAATGGATAAAACAGCTTGCTTACAGTCCTCAGGCTTGATGGTTTGAGCTGCTTCCTGGAAATGTCATGAAAAAACTGTCTATCTCTTTGTGAGAATTCAGTGTGATGTCCATCCAGGGAAGACGAGGTACAGTGGAAAGAGGCAGCTCTCACCTTAGCTTTTTTTTTTTTTTTTTTGCATTTTTATTAAGTTTTTAATTTTAACTCCAACATTATTAACATACAGTGCTATGTTCATTTTAGGTATACAATATAGTGATTTGAAATTCCATGCATGGCCCGGTACTCATCGCGACAAGTGCCCCCCCTAATCCCCATCACCTGTTTCTCCCCCACCTCCACCTCTCCTCTGGTAACCATCAGTTCTCTGAAGTTAAGAATCTGCTTCTTGGTTTGTCTTTCTCTCTTTTTTCCTCCCTTGTTCATGTGTTTTATTTCTTAAATTCCGCATATGAGTGAAATCATATGGTACGTGTCTTTCTTTCACTGATTCACTTCATTTAGCATCATACCCTCTAGAGCCATCCATGTTGTTGTCACCCTGACATTTTTGGGCCATGGATGCCTTTGTTAGTCCGATGAAGCTCTGGGATCCTTTCTTAGAATAATGTTTTAAATGCATAAAATAAATTACATAAGATTACCAAAAAAAACCCCACATTATATTGAAATACAGTTACCAAAAAGAATGTTTGGGATATAATAATACATGTGTTTGTTAATGTAGTGAATGACAAGACCTAACTGTGGGATGAACAACTACCATCATTCAAAGCAGCAATGAGTACAAATAACATTCAGAGATAGCAACACTGATTATGATCTGATACGAAAATATTTGTTTAATTTTATTGGTGACAATCAGGTACTAATACTACTTCTTGGGTTTGTTGCTTATTTTGCAATGAAGGGAAATGTTACATTTTAATGAAAGGTATATGAGATTGAGATGTAATTCTTTTGTGTCATTAATTTCCACATCAGAGTCACTGAACTCCTAAATTCTACCCATGACTGTGGTCATCAAGTTAGGATCAATGGAGGGTAAGGGGTTCTCCACCAACATGAATTATTATGTGGGAGGATTATAGACACTGAATGATTCTCAAGCCTGACAGACTCTGGGGCTGAGTCCCTAACTCTCCTGAGTTAGACAAAAAGTAAATGCCTTTGAGTATTTGAAATGTTCAAAGTGATTTCCAATTTCTAGTTCAAGGCCAGAGTTAGGACTCCAAATTGTACTTTCTAGTCTTTGGGTAAATGATCCCCAGACAGCTCTTCTTAGGTATCCTGCCCTAGAAGTTTTTAATTTCTTCCTAGAATTTATTTCATCTTTAGCTCTAAAGTTCACATTTCACACCAAACCACCACCAACCCATGTTCCCATCCATCCATCCATCCATCCATCCATCCATCCAAAGATTTAACCATACATTTTTTGAAAAGATTTTATTTATTTGACAGAGAGATCACAAGTAGTCGGAGAGGCAGGCAGAGAGAGAGAGGGGGAAGCAGACTCCCCACTGAGCAGAGAGCCTGATGCAGGGTTCGATCCCAGGACCCTGAGATCATGACCCGAGCCGAAGGCAGAGGCTTAACCCAGTGAGCCACCCAGGCGCCCCAAACCATACATTTAATAATGATATCATTATGTAAAGATATGAATGTGTAATTTATTTCCCCTGTTCATAACTTCATACAGGGAAATATCTACATTAGTACAAAGGATTATCTATGATGGAAACATCCTCTAGGATTATTAAAGCAAATCAAGTCACTTCACCATGCAGGACTAGTTTTAGGCCCAATTTGTGAAATATGCAGGATCTTTTTGGCTCCTGATCCGCAGTCCTGAAATGTCTAATGCTTGGCAGTAAAATCCCCCAGCCCACACGTAAGATGACGCTCGTTTCCATGATTGCTCATTATCTCTCTTCTTTCTGTCTCCTCTCTCAGATGAAATGGAACAGCCGCCTGTACTTCCGGTGTGCTTTGTCAGAAAATAGCAAAGACTTAATCCGCTGTGTCTGTGAGGCTTTGTTCTTTCATGTTCTAGGCTGAGGCTCAACCCCTCAGAGCTCTCATCTGGAGAGCCAACCCCATGGAAACACTGACAAGTGACTTCAGTTATGACACTTGAATTATGACTCTTGAAGCAATGTTTTTCTTTCCCTTTTATTCTCACCCAAACGGCAATGAATCATGTATCGCCTACTCCATACACACCTTGCCTTTCTGGCCACGCAGGGCAAAGTCAACATCTTCAGGGCCCAGAACCCACAGCTGCACCTGTCAAAGCACAAGTCCCTGGTCACAGAGCAGCTGAGCACTGTTTGCCTATCTCCAAAGGTTCCCACGCAGTATGTGTGAGGAATCTCACCACCATGGTGGAGATCTGGAAATCCCGTGCTCATGACGCTATTGCTATAACTGTCTTCCCCATCCAAGAGTAGAGTCTGTAGTTCAGAATGATGGGGCTCCCCCCTCCCTGTTAGCTTATCAGGTGGCTTGGTGACCAATAAACCTGCCAAAGACCAGGCTATCATCTTCTCCACATGGACTGGCCCTAGACTCCATCTTCCCACTTCAATTGGCTTCCTGATCCATATGTAGACTATGAGCAAGAATTTCACTGCTTGACCTTGCTACTTGGCGCATACCTTTCTTTATAACACTGATCAGGTTGAGTCCTTACAGTTGATTTAAATGCCCCTATAAACTCTTCAAGAGCAGGGATCATGCTACTCATTTCCGTGTGTCCACTGAGCAGAGTGGCTGGTCGTGGCTCTCTAGAAATAGTTTGGAATGCATATGTGAATTAAGGTATACTTTAGTTTTCTCCAATGATTTCCTTTGTTCATGAACTCCCCTACCTACACATCTCTGGTCCCCATTCTACTTTGGTCTATAGGCTAAGCACTAACTTTACATATATAATTCTTAAAACACCGATCACACCCCTTTAAAAAAAAGTTCTGTTACGCCTAAGAAAGTTAAGACCTAAGGAGTTTAACTTACCCGTGTTCAGGTAGCTGTTAAATTGCTGAACTTATTTTTTTAAGCTTATTTATTTATTTTTTTTAGTAATATCTCCACCCAACCTGGGGCTCAAACTCATGACCCCGAGGTCAAGAGTCACATGTTCTTCTCGCTCAGCCAGCCAGGTGCTCTTCAGTGCTGAACTTCTTATCTAAGGGCTCAAACACCAGTCTTTCTGGGTTTTGTTCTACCTTCCCCTCCGTGTAAGGCGACAGCTCTCCGAGTGGTCCACAGGCTCCTGAAATGTCCCTGAGACTCTTGCAGGGATCCACAGGCCAAAACTACTTTCATAATAATACTGACATTTGGGCTTTTTTTTTTTTTTTTTTTACTGTATGAACAATTGCACCTTGATGCAGAAGCAGGGGCAAGGGCAGCCACTGTATCGTTCAGTGCCACGCTTTTGCAGGAAAAATAACCACAGGCTCACTTCAAAATGTCCCGATGAAGCTATAAAAATTAATTTTGTTCAATCGAGGCCCTCGAGGGCACACCTTTTTAATATTCTGATTGACAAAATGGGAAATACACACAGAGCGCTTCTGCTGCATTCCGAAATATGGTCTTTGTCTTGAGGGAAGTATTTGGGTGGTTGCTTGAGGTGTGACCTGCGTCGGCTGCTTTTTTCATAGGACGTCATGTTCGCTTGAGGAACCCCTGATAGACAAACTAGGGTTATTCGGTATTTCACAGAAATTTTCTTGAAAACGAATGGAGTGAGCTGAAACCATCGAGGAAACCAACTGACAGTATTTATTGGCAATGATAAAGACAGAGATTTTAAAAGAAAGAATTGTGGACAGCCTGTGTCTGCCATTGCGACTTGGATAGTTTTCCAAACACTTATAAACTTAACTTCTCGGATGAGATTGGTGGTGACATTAACGAGGAGATTTATGTGATAGGAAATATGAAATGTGTTAACATTTGCAAGATCTAGATTTTCTAAAAGACAAACACTGTCACAAATCATGCATAGGTAAAGGATCCACTCAAAAAGCAAGAGTAGGACGCCTGGGTGGCTCAGTAGGTTGATTGTCTGCCTTTGTCTCAGGTCATGACCCTGGGGTCCTGGGATTGACTCCTAAATCAGGTACCCTGCTCAGCGGGGGTCTGCTTCTCTCTCTGACCCTCCCCCCTGTTTCGCGATATCTCTCACTTTCTCTCTCTCTCACTCAAATAAATAAATAAAATCTTAAAAAAAAAAAAAAAGCAAGACAGGGAGCCTGGGTGGCTCAGTGGGTTAAAGCCTCTGCCTTCGGCTCAGGTCATGATCTCAGGGTCCTGGGATCGAGCTCCGCATTGGGCTCTCTGCTCGGCGGGGAACCTGCTTCCCCCTCTCTCTTTGCCTGCCTCTCTGCCTACTTGTGATCTCTCTCTCTCTCTCTGTCAAATAAATAAAATAAAATCTTAAAAAAATAATAAAAAATTAAAAAAAAAAGCAAGACTAGACCAATGGAGTACAAAAAGTTCATCAGTGTGACTTTTTTAAAGAAGATTTTTTAAATTAATTAATTAATTAATTGAGGGAGCACAAGCAGGAGGAGGGGCATCTCCACCAGACTCCAAGTTGAGCGCAGAGCCTGACATGGGGCTCAATCTCATGATCCCAAGATCATGAACTGAGCTGAAATCAAGAGTTGGTCGCCCAACCAACTGAACCATCCTGGGGCCCCCATTGATGCAATTTAAGAAACTACAGCTTGTAGAATTTGGGTGTAGAATTTAAGAACAGCCACAATGATTAAAAAGGCTATTAAAATACTATTCTTTTCTACTATGTTTCTGTTTGAAGCTGAATTTTCTTCATATGCTTTAATCGTGACAACATATTGCAATGGGTTGAATGCAGAAGATCTGAGAATCTACCTGAGAAGCCAAACATTAAGAGATCTGTCAAAATGTAAAACAACACCACTCTTCCCACTATTCTTAAAAATATGTTCTTACTTTTCATTAAAATATATTATTTATGTTAACATATAATAGAGTTAACATTATTTTAATGAATTAATAAATATGTCAAAATTTTTCTGGAGTTAATTTCTAATAAGGCCCATAATGATAGATAAAATAATAAAATTTCTTTGTGGGTCCTCAATCACTTTTCGCAATGAAAAGGGATTTCAAGGCACGTGGTTTGGGGATGTGGTGGAGGAATGCACACATGAAAAGAAGGGACAGGAGCCAAACAAGTCTGGCAGGATGCATGGAGGTCTTTCCCATTTGCAGGAGACTGCAGTGAAATTGATCACACATTCCATCTTTTCTTTCTCAATAAGTTTCATGGTTAAAGTGGCCTCAGCTGACTTAGGGCAGGTTAAAAGCTTGGACCCAAAACACAGAAGGAAGAAAGAAAAGAAGACTGTCTCTCTTTCTTTCTAGAAGACTAAAAGATAGTCTTTTCTTTCTTTCTTTCTTTCTTTCTTTCTTTCTTTCTTTCTTTCTTTCTTTCTTTCTTTCTTTCTTCTTTCTTTCTTTCTTTTTCTTCTTCTTTTTTTTTTTTGCTTCTGTCCAGCAAATGTCCTCCCACCACGTGGGAGGAGCAGCGAATGCTTCCTTGCTGACCCCCCTGGGCTGTAGGAACCTGTGAGTTCATCCCCCAAAGCCCCAGCGTGTGCTCTCTGCGGGACCCTGTGTACCCTTTGCGTTTTTGTCACCCTGCAAGTAGTGTCACTTAAGCGTTCCTCGGAAAGTATCTATCTGTCATTTTAGCACATGTCTGGTGGCTTTTCTCAGCTGGCATACACTATACACACAATAAAACAAAACCAAACAAAACACAAGGCTATTGCAGTGGAAAACAAGCTGGATGGTGCATCGTTTTATGCACATAGAAGATACCACCGGTGAGTTAAAGCAGATGGATTGAATTTTGGTGATTATATACAAGAGGCCTATCACAGTGTCACCTTAGCTGACCCAAAATATCCACTGCTACTCTCACTTTACATGTTTTTGAGGGAAAGCGCAGGGATTACGACAGCTGAACTAGCTGATTTTTCCATGGGACACCATATTTTACTTCAAGGGACAAGTGACAAACTACAGTTATTCGGTATTTGGCAGACATTTTCTCGAGAAGAAACGGAGCAAGCCTACTCCGACTACATTCTTACTGACGACTGACTTTTTAAACCATGTGAGTTTTGGCCACACATAATCCCACCCTCTGGAGTACTCCTTCCTCACTTTGTGCATCGGGATGATTTGGCCCAACCCAATCGTGAAGCCGTGATGTGTATGTGGGAAACTACTAATAACGTATCACAACGAAGCCGCGCATTACTTCCCTGGGGAGATACAGGTATCCCCACTACCCGAGCGGAGAGCATGCCTACGAAATCTCTCAAAAACCAAAATGGTGTAAAGCAAAGAAATAATTACCGTTCGTTTAGAAATTTAGAAATTCGAAAAGGTTTCTATCATGCCTGGACCCCCAAAATAACCTCTCTTCAGCTTTTTTAAAAATTATTTTTTAAGATTTTACTTATTTATCAGAGGGAGAGCATGCGCACAAGCAGGGGGAGTGGCAGGCAGAGGGAGAAGCAGGCTCCTGGTTGAGGAGGATGTCAGGACTTGATCCCAGGACTCTGTGATCATGACCTGAGCCAAAGGCAGACACTTAACTGCCTGAGCCCCCAGGCGTCCCTCTCCTTGGCTTTTCTGGTACCTTAGGACATATCTGACTAAGGGATACACAAAATAAATGGAGATAAAGCACAGATGCTCACAGGCAACAGTTCAGAGCTCGGTCGCTGGATGCGGAGAAGGGAGGACAGTTCTCAGGAAAGGAGCTTGGCTGGGGCCCCTCACGCTGCCCCGAGGGGCCCGCTGCCTCTGTAAGGCTCGCTGCACAACAACCGCTAAATGCTGTTTTTGCTTTTCACCTCTTTTCATAAAAGCAAAGTTCCTCTTCAGATTTCTTTCATTTAGCAAAAACAGGTATTCATGTTGGTCTTTTGTGTAAATGAAGTGGTGTAAAGGGAACTTTCAACAAGTGAGGGATACCTATATCCTTGTTGGACAAAAATATGCAGGATGAAACTATGGGGTGATTTCATTGGCATCTGTGCCAATAAAAAAATTTTTATGTGCCTAGAGGTGATGAGGTAGGCTATAAAAACAATTCGTAGATACTGATTTTCAATAGTCCCATCCATTTCTTCTCACGGACTTGTACCAAGTGCCTATTAAGTGTTAGTACTAGAGATACACAGTTCGGTGAGACTGCGTCTAGGTGGTTACTTAGAGGAGAGGCAGATTTCTAAGGAAAGAACTGTAGTCCTGGGCAATGAGTGCTGTATTTAAGTGCAACCAGAGCACAGAAAAAGTGAGGAATCCCTTTGCAGTCCTGAGCTAAGGACAGAAGCCTAGACTTGAGTTTGGGGGCGTTAAAATTCTGAATTCAGGAGCAACCTCGCATGTCGCTGTTTCCATCGCAGAGTCCCTGGATGCCCATTTGAGACCTGTTTGAGCTTGGGGGGAGTTTTTAATGACACTAAGCCAGATAGAGGTTGCCAAACTTTTCCTGCCACCTGGTGATCCTTTAGTAGTGGTGGGAGGAAGCTGTTAGGAATTACAGGAATATCCTGCTGTAATTCCCGCCCCCGCCCCCTAACCACTGTCTGTGGGCTAGCTCCCAGCCTAAGACTGTCCAGAGAGGAGACTTGCTGGCTCAGTCGGTAGAGTACGTAACTCTTGATCTTAGGGTTGTGAGTTCAAGCCCCAAGTAATTTGTATATCAAGGGTATACAAATTACTTAAACCAAAAACCCCTACTCAGTGCCAGGATTTAAAGTAGGGTCATGCTGTGTAGGAATAGAATTGTTTGTTCCTCACTGCCCCAGTAACTGGCTTTGTGAAATCTGAAGGGTCACTCCTGGTCCTTTGATGATTTCCTAGTATTACAGACGTGACTGTACTGTTATTCATGCTCACCATGAACTATAAGACACAGCATCTTTGTCTTCAGCCAAGGGTGTGGCTGACAGTTGAGCCAATTGTATTCATTGGCAATTATAGCAACCTTCAGTGTAACCAATCGTTGTCCCATAAACAGGTGATGGTGAAGAGTCTGGCAAATAAAAGGGAAGCAAAAAGGTAACTGATGGTTCCTTTTTCTGGATCAACTTGGAGAGGCCACAGTATCCAGAGATTTGGTCAAATACTAGTGTAAATGTTACTGTTAAGATATTTTCTAGATCGTGCTAGCATTTAACCCAGCAGACTTTTTGAATAAAGCAGATTTCCTTTACTTATGTGGGGGTGGGCCTCATCTAATAAGTGGAAGGTCTTAAGAGACAGAAGGCCAAGGTTTCCAGAAGAAGACACAATTCTGCCTGCAGACTGCACTCAAGCTGCAACATCACCTTTGCTCTGTGTCTCCAGCCCGCCAGCCTGCCCTGCAGATCTCGGTCTTGCCAGCTTCCAGAATTATGTAAGCCAATTCCTTAAATGAATTTCTCTATCTATATACAGATCCTATTTGTTCTGCTTCTCCGGAGAACTCTGGCTAATGCAGTTACATGCCACAGTTTGGAAAAATGGGGTAAGAGGTGATAGTTGGGAGGGGCTTAGAAGGATGTGGTTTGTTTTGCTCGGTTGCAGGGGGTACAGATGCCTTATGAGCTCTTCTGCTATTTAATTGGCGGGGCCCCTAATGAATTGGTGTTCTCCCAGCTGCCTGGGGACTCCTTTGCTCATCACACTCCCATTCTCTTTCTTTTTCCTAGGTCCATTTAATTTCATTTAAATTCAGATTCATGCACCTCCCTAATACGTTATAGGTGTGCTGATAACATTTCATAAAGGGTTACCATTGGGGAACGCATGAAATAACTTACAAAAACCTTTTGTTGTTTCTGGATAAAGACCTGGGTGAAGGAAACGAACATTTTAAGAGGAGAGATAGGTAGTCTTGGCTCTTGTGTTGCAACCTCTGTACTTTTCCTATAGAAAGCTTTTTATGTTCGGGATCTGCTACCCTCAGGTCTAGAACTTTCTTGTATTCCATGGAGATTTTGAGAATTGATTTCTTGAGAGAAATGTACTTTCCTGATGGTTCCAGAGCAATCCATAAGTCCAGAATCTCAGGCACCGTTCATGATACTCCCTGGGAGAAATGAAGACCCGAAGAGGACCGGCTGCCAGAGGCAGACACAGTTTCCTGGGATACTAGTGCGGGGAGCTGGAGGTATGTTAGACCAACCAAATGTGGATTCTGCACTAAAGAGCTTTATTGAAAATTCCACAAAGAAGGAAATGCAAAAGACATCCATTAATTGTAGTCAAAACACATTTCTGAATTTGGGTTTCAGCCATGCCCCTATGCCTGCCCATGAGATTCCTGGCGAGGCTGTCCATATGCTGTACCAGGGACAGTTCAAGATAGACTACAGCGGTCCTAGGAAAGATTGCTTCCTACCTCCCTGCTTTCAGTTCCCTAACTTCAGATGTGAGCTGTCTATTCCAACACCTAGCTTGCAGTCAGATGTCTCAATGACGAATAGCTCCTGAAAGCAGATGTGCATAATAACTCTCTTTATTTTTCTAGAACTGTAACTATTAGTCTGGATCCCCATCCATATAAGTGGGAGAAATTTAATTGCAGCCCATTGAGGATTCCCATCTTTTACCCTTGGGTTTGTGCTTAAGCTAAGTAGCCCAAGGCCCCCTCTGGTCCCGATGGCATCTGTCCTCACAGACATCATCTCAAACATCCATCCCTCTATCTGGTGCTTGGTTGTCCTTCTTTGCAGCCCACTAGGGAGACATTCTTATTCTTTTTTTTTTTTTAAGATTTTATTTATTTATTTGACAGAGAGAGAGAGATCACAAGTAGGCAGAGAGGCAGGCAGAGAGAGAAGGGAAGCAGGCTCCCCGCTGAGCAGAGAGCCCGATGCGGGGCTCGATCCCAGGACCTAAGATCATGACCTGAGCCAAAGGCAGTCGCTCAACCAACTGAGCCACCCAGGTGCCCCAAGACATTCTTATTCTTAACTACATGGCTTTTTAAGCCTGGTGGCTTTCTCTGGTACTTCTGTGCCACTCTTGTCTCAAAGGAGTTATTCTCTTCCTCTGAAGACATGCTTTCCCTTATAGAGTGTTCTTGTCTCTTTGTAACTCTAGCCCGGAACATTTGATTTTGGATTCCAGAGACTATCTGCAGGATCCCAGGGAGCAAGAGGAATTGATCCTACCAACCATTTTTAGCTTTCCCTTTGAACACTTGTTCTACCTTCAGAGGGTGGGAATGACTTGTTTGAATTCACAAAGAGCATCCTCTCAAGTCCTTTGTCTATACCACACATCTTTCCATACCCTTCCTATTAGCGCAGAGTGGGGCGAAGACCAATCCTGAGTGGGGAAGGAAATGCTGAGGGAAAACTGGTGTCCCCCAAAACATAATACTGCATCACCCTTAAGTTGAGAAGGAAATCATGGGAACACAGAGAGTAAGTTGTCTTTAAAAAGAAGTTATCCCAAGAAAAGAAGGAAAAAGAGAAAGAATCGAGAGATGGGTTGGGAACATCAGTTTATCAGGAAACAGGTGACCACCATTCCTAGCCTTTTACCCTACCCCTTGAGTTTGCCTGCTGGGAATTTTCAGGAGTGAGGTATGCTATTTTGCTACTTTATATCTAATACTTTATATCTATATCAAATATGTCAAATCCACTAGCACAAAAGTGGATTTTGTAACTCAATGAATTTTTAATTAAATAAACGAACGATAAAAAGCCATGGTCATGACTGGATATATGAAAGCAGCACAGGGTTTGATGAAGGGGAGGAACTTCACAAACGTTACTGTTTCAGGGGCGACTGGGTGGCTCAGGTGGTGATCCGAATCCTGGGATCAAGTCCCTGGGATCGAGCCCCAAGTTGGGCTCTCTTCTCAGCAGGGTGCCTGCTTCTCCCTCTCCTTCTGCCCTTGCCACCCGCCCCTTCCCGCTCGTGTTCGTGCTCACGCTCTTTCTCTCAAATAAATAAATGAAATCTTTTTAAAAATGTTACTGTTTGAAAGATTGAGATTAAAAATTAATTTGGTATTTTCTTTTGCTCAAGTGGCCATTAGTAATCCTGGGGCCCAGTATGTATATATTAGAGAACTTACTTCATTAACAGGTGTCAGCCAGGAACTTGGGATACTAAATGTTGACATGAGAAAAAAAAAAAAAAGGCCAACCAACTCCTACCAGAGGTGTGTTCAGGATACTGGACTTTAACTCTTTGATTGTAGGTACTCCTACCACAGAGAGCTGACCTGCAAGATGGACCATCGGGATCAAAGGCTAGAAGTTATGATGTTTGCCTTTTAAAAAGTAAATGCTATTCTGACTTTCCTAGTTTGCAGTTTCAACTGGGAGTGATAACATGGATTCATGGTACCTGCCTTGCTTTCTGTTCTCTGCCATTCTGCTCCTGGTTCCTGGCTTGGTAAGGAAACAATGTTTGGAAAACGATTAGAAAAATTGGGGGCTGATGGCCTGCTTGTTCATTTCTTGTTTTTTAGGAATTTCAAGACCGAGGGTTTCTCTGGGGTCATCAGGGGCAGGCAAGGTCATAGGGAGTGAGAAGAAGCCCCCCCAGAGAGGAAGAGTCAGGGATATTGACATAAAGTTACATATTTCTTTCAGTTTCATTTTTGTGTAACAAGTTTTCTTTTGATTACATGGAAAATGCGAAAATGTGACAGCCATTCCGATTTTACTGCTGAGTGAAATGCATATTGTTGTTACGGGGGACGTGAGACTCCAATGGAGTGAATTGACGAATGTCAGGGCAGAGCAAACACTTGGCTTTGCAGCATGGGATTTCTCATCTGTTTCTTTGTCAGTTTCGACCTATCTTGCTACAGTGACAAGTAGTTTGTACCATAGACCAACTCAGGGTTTTAAATGAAGTTTCAAATGCCTAGGGGAAAAGCTTTAGTTGTGATTTACAAATAAGTGATTATATTGAGCTGATATTCTGTAAACGGCATCTACAGCATTGAGAACAAGAGATACCATTTAAGACACATTAAAATTTCAGTTATGCACACTTTTCCAGTAGGTGCATTGATAATCCTCTCTGAGTGTGCTTATGTGTGTGGCTAACGTGTGAGGCAAATAAGGCACTTCTTAACATCAAAAAGAAGGGTAAACTATCCAATCTGTTCATTCCCACTGCTTGCCAAATAGTCCATAGGATTCTGGTATTTGGATACGTAAGCCCTATTAACCTGTTTTACAGATAGTCTGAGTTTTGGGAGGTTAAACTGACTTGCTCTGAGTTGGTGGAACCAGGAATATAACCCAAACCTACTGCCTGCCAGTCCCATGAGCTTTTTCACTAGACTTCACTAAGACATTTCTCAGGTTTACTTAAGTTCTTCTATTGAGCATGTATTCTGGGTTTTCATGTGGTCACTTGTAAAACCTATTTTCAGAAGTTTTTTTTTTTAAGTTTTTTTTTATTGCAAAGTATACCTACTGATTTTTTTCCCCCTTAAACATTTGGTATTGTCTTTGAAAGCAGAGTCTTAAGAAAAATGTGAAAGTAAAACATGATTAATGAGGTCTTCAATAAAATTTCTTTAAAAGGGATTGTTGTAAATTACAGTAATATTTCAATGATGGAGGTAAATTATTAGGTTTTTCAAACATTGCTCCATGAATCCTCTAGAGAATCATGTTTATGGTGAATGCTTATCTGAGGGGTGGTGTCTTATGTTCTGCCTTCTTTTCAATCTGTGAAGTTGGTTTCTTGTTTCTTTCACCTTCAAATTCATATAACGGGCAGTTTCATTTTTTTATTTGAAATAAGAAGACCCCTTGCTCAAAAAGTTACTTTAGACTCCAAATTAGCTCTCTTGGATATAAGCCAGAAAGAAACTCACAATATTAATGAACCCCCCCCCCCCCACAAATTGCTAGATATAAATCGGAACTGAGAAGATAATTTATGTCATGGGCGTCATAATAATGCCTTTTTTAATGTGTTTGTTTCTCAGCCAACTCGAGACAACTTTGGTGAGTCTATTTTGACTTTTTACTCTAAGTTATAGTAAAAGAAAGTTACTTGGATAATAGAATGCCAAAACCGAACAAAACAAAAACTTAGGACACATTTAATGTGAAGCACAATGCATAATTGCATATTTATAATTTTATAATTGCTTTGAACTTTAATCAAACATTGCCTTCTTTTGATTTATTGAGGAATGTTTTATTGTTCCTGTTCCAAGATTCCACATACCCAGCAGAAAAATAAATGGTGATACAGGAAAGTGCAAACACAGTGACTGATACAAGACATCCCATCAGTGCTTCCTATTATTACTTTTGCTATTTTGTATAAACTCAGAGAGACCTGATGTCCATCCTAGTTGTTGTACACGTAGAGATTGGGCTTTATTATTCACTCTTTTGTAACTTAAAAGAGTAATTCAAATTTAAATTAGCAATTCTGCTTGAGAGTTCCAAGGTATATTACTAGCAAGGGATATATTAGGCAGATTGGACTGGTTTGACCAAAGTTAAACATTTGCTTCCAATTTAATTTAATCATAATTAGTCAATTAATTAATTATAATTAATTAATCATAATTTAGTCTAGTCTTTAAAATTAAGTTTAATATTATACAGAGTGACCAATTTCTTACTTTTGAAGTCATCTGGCATTCAAGGGGCATGGATAGGACAAGAGCATATATGCAAAAGCCCTATAGCCCCAAACCTGGCTCATGGTGGGTTCTCAGTTAATCAATCAATCAATCAATCAATGTACAGTGAATCAGAACCTGTTCTCAGTCAATCAATCAATCAATCAATCAATCTACATTGAATCAGAACAGGGTAATCACTGAGGCAAAAGAAACTTTTAATTTGATAATTGATGAAGATTGTCTTATTTCATAAGCACATTGTTCAATGTGGTTTTCTTTGTTCCTTTAGTTAAAGATGTAGATGGTGGAATTGATCAAGATATATTTGATATCAATGAAGGTTTGTGGATTTTTTTTTTTCACATTTTTTATTAAGGAGAGAGTTCGAATCCAGTTTGCTAACATGAGTTTTTATCTTCCCTGTTAGATTTGGGACTGGATCTTTTTGAGGGAGACATCCGACTTGATGGGGTAAGTTGAAACAAAGCAAGGAAGAATCTTCTGTTAATTACTGCAAACCAAAATACAGAGTATCTGAGAATGATTGGACAGCTTGGGCTTTGTTAAGTCCAACTATCCCTAAGGGTACGTAGTCATGGTGACAGATTTATTCAATGAACACGTTATACTTGGAGGGACTCCCATAGTCGTGCCTTCATCAGTCATGCCTCAGATTTCTGTGTTGTCAACGCCACCATCACCCACCATGTATGCCTTGGTCTTATTGATCTCATGGATTTTCATTATTGGAAAAATATGACGTTTTCATTTTTAAATAGAACCTCACTGATTTAATCTAGTTGAAGCAAAATTAACCTGAATTTGTAAACATCAATGAATCAGGCTTTTTACCATAAAAGATAGATTTTGTGACTTCTATCTTGACAGCTAACAAAAGCGTTGCCAAGTAAAGATCCTCCCAACTCTATGCATGAAGAGTACATGGCGCACAGATGAACATAGGTACCATACAGATAGTTTAAGTCAAACCCGCACTGGGATCTTCAACTCAAGAAGCGGAGAGGGGGTATCCAATGGTTGGTCTTGGGCTCTTTTTTTTTTTTTTTAATTAACATATAATGCATTATTTGCCCCAGGGGTACAGGTCTGTGAATCATCAGGCTTACACATTTCATAGCATTCACCATAGCACATACCCTCCCCAGTGTCCATAACCCAGCCACCCTATCCCTACCCACCCAGCCCCCAGCACCCTTCAGTTTGTTTCATGAGATTAAGAGTCTCTTATGGTTTGTCTCCCTCCCTGGTCCCATCTTGTTTCATTTTTTCCCTGCTTCCCCCCACAACCCCCTGCCCTGCCTCTCAAATTCCTCATATCAGAGAGATCATATGGTAATTGCCTTTCTTTGATTGACTTATTTCGCTTAGCATAATACTCTCTAGTTTTATCCACGTCGTTGCAAATGGAAAGATTTCATTTCTTTTGATGGCTGCTTAGTATTCCATTGTGTATATACACCACATCTTCTTTATCCATTCTTCTGTTGATGGACATCTAGGTTCTTTCCATAAGTCAGGAAATGACAGATGTTGGTGAGGATGCGGAGAAAGAGGAACCCCCCTACACTGTTGGTGGGAACGTAAGCTGGTGCAGCCACTCCGGAAAACAGTATGGAGGTTCCTCAAAAAGTTGAAAATAAAGCTACCCTGTGGCCCAGCAATCACACTACTGGGTATTTACCCTCAAGATATAAATGTAGTGATCTGAGGGGCACGTGCATCTGAATGTTTATAGCCGCCATGTCCACAATAGCCAAACTATGGTCCTGGGCTCTTCTATCTACTCCTTCTTGAACTCACCTTGTGCCAGAGCTTGACATGTCGTCTTTATGCTGACGACTCCCAATGTGTGGCTTTCATCCATTCCTTCCACTGCACTCCAGACTGGTCGATCCAGCTGCCGGTTTGTCAGTTCCATTTCTGGGTCTATGAGGTGCCTCAAATGTAAGGTGTCCTGGACTGAACTCGGATTTTTCATGCAAACTGCTCCTCCCAGATCTTCCCTCTTGGCAAAGTCATCACCCTACTTCCCCGAATAAGTAAAAATTCCTGGCATCACCTTTGCTTCTGCCCTTTCTCTCACCCCACCATCTGATCCATTAGCAAGTTCTGACATTTCTGTCTGCTGTGCGTGCCCCGAATAACCTGCTTTTCTCCTGATTTGTCTTTCTATTTCCAATATTGCTCCCCTATAATCTTTTCGACCCTGTCCCCATCTCTCCCCCCCACAACAGAGTGGTCTTTTAAACAGGAAGTGACACCATTTCACTTCCTGGCCTGAAACTCTTCAGCAGGGAGGCTCAGTGGGCTCAGTGTCTGCCTTCAGCTCACGTCACGATCCCGGGGTCCTGGGATCGTGTCTCGCATTGGGCTACCTGCTCAGCAGGGAGACTATTTCTCCTTCTCCCTCTGCTCCCCTACTCCTGCTCTCTCCCTTTATCTCAAAGAAACAGATAAAATCTTAAAAAAAAACCCCACACAACAAAATTCTTTTTTTTCTTACACAACAAAATTCTTCAACAGCTTCCTACTGCATGTAGAATAATATCTAAATTTACCCACAGCCTTCGAGACCCGCATAATTTAACTCTTTTCTATCTGTCCTTTCATCTCTTCCCCTTCTCTCTTATCTCATCTCTTTTCTCTCCTCCCTCATGAGGCTACTGGCCTCAAAACAGATTAGAATATCGGAGTGTTATTCCCACCTCAGAATTAGAGCAACTGTCCACTACTATGAAATGTATCCTGCTTAAACTTACTTTCTTACATTTTAAATTTCATTTATTTATAGATTAACTATTCATTATTTCCCAGGTTTTTGCCTGATTCAGTGAATTAACCCTTCACATTTATTTTTGACAGGCACAAGATAGAAATTCTATCATTGGAGAAGAATACAGATGGCCTCATACCATTCCATATGTTCTAGAAGATAGCTTGGGTTAGTATATAATTTGGAGTATGTGTAACTGATGTATGTTCCTAACAGAATATAGTCACAGTATTTTTCCTTCCTTCCTTCTTTCCTTTCCCTTTCTTTCTTTCTTTCTTTCTTTCTTTCTTTCTTTCTTTCTTTCTTTCTTTCTTTCTTCTTTCTTTCAAGATTTTATCCATTCGTTTGACAGAGAGAGAGAGAGAGCGCACAAGCAGGAGAATTGGCAGGCTGAGGGAGAGAGAGAAGCAGGCTCCCTGCTCAGCAGGGAGCCCAATGTGGGGCTTGATCCCAGGACCCTGGGGACCTGAGCTAAAGGCAGATGCCCAACCAACTGAGCCACCCAGGAGCCCTAGAATCACATTTTCAAAAGTATTTTCAAGGGTAGACTCATATGGTCTTTAAGGGTTTATTTGTTGCTTTATGGGGCCGTGAACATTTACTTATAAAAATAAGCAAGATGAACAATGAAAAGAACCTAAATGATTTTGTCTGAAATAGTTGCTAAATTCTGACCAAGAAAGGGATGAATGTAACCAATGTTTATGGAGAGCCTACTCTGTATTGGGTTCTGGGCACATAAAGATCAGGGAACTAGTCTTTATTTGAAAACAGTTGTTTCCCATATGTTCGGATTTTACATGAGTTAAAAACATGAAACAAATAAACAAAACTTTAGGACCCGGCGTTGTTTTACCAACATTTAATTTTGCCAAGTCAGGAACTTACCCAACTATAAGAACCCACCATCTTTATCATCATCTTTTCATAAAATAAAGAATTTTTCAATGCTAAAAAGTCAGAAGAATCCAATCTAAAACGAAGGAAAGGTTTTCTGTAGGAGAAATTTAATTGTAATGGAAAACTCTAAACATGGTCCTCATTTTATTTATGGTGCCAGTTACCAGCATCACTTTGGGAACTGCTTTTTTGGGAGACTTTTCTTAAAGTTCATGCATTTCAGTGGAGATTCAGATATGCCAAGAGCTAATTAGAATAGAATGGAATAAACATTTTGCTTAGTGATATGTTCAGAAGCTATGGGAGCACATTGGAGAGACATTGAACTCAACCTAGATATAAAGGCATATGCATCAGGAAGCAGTTGACACTGTGCAGCAGGGCTGCCATGAAAATTATGCAAGTTGTATGTAATACATCGGTGCCTGGGAGGGGGGGAAAGTGGGACAGAAATCAAGTTTGCTTTTTGTTCATCACGAGGCATTTCCTACTTTGCATGAAGTGCTGTTTTTCTACCTGCCAAGTCAACACTTGCAGCTTCTGCCCAGATGAGGTGCTTGTTTGTAATTTGCAGAAAGGCATCATGTAGGCCGGTACCCTCTCTGATGGCAAGGGAAGGGTGCTTTAGGCAGATGGGTCACTATGTGCAAAGGCATGAGGAAAGGAGCAAACACTGAACTGGAATTTAGATTGGAGGTGGGGAGTTAATGACGTTGAACAGGTGGGCAGGATCTAGATTGGAAAGACTTAGTGTTTCCCTTGTCAAAGAACGTGGTGTGTCTAGTGATGGTGATGTAGAACTTCCAACAGTTTTAATCTGGATGTGAGATTGTGATCATGCTAGTTTCACTGTAGAAGATACATCCTTAGTGGAGCAAAAAGAAAGTAATGAGGAGACTATAGAAGAAATTCAGGGAAAGACTGGGAGTTTCTGAACCAAGACTCTCTCAGTGAGGATAGACAAGAATGGACAATTCTAAGGAGACTTAGGAGGCAGTTGTTATATTTAGTGATTGATTACAAGAGATCAAGAAGAAGGTGGGTCTACCTAAAGGGTTCCTGGTGCCCAGGATTCAGTCTTAGGCAGTTGGGTGGATGGTAGTGCCTTTATCAAGAATAGAAAATATGTCTTGAAGAGGAATAGAGAAGTGTGGTGGAAATTAGCATTTGACGTGCAGAGTCTGAAATGTATCAGGCCCACTGTGGTGGGGAGATCATATGAATTGGTGTGTGGCCTGGTCATTAAGGCCAGAGAGGCATTTGGGTGTTATTAGGCTGTAGGAGATGGTCAAAGCCACAGGTATGGATGAGCACCTTATACAATGCCCTGCATAATAACAGGTGCTCCTTAGAGAACTGGATCTTATTGAGTGGCCCAACAAGATGGTATTGAGGGGGAAGATGGCCAAGATTTGAATTCAGGTCAGGAGGACAACTTTCTGGAATTGATATAGATGGAGGACCTAATAGAAGTTATTGAGAAGGTGGGACTGGCCAGAAACATAGATGAAAATCCAAGAGTAGATAGAAAAAGCCAAGAAAAGGTTAAAAATAAAAATTAAAAGATAAATTGATACACATATATAAATCAAGCATGTTAGGTAAAAAAATTCAGTCCAAATCTTACTGTCCAAACCATGTACATTTTTACATGGGTGTAACTACAGTGTTTTAAATTTTTAAAGTTGTTTTGTTTTATTTTTTAATCAATTAATTAATTTCAAAGTAAGCTCTACACACAGTGTGGGGCTGAACTCACAATCCCAAGACTCAGAGTCGCATGTTCTACCCACTGAGCCAGCCAGGTGTGCCTGCTTAAATTTTTTGATCTGCTTTTTTTTTTTTAATTTTTACTTAATATTACAGCATCGTTTTGTGTTAGTTTTGTAACATAATTAAACTTCAGATTTTAAAAAAGATTTTATTTATTTATTTGACACAGAGAGAGATCACAAGTAGGCAGAAAGCCAGGCAGGGAGAGAGGGGGAAGCAGGCTCCCCGCTGAGCAGAGAGCCCGATGCGGACTTGATCCCAGGACCCTGAGATCATGACCTGAGCCAAAGGTAGATGTTTAACCGACTGAGCCACCCAGGCGCCCTGTATTAGGGTTCTTAACCCTGAACTCACTCGAGAAGCTCATGAACAGTCTCCCCAGGAAACACACTTTGTTGAGGTAGATACAGACTAATGTAGATGACGGTTGATAGAGGGGACACAGATGCAGAGGAGATATAGATGAAACAGATACAGGTACTTCACCCACAATTTCAGCACATTCATGGACACTCCCCTCTCAAGGCCTTCAAATTAAAAGCTCTGCTGTTTGAAAGAGAGAGAGAGAAAGAGAGAGAGATGCTCCCCACTGAACAGGGAGCCTGACACAGGGCTTAATCCCAGAACCCTGGGATCATAACTTGAGCCAAAGGCAGATGCTTAACTGACTGAGCCACCCAGTCACCTCTCCATCTGACCCTTTATTTTGATGATCACTCTAATGAAAACAATTGGTTTCCAATTCATTTTACAAATCAATACAAAATAGAAT
>CM052808.1:44109726-44126005 GCA_028533885.1 Nasua narica
AGAGAGATGCTCCCCACTGAACAGGGAGCCTGACACAGGGCTTAATCCCAGAACCCTGGGATCATAACTTGAGCCAAAGGCAGATGCTTAACTGACTGAGCCACCCAGTCACCTCTCCATCTGACCCTTTATTTTGATGATCACTCTAATGAAAACAATTGGTTTCCAATTCATTTTACAAATCAATACAAAATAGAATCCGCTAGTCAAATAATTTGTAATGTCATAGGGTCTGTACCAGTATTGTAAGCATATGGGTCACAGCTATGTGACAGAATTGTCTACTAGCATGTGTGTGTGTAATGAAGTTATTAAAGAAATTACAAGGAAAAAAAAAAATAAAAGCTCTGCTGTGGAACTTTAAATACACACTATAGTTTCTCAGATGAAACCTGTGACAGTGAGTGTTCACTTTGGCTGCCTATGATCCAAGGTTTATAGTCTTTGAGGTAAGGAAGTGTTTTTTTTGTTGTTCTGTAATATACTCTCTAAAGGTTCCAGAGAAATAAAAATGGAACAAAATCAGGGATCTGAAGAATAAAAAAATACTTGCTCATGATACATATCTAATTTGTATAGAATGCTAAATCTGGTAAAAATAAAACACTACCCATTCATGAAGGGACTGACTCATGATAAATAATATATTGCACGGCCTGTTTCTATGGTGAATCGTTCAATGGGGATGATTTTAATATGTGTATTTTTTGTTGGTTTTCTTCCATCAGAAATGAACGCAAAGGGAGTTATCCTTAATGCATTTGAACGCTATCGCCTAAAAACATGCATTGACTTCAAGCCTTGGGCTGGAGAAGCTAACTATATATCAGTGTTCAAGGGCAGCGGGTAAGGTGGAGAGTTTGTATTCTAGGGGTTCAAGTGGGAACATTGCAGCTGTGACCAGTCACAGCAATTGCCCCAGGCCCTGACCTTGAGGTGGGTGGGGGGCTTCCTTAGCTGTTTGCTGGAGAGTAAAAGACTGCCTTTAGCGTCTCTAACTATAAAAATAATATTTTCAGGGCCCCTGGGTGGCGCAGTTGGTTGAGCGACTGCCTTCGGCTCAGGTCATGGTCCCGGAGTCCCGGGATCGAGTCCCACATCGGGCTCCCGGATCCATGGGGAGTCCGCTTCTCACTCTGACCTGCTCTCTCTCACTCTCTCTCTTTCCTAATAAATAAATAAATAAAATCTTTAAAAAAAACAAAAAAAACAAAAATAATATTTTCATACATGCAACCATATTAAGACGGGGAGGCTGGGATTGCATGCTGCCCATCCCTGGAGTCAGGGCACGTCAGCTGTTTGTAGCTTATATCCTCCTTCTTTCCCTCTTCCAGTAAAACACGTGTGTGGGTGCCTGCACGTATGTGTGCACACCTGTGTATTTCAATTTATTTTCACCGAACTACCCTTCCTACTTCAGTTAAACTGACAGTGTTTCTTGTCCGGAGCTCAGAAATTCTGCGTGGTTATTAGCGGTCTTTCACATACCAAGGACACTGTGAAAAACTTCGAAATTTCCAGCTCAAGATCAGGACTAGAAGGTTGATTCGGGGGATGACTTGCTCCTACGTAGTGGTTGGTGCCAGGGGCAGATCTCCAAATACCATCCGGTCTGTAAGCTTTCTCATGGGGCAGGCAGCAGGGTTAGGAGAGAAAAGCAGTGTCCTGACAAACCAGTGAAGGATCTAGATGGGTAGCCCGGTGCACGGGGCCCTGGGGACTCTGGCCTGAGACATCATGAGAATGCCCTCTCCCCCTGCCCTGTGAACTCTCCGGGAAGCTGCTGGTCTTCAGTGGGAAACAGGCACATGGGGAAGCAAGAACTCTCCATCGGGGCCAACTGCGACAGAATAGCCACGGTCCAACACGAGTTCCTCCACGCGCTGGGATTCTGGCACGAGCAGTCTCGTTCTGACCGCGATGACTACGTCAGGATAATGTGGGACAGAATTCAGTCAGGTACATTGCTTTTTCTGTTAAAAACTGAATTTCTAGGCATGTGCCATCTCCTGCCAACTGTTAACAATGGAAAGACTGATGTCTTGATGTTTTACTTCTATATGCTTCGGAGATCAGATCCACTTCACTGCTTCCACAAAATCATCCCATTTCAAGTTGCAACCCATTGCCTGTTAGTGTGATGCTAAGCGGCTAGGTGTCTTCTCTAAATGTATTTGCATGCCGTGTTACTTGCACACGTGTTCCAATAACCGTGAAATCGCCGACTACGTCAGTTCCATCTGGTGACTCCTGTCTGTGTTATCATCCCCGGGTGCCTCCCCACCACACCTCTCAAAGTCCTCTAACCCCTTCTCCATCTACTTTGGGTGCCCTCACCCTCCCATCAGCACCTGCCAATGACTCTGACTGTCTCGATCCCACCTTTGTGGAACTATTAGCAGTTCTTCAAGCCTTCCGCTAAATGCTAATGTCCGACCTTGGGCGGTAATGGAAACTTAGAAGAAGGTAAGCTAAATGTTGTGAGCATCGAGTAATCAAAGATCTTTTCAAATTTATCATGTAGGCAGAGAGCACAATTTTAACACCTACGATGACCAAGTATCAGACTCCTTGAATGTTCCCTATGATTACACCTCGGTAATGCACTACAGTAAGACTGCTTTCCAAAATGGAACAGAGCCAACAATTGTCACAAGGATCTCAGACTTCATGGATGTGATCGGCCAACGAATGGATTTCAGTGACTATGATCTCTTAAAGTTGAATCGACTCTATAACTGCAGTATGTGGCGGGTTCTTTGAAATGCCTTCTGTGTTTCTCTGCATGTAGGGAAATTATGCGCTGTGCCATTTTGCTGAGCATCACTGGCTTTTCTGAAATGATGGTTTGATGGTTGTTTGATGATTATAGTTTTATAGTTGAAGTTTGATATTAAAAAAAAAAAAACAGAACAAGAGCACCCAAATCCCAAATCCACACCTTGGTAGCCTCATTTTTCTTCTCAGAAGTTCTGGCCTTCAGATCTAAACACAAATTGGGTCCTATGGTAATATACCCCATGTCGATTTTTTAATGAAGAGCCATCATGCAAATGAGATCAAATAATCTGTGTTGCAATTTAATAATCTGGATAACGAGAGAAGTGTAGACTCAGGTTCCTATACATTAGATAATTAAAGAAAAATGTCTTGGGGCAGACAGCTTGTTCAGATAAACAGAGTTGATCCATCCCTTGGTTTTGCAAATATCAAGAGATCTTCAACCCCCAGAATGAGTGAGGTCTCATCCTGGTATTTAATTACATCCTGATATTCCCAGTACTTCCGTGACAAACTCAGTTTTTATTACTTGGATTATCATGTTGGAGGAGTGTAAATAATTGTTGTTTTGCTTCTCTAGCCACTTCCCTGAGCTTTATGGACTCGTGCAATTTTGAACTGGAAAATGTGTGTGGTATGGTTCAAAGTTCAGACGATGATGCTGACTGGGAGTGGGTGTCCCAGGTCCCCAGGGGGCCAGAGAGCGATCACTCCAGCATGGGCCAGTGCAAAGGTAACAGGAGGGAGATATTTGTGGATTTTACACTTGGCGGGCCCAGCATTTTCCTTTGCTATGAAAGCCTGGGATTTTATCTCTGATCTCTACCAGAATTATTAATGATAACCCATTCGATTGCTACTAAGGAAGGAGTCCTATGCCTGTAAGGACATGGTTCATTTCTTTGCTTTTCCTCCTGACTTTTCTCTTCTTTCTATGAGTCAGAGCTGGGCCCTGTGACGCCTCTCCCTTTCTGTGCCCACAGCAGAGAGGGACTGTACCTCCTGGAAGGGCTCTTATCTCCAACATAGCCAGGTTGTTTTCTCAAAGCTCACGAGATATGAGAGACTTCCCAGCGAACAGCACCAGGCTGTGAATTAATCAGTTTCAGAATTTCAGCTGGTTGTGATTACACGCTCTTGTTATAAAAATCCTGAAAATGAAAAGACAAAGTACAATTTATTTGATTTTATTCAGATAAGTATCCTTTTCCATCATAATTTTGTTTTATTTTATTTTTTTAAAGATTTTATTTATTTATTTGACAGAGAGAGACAGCCAGAGAGGGAACACAAATGGCAGGGGGAGTGGGTGAGGGAGAAGCAGGCTTCCCTCTGAGCAGGGAGCCCAATTCGGCGCTTGATCCCAGGACTCCGGGACCACGACCCACGCCAAAGGCAGACGCCTAACAACTGAGCCACCCAGGCGGCCCATGATTTTGTTTTAAATTAAACAGTCATTTATTCGGCTACAAGTACTCCATTTTTATTTATTTTCTCCTTCCTGGCAACAAAGATGTAAGACTAGACTTTAGAACTCAGGGTCATTGCATGAGAGCTCAGCCAGTCTAGGCAGTGGCTGGGGTCCCTAACAACAAAGAGCGCTTTTCCTTTTATTTTTCTTTCTTGGAGGGGTGGGGGGGATGGGAAGGCAGATGTTAAGGGTATAGACTTACAACGAGTAGTAGGGAAGCCCTGGAGATCTAACGCCCAGTGCAGGGAATATAGACAGCAATATTATATTCTAGCCGCTAAACGTATTGAGAGACTGGAACTTAATTATTCTGACCACAAAAAAGAAATGATAATTATGTGACATATTAGAGGTTGCTAATTATTGCTACAGCGACAATCATATTACAGTATATAAATGTATCAAATTAACATGTACACATTAGATTTACACAACGCTCTATGTCAAATATATGTCAATAAAAATACCCTTCTCTCTTTAAGATGCAGATTTGGATAGTGGATAGTGGTCTTCCATAGGCCAGAAGGAAGGAGGAAGGAGAGGAGGGAGGGAGAAGATGAGAGAGAGAGAGACAGAGAGAGACGAGACCAAGAAGGTGCTATTTTTTTCTGATTTTGAAAGCTATAGTAAGGCAAAGGTGGACTAAAGTCTCTTTTATCAACTGCCTGCTTGTGGACCTGTATTTAAATGCCCAGCACAGTGCTCTGCACACAGGGGGTGCTAAGTAGAACTCATGTGCCCGCAAAACACGCGTGCCTGTATCTCGTATCTGCTTTGTCAATTCTGCTTTTGTTTTCTGAACAGGTTCCGGTTTCTTCATGCATTTCAACAGTAGCTCTGTAAGCGCGGGGGCCACGGCCATGCTGGAAAGTCGAATATTCTACCCTAAAAGAGGATTTCAGTGCTTGCAGTTCTATGTGTATAACAGCGGAAGTGAAAACGACCAACTGAACATCTACACCAGGGAGTATTCTGCAGACGATGCGGTTGGTACTCTCACGCTTGTGGAAGAAATAAAAGGTACAATGTCAACATCCTTATTGTCATGGTTGAGAGTGAGGTAATCTTAACTCTTTCAGTCTGTGGCATTGAGGAGGTTAGTTCTCGGCAAGTAATAAAAATACAAGGGAGGGGTGCCTGGGTGGTGTAGTCAGTGGAGTATCTGGCTCTCAGTTTTTGGCTCAGGTCGTGGTCTCATGGGTCGTGAGATTGAGCCCCTCATTAGTTTCCTCACTCAGTGGAGTGTCTGCTTGAGATTCTCTCTCTGCCCCTCCCTCCACTTGGTTTCTCTCAAATAAATAAATAAATCTTAAAAAAAAAATAAAAATCTTTAGTAAATAATTTTAAGAAATATTTTAAAAAATACAAGGAAAACTAGTTTAGGCAAAAATGGGAAGTTACTGGTTCAATGTAAAGAGACTGTGGGTTGGATGAGGGAGGAACTGGCCTCCGGCAGGGCTGAACTTATCCCTGAACGCGTTGGGGACTTCTCATGTTATCTCAGATGGGCTTTGTCTACGGAATAAGTGAATATTTCACTTCCCAGCTTACGTATTTATCAAATGTGCCATCAGACTAGAAAAGGGACTCTTCTTCTAAATTCTAGCTCGAAAAGAAAAAAATCCCAGGGTAGAATTCTAATTTTTGCAATTTGGGTTAAGTGTGACTTCTAGAATTCTAATTTTTACAATTTGGGTTAAGTGCGACTTCTGGAGCAATTCCTGAGCGGAGGGAGGGCAACACTCCTTTCTAGCCGTGTGTCGGAGAGGTGGGTCTCGCTGACCAACTATAAAAGCAGGTGGTTAAGAAATTTCCCTGCTGCCTGTTACTATCTGCTCCACATATCAACCACTTGTTTTGAATGAATTGCATAAAACCTAGTATAAAATCAATCTACATTATGCTATATGTCATACTATTTTCCTCCCATAAAAGGTAGCACAAAAGGTACTTAAGAAGTTTGCTTAGGAGTCCAGAACTTAAATGGAGAGTGCTGAGCATGACGGAGTGGAAGCTTTCAGGAAAGATTTTTGTTCAGTCTGGAGTCTACCCATGGATACTAGTATTTTCTGTAATTTGGATCTTTCTAACTTATTTTCACATAATTGTGTTTCACATTAAGTGCCAATATACTTAAGTTTTAAGTCATCATGTCAACTACTAGCTCTACATGAATTCCTGAGCTGTCCTCTACCTGGGGGATTCTGAAATTTTTTAAAAAATGTATTGCTTCTTATTTGGGTATGTGATAGAAGAAAATAAGACAAGATAGCATAGCCTGCGCTGCTAGCTAGGGGGAGGGGATGATGGTGAAGGGGCAAGTGTACGGTGGGGAGAAAGATGATGGTATCAAATATTAAATAACATATTTATAACATTGAGTCACTAGTAAATGATCTGAGGAATAAATGGTAAATGTGGATCTTCTGGGGTTTGGTGGATTCCTATTTAATACTACCAAAACGTTGATTAAAAATTTTGCATGTGAAGGAAGTATTTCAGTCGAACTATAAATGAGGCTTTGGCTGATTCTCATAGGAATCCTGGGTATAAGTGTAGATAGTGGGTTTAGCTAACATGGAATGGGAGGTAATTCATTTATAGGGCATGGAGTGTTCCTAAGTTAGATGTGGTTGTTCAGTCACCCTTCTCTGGGAAAGGGTGACCTATCTGAGAAACACATAGATAAGCATCCAGCTATTCCAAAGAGCAGTTGGATACCACAGAACTCCCCAGAAGGGATGGGCCTGGGCTGGAGAGGTGAGCAGACCACACTGCAGACCTGTAGGCATCAATAGCTCTCGGATGACCATTTGTCCTATGAAGGTTAAAAACTCTAGTGTTGATTTGCTCAGGATTCTCAGTCCTTTACTTTGAACTAATAATGTCTCTTTTGCAGAGATACCCCTTGGGAGCTGGCAACTTCACCATGTAACACTGAAGGTGACCAACAAATTCAGAGTGGTGTTTGGAGGGGTCAGAGGCTCTGGTGCATCATTGGGTGGCCTGTCTATCGATGACATCAATCTTTCGGAAACACAGTGCCCTCATCATATCTGGCATATAAAGAATTTCACACAGTTTATTGGCAGCTCAAGTGGAAATCTCTACAGCCCTCCATTTTACTCTTCTAAAGGTTATGCCTTTCAGATTCATTTGAATCTAAGCCACTCGACTAATGCAGGAATATATTTTCACTTGATTTCTGGAGCCAATGATGATCAATTACAATGGCCATGTCCTTGGCAACAAGCCACGATGACGCTCTTGGATCAAAATCCTGACATTCGACAGCGTATGTCCAATCAGCGGAGTGTAACCACAGACCCATCTATGACCACTGGTTTGTGACTCAGTTTCTTTATTGCTAACACATGATCATTGCTCTAGGAGGGACGGATGATTTGGGAATGAGAGATTGCGTGATCAGGTACCTAGGGAGTATTGAGCTCCAAATTTTAGGAACAGAAGATACTGAGGGGAAGGGCTTCAGCAGTCGTGGACAGAGTCCCCCAGGCAGGACACCGTCAGGAATGTGAGTTGGGAAGGTCTCTGAAAAACAAAGACACTGACGTTATTCCTGGCAATTGACCATATCTGAATTCCCAGTTGTTCAAGGAGTGTTGGTTTTAGAGGCTGGCATGCCTGGGTTCAAATCCAAGGTTTGCTTCTCATTAGCTATGTGATACTGAACAAATAGTCTTTTGGAGCCCTAGTGTCCTCAGCCATAACACTGAGGCACTAATAATAGCCACCCCCTTGCCACCAAGGCTGTCAAACACAATTCAGCTCTTGTAGAAGGGGACGGTTCCTCGTGAGAAGGAAGATGTTGAGCAGGTGCTCAAGAGTGTTCCGAAGGCTCTAACTTCTTATTAAAGAGTTCTGGAGGACTCGCCCATGGTGACATCATTCTCCATCTTCCCAGTCTCAAAAAGGGACAGCTCCTCCCCGAAAATGATCACCCTTCTAATTTTCGTGATCCTTTGCCCTCTGGGAACCTAATAAAAAATGACATTATGGCAAGGTGAATATCATTGCCAAATTTGAATTCTATATATAAAAAAAAATGGACTTAAGTGACACAGGAAAAGAGAAACCACTAATTTTGTAGAAAAAATAAATATTCACAAACAGGATTGTAGGGACTTGACATTCAGAATTTCTTCGCTTTTCCCCCCAAACGTATTTCCCTGAATGACATTGAAAATGGCTCAAACTTGGGTGGGTCGTCATCTTTCCCCAGAAGCAGTGCTTCTCACTGTCTTCTTTTCCTGAAAGACTTTGCTCTGGTAGGTGAATAATTCAGCTAATGAGATGAACTGTTCTATGTTAATATTAAAAACTCTCTCAGGGCTACTGGCTGGCTCTGTCGGTAGAGCATGTGACTCTTGATCTCATGGTCACGAGTTCAATCCCCATGTTGTAGAGACTACTTAAAAAATAAATTAAAAAAAGAAGTCTCAGAAACATATTGATTTAACTTAGTTAAATCACTAAGGACACTAAGGAATGATTTTAACAGGCAGGGAAGTTTCTGTACCGGCCAGTAAGTATAGGTGTGATAGCCCACCTAGGAAACTTCTGGTATGTCTCAATGCCAATTCCAGAATGTGGACTCCCCTGCCAGGCAATCTCATTTTCTTTAGGACAGTATAAATGAACGAGCTTCAGTGACTTGCCAGGGAATACATCACAGGTCAATAGCATCATTTAATTATTTCGAGTTCTATCCTAATTGTGTTTCACATTGCCTGTTATTTCCTACCACCCAAAGCTATGATGATGCTGAACACAATCCATTAATATAAATTGCTTTTTCAGATAATGGAAGCTATTTTTGGGACAGGCCTTCCAAAGTGGGAGAAGTGGCTTCTTTCCCTAATGGAACTCAGTTTAGAAGAGGTCGAGGCTCTGGAACCAGCGCCTTTATAACCCACAAGAGGCTGAAAAGCAGAGATTTTATAAAAGGAGATGATGTTTATATCCTACTGACAGTGGAAGGTATGTCAGTAAAAATAGTTGTATATAAGCTATTTTTGGTGTTGTCATGGCCATTGATTATTTACTGTATTCTTCTGGGTTCCATTTTTATATATAGGAACAAAAGGGCATGAGTGGGATTTTTTTGTGGGGGGGATATGAATCATTAACAATATGAAAATAACTTAAATGAAAACAGTGACCATTCCAGGATAAATAACTTAATTACCACCACATGGAGCCATGGAAAATTTAGGCCATAAATCTTTAGAAACAAGTGAAAGTATAGCTATCATACCCTAGAATTATACTTTGGGGTTCCAGAAATAGAAATATCACACAAGCACATGAAATTTAACTGGAAATGAATTATCTTTATTGTGTTTTTTGAATATGTATACGTACATATACATATGAGCACACAAGCATGCGTATATAGTTTTATGCGTCCTATATAAGTGCGCACACATATGTTTTGTCAGTAGTAGCATTAATCTATTGCCTTCTCAAATTTCTTACCCAGGGCAGCTGATAAATACATTTTCCAGGGATACTGGTAGTTTCCATGTTTTACGTGGCACCATTTAACCCATTTACTATTAAAGACCCACTTACATCTCAGTAAATCAGCATCTTGCTTGTGATGAAAGGTGGTGCAGTCAAAACCCATGAAATTTTTATGTCCGCGTCAATTAGAGTAAATCTAGATGATATTTCTTGGAAAAAATTATTCAAGAATAACTGTGTCGAGGGAAAAATCATCTTCTGTAGCAGAGAAGAAGCCCCATGTCCATCAATTCGGTTCAACCCTGTTTACAGGCGAAGCAACAGATACACAACAAAGAATAGATCCCGGGTTGTTCCGGGGATCTGGTGGCTTGTGTCAAATATCCCCCACCTGCTCCCCGCTCACAAGAGACCTGTGACCTTGGGCAAACCCATCAACAGCCTTGCACTGCTGTCCCTTGAGGGTGGGTTTTAAGGGCTCGGGCCCCGTGTAGCTCAGGCAAGTCTAGGCCCAGGCAAGCGTGTGGTTCAGGTGACAGCCCCATGGGCTGGTCCAGCTTCCATTTGCATCTGGATTTTGACTTATTAATTATTTTACTGCCTGTGAAACCTAAGCATCTATTTTGAAACTTAAAGATCAATTGCTTGTTAAAGTCAAACTGATTTCCATCCATATGCTCCCTCTGTCCTCCTTAGACATTTCCCACCTTAATTCTACATCAGTTCAGCCAAGCCCGACCTCTGCCATCAATGACCTTTGCATGAACTTCAAATGTGAGAATGATGGCATCTGCACTGTCCAAAATGGCAAAGCCGAGTGCAGGTAAGGGGTCACTTGGACAAGATCTCCCCGTTCTCTTGTTAGAAATTTTATCCTTTCCATATTGTAGGATTAAACACTGATCTCATACATGAATGGTCAATTGGTTCTCATCTCAAAGCCATTCATGGGATACTTATTTTTTGCTCTCCATTTGGGACTTTGGATAGCCACAAGAATGGTAAAATTATTTATGAAAAAAGAGTACATTATATTGTAATTGCCTGAAAAAGTCCTCATGAGTCATATGTCTTATGAAGTCCTCACAACAGTCTGGTGTGGTGAAGTGGGACTGTCCCTATTTTCTAGATGGAGATAGTTCTCTGTCATTCTGGAATGAGCTTGGCCAAGGGATACGGGGGGAGGTGGAGAGACTGACACACGAGAACTTAATTTTCTCCATTATCTACGCCACCTTCCTTTCCCACCTTAGGGCCACTGTTTTGAGCAGTAATCCCATTTCTTTTCCACTTGGGTTTGCCTGGCCTCCTGGAGGTGGTCTAACCATTCCCGTCTGGTTGAGTTCCATATGTCAGTGACCCGAATATTGAGCCACACCTTCAATGGTGAAGATTTTCAGACTGAAATATCAACTCATAACTCTGGGTCACGTTCCGATGTGCAGGTGTCTATCAGGGGAAGACTGGTGGTACATGGGGGAGAGGTGTGAGAGGAGAGGCTCCACCCGGGATACCATTGTCATTGCTGCGTCTTCCACTGCCGCTATGTTTGCCCTGATGCTGATAGTCACTCTCATCACTGTCTATTGTATCAGGAAGAAATATCAAAAAAGGACAAGTTCGAATACGGCGGATATATCTTTGGAAAATGTAAGTTGAGTCTCATATTTGGTGATTTAAAACCTATTGATGAGATCATATGAAAAAGAATTAGGACTTATGTGCTTAAAAAAGAACCTCTTGATTTTCTATGCTGGATAACAGCTTTGAAACCATGAGTTCCTGTTACCTTCATGATAGGTCAACAGTTCTTAAATTGGAGTCCATGAGGGCTTTGGGAAGGAGTTGATATACTCCTGGAATTGTATCCAAAGTTGTGTATGATTGTACACTTTTTCTAGGCTGAGAGTCTGTGACCCTTCTGAAGGGCAAAAGTGATTTTGCCTCTAAATCTCATCCTTCCCGGTAGAGGGGACAGGTGAACTGTGAGAGTTTTTGCTCTAAAGGCCTTTTGGGGGTGGTTGAACTCAAGATTGTAGGAAGGGGGTGCTGACCTGTTTGAGGTTTTTCCGATAACAAAGGTTCTAATCCATCCAGCTCCATGTTCAGTAACTAACTCTAAGGCAAGATTTTCAAGTAGAGGATTTAAAGTCTTGCCTCAGAAGGTCTCTAAAATGGCAATGGACTCTTGAAACTACCTTGTCTCAGATTGTCTTCTCCGGAGAAAGTGCTCTTGGGAGCACAAAGTAATGGACTAAGGGAAGCTGGACAGGGCAGAGGGTGAGGGCACACTGAACACGGGGATGGAGTTGCAGCTGAGGTCTTGGACCCACAACGGAGCTGGGATAGTGTTCTGAATTTAGGCAAGGGGGCCAAGCCAATGTACTTCCAACATCAATAGCCACTGGATTGCAGTTGCCCCCTGGGACGGAGTGGACAGTTGGGTGAGGGAGGGCCCCTCATGGCAAAGGCATGTCTGGCAAGAAAGCCTTCATTTTGAAAGGCAGGACTAAGCAGTGCACCCCAGCACCCACTACATATGCAGGAATAGAGCAGACTCCTACTCTCACACACGAAAGAGCACAAGGAAAATGGCATCAAATCTGAACATTGTTTAAAAGTGAGGCTATAAAATTCTTCTGGTTCTATTTCATTCAAAATAGAGTCTCTAGTTCTATTTCATTCAAAATAGAAACTACTAGCAAAACTAAAGAAAAAACGTGCCCAATGAAGGTATCTCTGAAACTAGAAATACTGCAATTAGCTAAATCAAGAGCATATTTTCTGAAGAAAAATGGTGATTCAAGACATTCAAGACACTAAATTTGTTTGTGAAGTTAGTCAAAAGATGGACAATGATCATGAACAGAAAGCAAATAGTTTTATTCGCAATCACTGCTGTCACATTTCCTCAACAGGAAGTATTTACAGCTAATCACAAAGCATGGCTCAGTTACTTCACAAGTTTATTAGAAAAATACTTAAAATGTATCCAGGTGTTTTGTTATAACTAGAATAACTAGAATCGTAGTTATTATTTTTTTTCCCCTGGAGGAATTATTTATGAAAATTAAATGAAGCACCTCCACCTCGTTTGTTTTTTTTTAAAACAAACAAACAAGTATTTCCAGCTTACTTTATGACTCAAAGTAAAAGGGACAGACGAGCCAATCACCTGGTAGGTCAACCTGATGAAAGTCTTACCTGCAAGCATGGCACCCTGGGCCAGGAGGGATGCACTTGAGGGTTGGAGTAGTGGTTAGGGAAGAGAGGGCACATTAGCGAATAGACAGGACTGCCAGGTTATTCTTCTGGAAATTGGAAAATACATGCACTATTAGAAGGGCTGGCTTATGAAGCAAATATTGGAAAGAGTTAAATGATAAAGAGAAGTGAGAGAAAGAAGGAAATTAAATCAAGAAAGAGGAGAATTATTAGAGTATCAGGGACATGGTAGGGCCATTAAGTAAATACACACACACACACACACACACACATACACACACCCCACACACACCCCCCTAACTGCCATATTCCCAAAAGCAAGAAATCAACTTATATTTTCCCCCAGTGTAGACATTTCTACAGTTAATTCACTGATAATGGAATCTCCAGATCTAGTTTAGGTCTTAAATCAGAATGCCCTTCTTTCTGAGGCTGCGGTGTGTGTTCGTCCTAATGGTTTGGCATCTGAATTCCACCAGCCAGACAGGCCAGTGCCTTTTTGTGGAGACCCGGCTGGGGCAGCCCAGCAGCTGGGAGGGATGCCAGGAGCCTGTTGATGGCACTTCACTTAAAAATGAGTCTGCTTCACTGTGATTTATTGAAATGACAGTTTTTAAATTTAGAAATTAAATCATCAATTGTTCTTTCCCCTTTTAGCAGCATGCGTTTTGAAGATCAACTCAACAACATAGCCAGCAAATGAAATTAAAAGGATTCTTCATCATGGATTTCACCTAGAATCGATTCCAACTTCCATGTTCTTCTATAAGTGGATCTTCTCTGTAAATAGCTGGATATACTATAAATCATTATTTTGGTGAAAGTCTAATTGGTGAAATGTTTGTGTTTTTGTTTTTAAAAGAAGGGAAGTAATTCAGGCTCCAGGAGTAGTATAATATTGTCTATAAAAAGGAGCGCAATAGCTAGCTATCTCTAGCTAACTAGAGATAGCTTTCCAAATTACTGATCCTCCCGTTGGGGGCCAAGGGCAGTGCCTCACAAGTGATCACCTGGGCACCCACTGGAAACACTCAGTGGAAATGATCTACATGCCATCCCAGCATTTGCGTGTGGTCCCGTCCCAGCGTAGGCAGGGGTGGTAGGACAACTCCCTTTCTCTCGGGGAACATGTGCCCCTCTGGCCAAAGCTGGCCACTTTCTTGTTTTCTTCTACGACTCTTCGTAGTTATTATATATAAGATATATATTTTATCTTCGTAGTATAATAATGTAGTTATTTAAAAAATAAACATAAAAAAATAAACATAAAAACAACAGGGAGAGACCCCTGTACCCTTCCCAAAGTTTCTCTCAATGGGAACATCTTGCAATGCTATAGTACAATGTCATAGCCAGGTTATCAACAGTGTTACAGTCAAAATACAGAACACCTTCATTATCACAAGGATCCCTCAAGTTGCCTTCAAATAGCCAGTCCATTTTCTTATTGTTCCCACCTGCTGTTTAACGCCTGGTGACCATTTACCTGTTCTCTATCTCTGTCATTTTTTCATTTTAAAAAAATGTTACACTAACAGAACCACACATTATAGAACCTTTGGGCATTGCTTTTTTTTCTAACTTAGCATAATTATCTGTAGATTCTTCCAGGTTGTATATACACTAGTTTGTTCCTTTTTATTGCTGAGTACTGTTCATGGTATGCATTTACCACGGTGTAACCATTCATTGTAGAAGGACATTTAGGTTGTTTCCAGGTTGGGGCTATTACAAATAAAGCTGCTGTAAACATTCATGTACCGGTTTTATAGACACATAAGTCTTCATTTCTCTGGGATACACGCCCAGGATAGCAATTGCTGGGTCATATGGTAATTGCATGTTTAGTATTTTAAGACACTGCCAAAGTGATTTGCAGAGGGACTGTCCCCTTTTACATTCCGCCAGCAGCATATGAGTAATCCAGTTTCTCTTCGTCTTTACCAGCTTTTTGTGTTTCACTATCTTTTTTTTTAAATAGACTATTCTTTTAGAGTGCTTTTAGCAAAATTGAGCAGAAATTACAGAGTTCCCATACGCCCCTTCCCCCCACCCCACTCGCAGCCTCTCGTACTGTTAGCATCAGCAGAGCGATAAATTTATTGTTGTCAAGGAACCTACACTGACCAAAGTATGGACTAAAGTCCATACTTTCCGTTAGGATTCACTGTTTGTATGGTAGTCTATGAGTTTGCACAGATGGATAGTAACATGGACTCACTGATTATAATATCCTACAGAATAGTTTCACCACCTGAAAAATGCTTCTGTGTTCTGCCTACTCATCCTCCCCTCACTTAACTCCTGGCCACCGTTTGTCTTTTTACTGCCTCCAGAGTTTTGCTTTTTCTGGAATGTCATTGAATTGGAATCATATAGTGTGCAGCCTTTCCAGATTGGTTTCTTTCACTTGTCACTATATTTATTTTAGCCATTCTGAGACGTGCATAGTGATCTCCCATTGTGGTTTTAATTTGCAGTTCTCTAATGACTAATGATATTGAACGTCTATCTTTATCCATCTATCCAATTATCTATAGTGTTTCTGAGTGTATCTCTTTGTGTAGCTTTTATAGTCCTTACTCTGGGTATTACAATTTTCATATATAAAGGTACATAGATATATATGGTTATAATTATATATTATATATAACATATAATGTATATGTTATATATAATATATACTTATTTATATATAAATGTGTATACATAGCTATACATAAATATAATATAGAAATTATGTTATACATATTATTATATAAATTGTGTATAAGTATATATAATATAATATATAATTTGTACTTTTTAAATATATATTTATATACATAAAAGATGTGTACTCAATGGTTAAGCTTTCATAAAGTTAATAATATCTTCTGCTTCATTAGGGACATTCTTAAGTAAAACTAGCTTTAAAATTCTGTATTTATTTATTTACTGTGAATGTACAACAGCGAAAATTACAATGACAGTTTGGTATGGCTGCCTTGATTTGTGTTGAGATACCCCAGTTTTACCCATGATTACTTTTTGTCCCCAATTTTTTTATTGAGAAATTTGTAAACTAGTGGTGCCTCGGTAACTCAGTTGGTTAAGCCTCTGCCTTCAACTTAGGTCATGCTCTCAAGGTCCTGGGATTGAGTCCTGCATCAGGCTCCCTGCTCAGGGGAGTCTACTTTTTTTTTAAATTTTTTATTAACATATAATGTATTATTTTCCCCAGGGTGCATGTCTGTGAATCATCAGACTTACACATTTCACGGCATTTGCCATAGCACATACCCTCCCCAATGTCCATATCCCTACCCCCCC
>CM052808.1:44126105-44181760 GCA_028533885.1 Nasua narica
CAACTGCTCGTGCTCTTTCTCTCACTCCCTCTCTTTCAAATAAATAAATAAAATCCTTTTAAAAAATAAAATAAATAAATACAGGAGCTCCTGAGTGGCCCAGTCAGTTAAGCATCTGACTCTTGGTTTTGGCTCTGGTTGTGATCTCAGGGTCATGAGACTGAGCAGAGTCGAGTCAAGCTCTGGGCTCAGCGGGGAGTCTGCCTGAGAGTCTCCCTCCCTCTGTCCTTCCCCCCATGCTCTCTCTCACTTTCTCTCTCTAAAATAAATAAATCAATCCTGAAAAAAGCATAGAAATTAAGAAAAAAAACTATCAAATTCACTATTTAACCATTTTAAAGTGGCTCTTAGTACTTTTAAAATGTTATACAATCCCCACTATTCTCTAGTTCCAAAACATTCTCATTACCCCCAGAAGAAAATTATCCACTAAGTAATTATTTTTCCTTTTCCCTCCAGCCCCTGGGGACCACTCATCTGCTTTCTGTCTTTATGGATTTGCCTAGTCTGGACATTTTATATAAATGGAATCATACAATATGTGACCTTTAGTATCTGGCTGCTTTCACTTAATGTAAGATCTTCAAGGTTCGACTGTGGTCTTATGTCCATCCTTCCTTTTTACAGCAGAATAATATTCGGTTGTATGAACATACCATACCTTTTATCCATTCATCAGTTGATGGGCATTTGGGTTGTTTCGTCCTTTTGGCTATTGTGAATAATGCTGCCACAAACATTTGTGTACAAGTTTTTGTTTGAACATCTATTAAAAAATTTTTTTTTTATTAAGTAATAATGTCCAGTGTGGGGCTCGAACTTACGACCCTCAGATCAAGAGTTGCATGGTCCAACTGAGCCAGCCAGGTGTCGCTGAACAGCTATTTTCAATTCTTTTGGGAATGTATCTAGGAGTAGCCCTAGTGACTTATATGGCAATTCTGTGTAACTTTTTAAGGAACTGTCATACACTTTTCCTGGCAGCTATGACATTTTACATTCCCACCAGCCGTGTGTGAGGGGTCCAATTTCTTTACATCCTCACCAGATCTGTTCTTTTCCATTTTTATGGTTGTTTTTTTAAAAGTCATCTCTACATTCAACGTGGGGCTTGAATTCATGATCCCTGAGATCAAGGGTCAGATGCTCTATAGACTCGGCCAGCCAGGTGCCCTTATTTTCCATTTTTAAAAATTATAACAAGTCTAGTGGGTGTAAGGTGGTATCTCATTATAGACTCCCAAATACTTTTGTCCCAGAAGTTCAAGTGTCACCATAGAAGAGGAAAATAACATTTTATTATTAATATGACAATGTTTTTATCTCCATGACCCCATGAAAGGATTTGGGAGGTTCTTTGGGGTCTGTGAGCCACCCTTTAAGAATAGTTGCACAGGTGAAATGCAGAGAGTAAGGGGAGACTTTTAACAGCTAGTGAAATGTTATTTAATATTTTATTTATTTTTTTAAACGTATTTATTTATTTGAGAGAGAGTGAGCGAGAGACACAAGAGAGAGACAGAGACAGAGACACAGAGAAGCAGGGGGAGGGGCAGACAGAGAGGGAGAAGCAGGATCCCTGCTGAGCAGAGAGCACAACCTGGGGCTCCATCCCAGGACTCCAGGATCATGACCTCAGCTGAAGAAAGACACTCAACAGACTGAGCCACACAGACACCCTGGTTAGTGTCATTTTAGATGCTTTCTCTTGCCTGCTTGCCTTTCAGAAGGGGCAAAGTTAGGATAGTGGTTAAAGACATGAACTTTTGTATCAGATAGACCTGGATTTGAATCCTGGCTCAGTAAATAGTTGTTACGTAATTTTAGGACACTTTCTTAAGTGTCTCTGAGCCTCAATTTCCTCAGCCATAAAATAGGGACATTTATTACATATGGGAATTTTTATGTGGTTTACTAAGACAGTAAGAGTAAATTATCTGGTGCACAGTGGGCACTCAACAAATAGTAGCTATGCAAACTAGATAGTATTAAAAGTGTGATAAACGACAATTTTGAGAGTGAAGAGTGCTGTCAGAAATGACTACTGGCCATTCCGGTGTCGCTGTGCCTGCAGGGGCCACCCGAGCCCGCCACGATGCCACTGGGCCTGAAGCCCATCTGCAGCATCTGCAAGACCACGTGGTCCTCCATGTGGAAGAAGAGTCCACAGGGGGAGATCACCGCCGCCACTGCAAGGCTTGGGGCAACCTTCGACCTTCGCCAGCGCCTTGGCTGCCCCTCCGCAGAGCAATGGGGGCAGGGGCGACAAGCAGAGTAAGGAGGAAATTCACATGAGGTCTGCTCGGCCCAGAAACACTAAATACAAATCTGCTCCAGTGGCTGAAAAGAAAGTTTCCACTAAAGCAAAAGGGAGAGGACATATTTTTAAATTAAAAAATCCCATCAAAGCTCCCGAGTCTGTTTCCACTATAATCACTGCAGAATCAGTCTTCTACAAGGGTGTATATTACCAAATTGGAGATGTTGTTTCCGTGATTGATGAACAAGATGGAAAGCCCTACTACGCTCAGATCAGGGGCTTCATCCAGGACCAGTACTGTGAGAAAAGCGCCGCCCTGACACGGCTCATTCCCACACTCTCCAGCCCCAGGGACCAGTTTGATCCTGCCTCCAACATTATGGGACCAGAGGAGGATCTTCCAAGGAAAATGGGATACTTGTAATTTGTATGTTATGCACCTTCTGAATATTTCCTGTAAAATTTTATGGTTTGATTGGGAGCCTCACTTCAAGAAGGGAAATGGAAACAATGCAGATCGGCAAAATAATTCTGAATCTGTTTGCTACAAAATGCAGTTTTTAATAGCTGAGGCTATTAAATAGCTGAGGCATCTACCAATCACTTTCCTTAAGGTTAAACAGTCTAGCATTTTCTAGATGAAAAAATTAAGCTTATGTCACTGTGATAAACACAGTTCTTTCTTTCTTTCTGAAGAGCACACAGGAATCACATAGTGTTCGGGCATCCCCCATGGTAGTTTCTTGACTCTCATTAAAACAACCATTGGGCAGTCAGAAAAATGACTAATAGGTCATAAACATTAATATCTAAAAAAATCTACTTAAACCATCTGCTGTAGACTCATAGTAACGGGCCTAAAATAAATTCTTAGACGCCCTGTTTTTTTTGAAAGTGTCAGAATTCAGGTACAGGTTTTACTTCAAGGACAGGTCAGCTAAAGAAGGGAACAGAAATGTGGAAATTGGAAGAAATGGGGATTGCACACACCCACCTCTTCTTCTATCCTGACTTAACCAGCATTTTTCAACCCCAGTAAAATTTTCTGGAATCTAATTTAATCATAATGGTTATGAGTTGTAGCAGGTTTAGCTGTTAACATTTTTCTGCATAGTTATGGCTTGTATGTTAGAAGGAAGCAACTGTAGATAGCTCTGTGTTCATAGTTCTCTTCACAAATGTTATTGTAAATTGATTATAAATACCATTGTAAATAGCTGAGTGCCAGTATTCAAACTTTTGGATTAAAGTGTATTTTTTACCTTGTAAAAAAAAAAAAAAAAAAAAGAAATGATTACAGATGGGGGGCCCGGGTGGCACAGTTAGTTAAGTATCTGACTCTTGGTTTTGGCTCGGGTCACGATCTCAGAGTTGTGGGATCAAACCCCACAGCAGGCTCCACACTCAATGGGGAGTCTGCTTAAGATTCTCTCTCTCCTTTTCCCTCTGCTGCTCTCCCAGCTCACATTTTCTATCTCTCTCAAAAATAAATAAAATCTTAGAAAGAAAAAGAAAGAAAGAAAGAAAGAAAGAAAGAAGAAAGAAATGACTATGAACAGCAGGCTTTCCTTGTCTCAGACAAACCTGGAATAAAAAGAAGTTGTAGGCAGTCCCTTTAGCAACAGAAGAGACAGAGTTGCCTGTGCACTGTTGGGTAAGGATGCAGTTCTGCAGCCAAGACTGTCTAGGCTCACATCCGTCCTCATACTGGTTGTATGACCCTGCACAAACTACTTCAACTCTCTCTGCCTTAATTTCCTCACCTCGGTACTGAGCAATAACAATACTTTTGTCAGAATTTTGTTGCAAGAATTAGACCATATGATGTATGTGAAGCACCTTAAACAGTTTCTGGTACATCACAAGCACTTTGTAAGCAAGATCTGCTATTGTTAGAAGAGGAAATGCAAGGGGAGGTAAGAAGAGGGAGGGTAAGGAGGCAGGAGGAAGTGTCTTGGAGGATAATGGATTATTTTCAGTAAACTGGCTGGAGTAGTGAGGGGATTAGTTAAGAGTAGTTTTTTGTAAGCATCTAATTAGCAGTTGTGTATGTGCCTTTCCTCATAGTACGTGTTCACAGCAGTTTATAAAGATCCTGCTTAAGAAAATTTAGCCCTTTAAGTGTTATCTCGTTGTGTTTTCTGCGCAGGATCTTGACCATTTGTGTTGCAAGCTTTACTGGTCTCCCACAGCATGGTTCTTGGTTGATTAATGCTACCAAGTCACGGGCAAGCTGTGACTGCTCTATAATCAAGGATTCCCAAATTTAGATAAAGATAATTTTTGAGCATTTTGTATTTTTAAAAATATTTTATTTACTTATTAGAAAGAGAGTGTGCACAAACAGGGGGAGTGACAGGCAGAGGGAGAAGCAGATTCCTCATTAAGCATGGAGCTTGATGTGGGACTCAATCCCAGGACCCTGGGATCATGACCTGAGCCAAAGGCAGATGCTCAACCAACTGAACCACCCAGGCGTCCCCCATTTTGTATTTTTTATTCTAAGACAAGTAGAATTTCTTCTAATTTCTTATATGTGAATATAATCATATTACTCATATATAGCATATTAATATATCAGAAAGACAAGGGAATAAGCAGGTATATATACACTTTGGTAAAATGCCATTCATTGATATTGTAGGGGCCCAGGGCAGGCTGCCCCAACTTGTGCCACTTTGGCATAAAGACTATTTCGACTTAAAAGTAATAAACACCCAACAGATGCAGAAAAAGCTCTCTGCCTCCCCATAACTGCCTAAACTTACACTGGAAAGGACAGCCTGTGACAGGAACAGAAGTATTAACAACACCTCCCCCCCACTTGCTAAAGAAACTCAGCTGCATATAACATTTTGGGGAAGGCCTTACTCAGGCTCTGTGTAAGGTGTTTTATATATTTAATTCTTAAAAGCGTCCTTTGTGATAGTGATAGGTAACATCATCTGTAAAGGCCACTTTTCGGCAAACAGCCTTGAGCAGTGGAATGTAGAAAGTGCTCACGTCGACCCCCTGGTGGAACCCAGACAGACCCATCAGGGAACCCACCTGGAGATTTCCATAGGCCTTAACTGAACAATGGGGTACTCACAACCAGGCAGTTACCAAAAAAGGGACATTCCATAAGTCCTCATACTTCCTCACCTTCCCTCTTTAAAAAACGGCCCCATCCACTGCCTGGGGGAGACTGTTTCTCTTCAGGTGTCCTGCTCGATGATGCTCGCTGCTCCCTTGTGGTGCATTCAGTCACCTTCTGTCTCTTTTGTTGTGTCTCGAGTGAATTCTTGTTACCACCGGTGCCACTGGCTTCCACCTGTCATCGTCCCACATTGGGGCCTTCATCTGATCAAGACACCCCCCATTTTTTTAGAGTTTATTTTTTTTAAGATTATTTATTTGAGGGAGAAAGAGAGCATGAACAGGGGTGAGGAGTGAGGGAGAGAGAGAAGCAGACTCCCCGTTGAGCAGGGAGCCCAATGTGGGGCTCGATCCCAAGACCCAGGGATCATGACCTGAGCTGAAGACAGACGGTTAACCAACTGAGCCAGCCAGGTGCCTGAGATATCCCCATTTGGACACCACATTATCCTTATTTGGCAGAAAAGAAATATCACTTCTAGCATTAGGTCAACTGGCCTTCAACTTGTGCTTCCTCCATTCTGCTGTGGGCATGGGGGGCCGCAGGTGGCTGACTGGACCTCAGCAGTGGTCATCTAATCTATCATTTAAGTTCTGTATCTAACAGATGAACTGCATGGAAATCTTTAAGGTGGTCAGCTTGCAAGCAGAGCCAAACCAAATCAGCCCTAGAACAAACAGAAAAGAAATTATAACTCTCGATCTTGGAGTTGTAAGTTCAAGGCCTATGTTGGGTATAGAGTTTACCTAAGAAAAATAAAACAAAACAAAAAGATTTTAAGACTATCTCTATCTTAAATTTAACATTTTTATCATTTCTATGGTTTTTAAGATCAAATGGAAAGAATAATATGTAATTAACTATTACAAATTCACATGCTGAACATAGCAGCAGTTTTTCATTTCTTGTAATTAGAAAAAGATGTCTAAAGAATAACTATTTGGGGGGCGCCTGGGTGGCTCAGTGGGTTAAGCCTCTGCCTTCGGCTCAGGTCATGATCTCAGGGTCCTGGGATCGAGCCCCGCATCGGGCTCTCTGCTCAGCGGGGAGCCTGCTTCCTCCTCTCTCTCTCTGCCTGCCTCTCTGCCTACTTGTGATCTCTCTCTCTCTGTCAAATACACAAATAAATAAAAATCTTATATATAAAAAAAGAATAACTATTTGGGACATACCTCTGGAATCACCTAATTTGGAGGGGAGTGGATATTAACTACCTTTTCCACCTGAAGTCTTCGAGAATAATGCAGTTTACAAATGAGGGGAATAGGAATCCTTTTTGTTGGCTACTTGTAGGTTGGCAGATCACATGGGTGATGAGTCTGGGCTCTCAGAGCATTATCTTCAGAAAATACTCCCATTCCATCATTCAGGGCCATCGGTTCTGTAGCTTTTCTTTTCCCTGTTCCTTCTCCTAGTGTCCTTAGAAATGGCCCAAGAGGCTGTAACCTGCAGAGAGACACAGAGAAGCAGCGGCAGCCAAAGAAAGACACAAGAAGACTAAGACTAAAAACAGAAGACTAAGAGGAGAAAATAGAAAGTTTCTTGGGACTGTCAGAGTTTCCAAGGAGAGAGACACATATTTGGCCCTTTTCCGATATTAACTTCATTTTGTATGGTATCCTAGTACTGGCTCAGGAGCTCTCAGAGAGACTGAAAATTAATTCATGAAATACTGCCAAACTCAGGAAACCGAGAATTGCCTCGTGAGGAGGGTGTGTCTGTGAGGGAGGTGTACAGATAAGAAGCGGTCGCAGCACATCGCCGACAGTCCCGGGACCTTATCAGCGCCGCCTGCCACTCCCACTTGTTCATTACAGGAGCTAGCTTTCCGAGGCTCCAGCTACAAAGAAATGTTTCATAATCCTAGCTCCTTTAGGGTGCACCAGGTCACCGTCATTAAGGTTTATGGTGACTGAGTCATGGCCCAGAGAAGGGACATCACCCAGGAAAGGTAAGTTGTCGAGGACTTGGGGACGACTTTTCTTTTGTTTGTTCTGCAATCATCAGGAGATGATGGAGAGTTAAATGCTCTAATGATGGAGCCAGCCAGTCCCCCCAGACAAAGTCTTATTAAAAAAGAAGCCAGGGGCACCTGGCTGGCTCCGACAGGAGAGCATGTGACTCAGGAGTCTTGGGGATGTGAGTTTGAGCCCCATTGGTTGTAGAGATTACTAAAAAATAAACAAACTTAAAAAAAATCCACAATAAAATGTGCCTTAAAAAAAAAAAAAGAGGGGCTCCTGACTGGCTCAGTCAGTGGAGCATGTGATTCTTGATCTCCAGGTTGTGAGTTTGAGTCCCACGGCTCCATGTTGGGTGTAGAGATTACTTAAAAATAAAATCTCTACAAAATAATGAAAATAAAATTGAAAAGAAAGACAACAAGCCTCAGTTACCATTCAAAAATACTGATGATAGTTTTTTTTAAAAGATTTTATTTATTTATTTGAGAGAGACAGAGAGCGCACAAGAAGGGGAGGGCCAGCGGGAGAAGCAGACTCCCTGCTGAGCAGGGAGCTCAATGCAAGGTTCAATCCAGGGAGCCTGGGATCATGACCTGAGCTGAAGGCAGACACTTAACCCACTGAGCCACGTAGGTGCTCCAGACTTCTGATGATAGTTGAGAAGGAAAAACAAGTTATAAAGGATAGAAATAAACATTTTAATTTTGTAAGTTTTATGAGTCTATTGTTGGAAACTTCAAAGGACTCTATCAAAAATTATCAGAGGCAGTAAGTTCTTATAATTACATATACAAAATAAGTATGCAAGGTTATTTGTACATATGAATGCCATAGTGCTAAAATATATAATGATAATGAAATGATAGTTTGGATTCTGCATCCAATTCTAATCCGTGTGTGTGTGTGTGCGTGTGTGCATGTGCATGTGTGTGCTTGTGTGTCTGTATGGGGATGGGAGATTACACACAAACAAGCAATTCTCAAGACATCAGCTGGTCTTCTAGAATTCGACTCAGTTTCAGGTTAAAGGTTCAGGTTCAGCCTCAGGTTAAAGGCTACAGTCCTACAAGCCTGCCCCTCAACCCCCAGGTCAGATGTCCGTCGCAAGCCCAGGTTGGTACTTGTGCTCCCCACCGAGAGGCGATAGATTGGAGGTTTCCATACCTCCACTCCAGCCTTGTGTTTGATTAACTTGCTAGCGGGGTTCACAGAACTCAGAGCAATATTTTATTTACTAGATTACTGGTTCATTATAAAAGAATATAACTCGGGAACAGCGGGATGGAAGAAATGCAAAGGGCAAGGTATGTTGGAAGGGGTGTGGAGCGTCTCTGCCTTCTCTGGGCATGCTACTCTCTCTGTACCAAGTACACCAAGTTCACTGTGTTCCAGAAGCTCTCCAAACCATGTCATTCTGGGTTTCTATGAAGGCTCTGTTAAGTAGGCATGACTGATTAAATCACTGGCCATTGGTGGTTGAACTCAAATTCCAGCACCTCGCCCTTCCCTGGAAATGGGGAGAGATGTGGGACTGAAGTTTCCAACCCTCTAATCACAAGATTGCTTCCCTGTACAACAAGCCCCCATCCTTAAGTGCTTTCCAAAAGTCACCTCAGTAACATAAACCCAGCTGTGGTGGAAAGGGACTTCTTATAATTAAGACATCCATTTCACTGTGAAGGCTCTAAAGCAATTTTGAGAACTGAGGACAAAGACCAAATATTATGATAAAAACTACTCCTGTTCCTCTTATCAGCTCAGGAAATTCCAACAGTTTTGGGTGTTCTGAGTCATGAACCACAGACGAAGACCAAAAATAATGTGAAATATATTTTGGTCATTCAGATGATTTCTTATGAATCATAATATCACTGATTCCTTTTTTTTTGTTTGCACAAATTTTCTACAAAATTTGTACAAATATTGAATTATTGATAACTCAAGACACACAACATTTATAAAATCATAAGATTGTAACAGGAAAAATGAAAAGACAAGAATGAATGGACAGATATATAATATTCCAAGTTGAGAATTTTAAATACAGAAGACAGCAGTTCCTAACTGAATGTAATACATAGGTTTACGCATCAGTGATGCATTATCAATGGAAGTTATAATGGAATAGAAAATAAAACTTGACAATTTGATAGTCACCTGGAGGACCAAAGAACTCAGTATGAATTTGTAAATATGTATATATTTACATAAAATTGTTCTGTCATATTTAAGACGTTTTAGAAAGTAATGAAAAAAAAACAAAACATTATAGCACTGGGTTAAAAGAAGATAAATTGCCCAGGGGATTCTATTCCATTGTTAATATATCATAAAATTAATGTATGGTGAAACAGAAGCAATACGACAACTGGGGAGAGAGGCCGCAGGGTGGGGGGATTGATAATTCTGCTCTCAGCTGGCCTCTCTGCCTCCCTGTCTCCATGCCTCAGCTCCTGCCATTCGCTTGGCTAAGTGGATTCAGGGCCTGCCAGTTCCCTCTCTTCTCTATCTGCACATCATTGTGTTGCCATATCTGGTATCTGGCCAGAAAGTGGTATTATCTTAGGTTTTGGGGGTAGGCTTTAGTGAGGAGATCGAAGTTCTGTGTTCTAGCCCAGCTTCATCGCATGGAGACACGGGGAATATTGGACATGAACTCTGTCCTATCAAAGCAATACTTCCTGACTTGCGGTTTCTTAGAGCAGCTTCCCAAGTTCCTACGTTCTTGTCTCCCAAGTTCCTTGGGAACCTGTGGTAGAAGGGAAGATTTGGTTGGATATGCCTTTAAAGGTGCTTTGAGAATTCCTGACTCTCTGACTATAATGCAATAGAAACTCACTGCAAATTCTTCCCGAATCGTTGCTAAAGAAAGATTATTGTGGTAACTGGATATCAGGATAGGGAAAAAATTAATTTAGATTTATACTTATTCTATATACTGAATGAATTTGAAACCATTCAGAGGCCTAAGCATTAAAAAATATATGAAAAACTAGAAGAAAACAGAATAGCCGATGAAACACGTGCCATGCTCTAGCCTGGGCAGTGAAATACAAAGTCTAATTTAGAATAAACTCAACATAATAAAGGCCATATATGGCAGACCCACAGCTAACATCACACTCAATGGGGAAAGATTGAAAGCGTTTCCTGTGGGATCAGGAACAAGACAAGGGCCACTCTCACCTCTCCTATTCAACATAGTACTAGAAGTCCTAGCCCGAGTGATCATGCAAGAGAAAAAACTAAAAAGCATTCATATCAGAAAGGAAGAAGTAAAATCGTCTCTGTTTGCAGTTGATATGATCCTATTTATAGAAAATCCTAAAGACGCCACCAAAAAAACCTGTTAGAATAAATGAATTTGGTAAAGTTGCAGGATACAAAATTAACGTACAGAAATCAGTAGTTTCTATACACTAACAATGAAAAATCTGAAAAAAAATTAAAAAACAAAGAAAACAATCTTATTTATAATAGCATCAAAACCAATAAAGTCCTTGGGAATAAATTTAACCCAAGAAGTAAAAGATTTGTATACTGAAAACAATAAGACTTGGATTAAAAAAAATTGAAGAAGACACAGATAAATGGAAAGATATTTAGTATCCATGGATCAGAAGAACTAAAATTGTTCAAATGTGCATAGTGCCCAAAGCCATCCAGAGATCCAACATAATCCCTGTCAAAATTCCAGTAGCATATTTTACAGAAATAGAAAAAAAATCCTACAATTTGTATAGTCACAAAAGACTATAAATTGCCAAAGCAAGCATGAGGAAGAAGAACAAAACTAGAAGCATCACACTTGCTGTTTCCAATGACACGGTAAGGCTACAGTAATTGAAACAATATGATACTGTTATCTAAATGCATACCTAGACAAATGGGATAGAGAGCCCAGACATACCTCCTGGCATATGCAGTCAGCTAATATTTGACGTGGTAGTCAAGAATACTCAATGGGGAAAGAATAGTCTCGTAAGTAAATGGTGTTGGGAAAACTAGATAATCACATGCAAAATGATGAAATTAAACCCCTAACACCACCCACAGATATTAACTAAAATGAATTAAAGACTTAAACCTAAAACTTGAAACTATAAAACTCCTGGTAGAAAATACGGGGAAACGTGTTCTTGACAGTGATTGCAACAAGTTTTTGTATCTAATAACAAACACAGACAACAATGGCAAAAATAAACGAGCGGGATCATACCAAACTAAAGAGCTTCTGCACAGTAAGAGAAACAATCAATGAAAAGCAGAGGCAACCTATGAAATGGGAGAAAATATTTGTAAACTATCTGATAAGGGGTTAATATCCAAAAAATATAAGGAAATCAGACAACCCCAAAACAAAACCAATTAGATTAAAAATGGGCAGAGGGCCAGAATGGACATCTTCCTAAAGAAGACATGCAAATGACCAACAGGTACACAAAAAGATGTTCAACATCACTAATCATCAGGAAAATGCTAATCAAAACCAAATGAAGTATCAGTTCATACCCATTAGAGTAGCTGTTATCAAAAAGACAAGGGATAACCAGCATCGGCAAGAATGTGGAGAAAAAGGAAATCCCCGTTCACTGTTGTTAGGAATGTAAATCAGTGCAGCCACTATGGAAACAGTGTGGAGGTTCCTTAAAAAATTAAAAATAGAACTACCATGTGATCTGACAATTCTGCTTCTGGATGTATATCCAGAGGAGACAAAATCAGAGTCTCAAAAATATATCTGCAATCCCATATTATTGCAGCATTATTCATAAAAGCCACCATCTGGAAACACCCAAATACAGAAATGAATAGAGAAAGAAGATATGGTGTGGATATATAGTGGATTATTCAGTAGTGAGAAAGAAAGAAATACTGCTGTTTGCAACATCACGGATGGACCATGAGGACATAATACTAAGTGAAATAGATAAAGGCAAACATTATAAGATCTCACTTATATATGGAATCTAAAAATGCCCAAATTGGGGTGCCTGACTAGCTCGGTTGGTAGAGCAGGTAACTCTTGATCTCAGGGTTGTGTGTTTGAGCCCCACATTGGGTGTAGATGTTACTTAAAAATAAATTCTTAAAAATAAAAAGGCCAAACTCATAGAAATAGAGAGTAGAATGGCGGTTACCAGGAGCTGGGGTTGGGGAGAAAAGGGAAGATGTTGGTCAAAGGACACAAACCTTCAGTTATAAGATAAGTAAGTCCTGGGAATATAATGTACAGCATAGTGACTATAGTTAACAGTACTGTAATATTAATACTTCAAGTTGTTGAGAGAATAGATCCTAAATGTTCTCATCACACACACAGAAATGGTAATTATATAAAGTGATGGTAACTAACTTTATTGTGGCAAACATTTGGCAGTATACACATGCATGAAATCATCACATTGTATACCTTAAACTTACACAATGATGTCTATTATATCTCAATAAACTGGAAAAAAGTAAAAAATTGTATTTTTTCCATCATTTCCCTCCATTTACTTCTGTAGAGTGGACATCCCACTACTTCTAAGGCCTCTACGATAGTTTTTGAGAATTTCCAGAGGCTTTCTCACATGAGCTCAGCTGCATATGGCATCCATCACTCGCCCTTTCCTGCTCCAGCCCCCACCAGTGTCCTCGGTACGGGTTGGATTATGTCCCCCAACCTTCATACGTTGATGTCCTGACATCTGGTCCCCCAGAATGTGACCATATTTGGAAACAGAGTCCTTGTAGATGTAATTGGTTAGGATGAGGTCATGCTGGAGTAGGGTGGGCCCCCGAATCCACTATGACTGCTGTCCTTAGAAAAAGAGGAAATTTGGACACGGGCTTGCACACAGGAAGAACGTCACGTGAAGATGGAAGCCCAGATCAGGGGGATGCTTCTCCACGCCAAATAAACCGCCCAGGGGAGAGGCGTGGGACCGATTCTCTCCCATAACCCTCAGAAGGAAACCCCGCCTGCACTTTGCTCCTGGAATTCTAGCCTCCAGACCTGTGAGACAATATATTTCTGTTATCTCGGCCACCCATTTTGAGGTACTTATTACATCAGTTCTAGGCAACTGACGCACTTGGTAGGTGCTTTCTGGAATCTAAGTCCTATTAAGGCGGACACCAAATGTGTCTTGCTTGTCATTGTTTAGCCCAGGGTTTAGCCCAGAGTCTGATGCCCCATGCACAGTTATTCTTTACTGAGTGAAAGCCCAAATCCCTGCTAGTGCTGCTCGTGCCCACAAGATGCTGTCGTGTGCCAGGCAGGACGCGGCTGTCGGGAGGGTGTCCTTTCATGAAGGCTTACTGCTCAGCTATGCTGGAGCTGGCCCGTGTTCTCTGAAGCCACGCTAGACTGCGAGGCAGTGTTCCCAATGGTGCGTAGGGTTCTTATATAAGGATCATTCTTTGGGTCTGTCCTTTGCATTTCCATTTTCCTAGAGTTTTGCTATGAACCCATGAGAGCGTCCCAGATTTTTTAGAGAAAAAATACCGGACTTACTCCTAATGTGCAGAACTCAAAAGACCACCTTGGCTCCAAGAAACCTGGTATTGTTTCTTTTTTGACCAATCATGGAGCCTGATTTCTTCCTCCTTACGGTGCTCTCCCAGCAAGTGCCTTGGTGGCCATCAGTGACAGTCTCCTGGTTGGCCCATCCCACCTACCCTATAGCCTTATCTGTTATATCCGATTCTACCCGTGAGGACTGTGTCAGTGAAGCGGTGGTCCCAACTCACATTTCGGCCCCCAGGGGTGTCTGTATGTGATGTTGGACGCTGGAACTTACATTTATACATTCACCAAGAACCTGTTTTCAATGTGTACTACTGAATGCAACTGCGCAATCCATTTCCTCCATCCATCCATTCATTCAACAAAGAGTTTCAAATTGATAAGCATTGGTTCTTGAAATGGCAAGCTTCGTCACCTAGATAGCTCGTTTCCAGCTGGCAGCAGATGGATAGTACCCTCAGACCTCAACGTCCTAGAAATAGACTATGTTAACTGATTGACTAATTTCATTGGCCTGTCTCTGAATGTAGAGTCTTAGGAAACGCCTGTGTAACTCACCCTACGAGGTGACGCAATGCTTGCTGAGATTTGCTGGAAACCTCCAACATTCTTACCCATGGAGTTCTTATCTGCATCATTTTACCAGCAGCTCCTGTCTCTCTTTTTTTCTGACAGAAAACTGAAAGAGAAGGATTTTGAAATCAGACAGAAAAGGCTTATGCCTGTAGAAATATGGGTTAGTGCTATCTTCTGAAAAAAAAATTCAACCTAAAAATTCTACGTTTCCCCTTCTGTTCACACCCAATTGTCCATCTGCTCCGCATTTCTTGCTTCCCCGTGGCTCCCTTTGCACCTTTTCCGGGGCTTATTCACACTTGTCATTCAGTCGTCTGTCCTTCCAAATCGGTGGCAGCCACAGTCTAATTTAACAGCGAGATGACAGGCTGTTCCTCTGGCTTTAATGTAGGCTAATTTGAACAATCTGCAGTCCTCTGTTTATTTTATTTTAATTTTCAGCCTTCTGCGGATGTTATCTCCTAGCACAGCAGAGGACGTTTTTGTTTCTAAGCTCAGTGCAACAGATGCTCTGTTGATTTTCCCATTGAGAAGGCAACCAGGAAAGCTAGAAGCATGACCGTTTTGGGGGGCTGGGTGAACCCGCCCCGGCAGAGGGTGCTTCTGTGACAGCAGGGCACCCTTCTCTGACCTTGTTTCGATTTTGATACTGAAAACATGAGTGAAAAGAGACACGATCTCTTAAAATATGGGATGTTTGCGCAAAAATATTCTGGAACATGTGGCAGGATACTAGTTTTTAGGATGCTTGAGGTTCCTATTCAGCTTTACATTCCTAGCCTTCCCCTCCTCTCCCCTCCTCCCCAACCCCTTCTAAGTTCTCAGGACTACACGGTCAATATTTGTGGGATTGAATCAAATAGATTTGCACAAAGACATGGTAAAAGACAACAACACGTTTCAAAGAATTATTTTTTAGATAGAAGCTTTAAAGTAGAGAAAATATCTCATTTGGATCATTGTTATTAGCTTGTTAGGGCTAAATAATATTTAGGGTACTTTTTTTCACTTGTCTACCGTATACAATCGTGCCATTTTTCCTCTCCTCAGATTGGCAGTCCTTTCATTTGACACAAAATGTTAGGAAATGAGCAAAACACTTCATCCAAGATTTTAATTTTTCATGACATTTAAACTAAAAAAACCAAAAAGTTGTAGCAAAAAGACAACACTTGTCTATAATCCAGAATGCATTTTATTTTCCTACATTGTATTCTGGATTGTTTAAAAATTATATTCTTATAGTTTGATATTTGTGCAGACTTAGCTTGAGTTTCGTGGTTGTCCTAGGCCTTGGCTCTGGCTATGACCCTTATCTGAGATGTCAGAGCATGTAGAGGGCATATTGGTGAGGATAGAATGAACATTCTGCAAAATTGATTGTCTTGGAACGATACGGGATATTGTTGATTGAGGGCTAACATGGGTGTAGGGAAAAGTGGGTGGAATATGAAGTTTCAAGAAAGCAAAAGGGGTCTGGTCTCAAGGCTGATTTGAGAAAATTCTGTGAATTTACCATTCATCCATTCAAAAATATTTTTGAGCATACTATTCCAGGCATTAGGGCTTCAGCAAGCAATAAAGCAAAGTCTGGTTTTCTTTGAGCTTATAGGCAGTGCATAAATCCACAAGAAAGAGATTTTGACAAATGTTAGGCAGAGGTTAGGGGAAAGTGAGTGACCAGCGGGATGGCTACACTATTTAGGATATCTGGTTAAGTCTCTTGAAGGTGACAATTAAGTGGAAATCTGAATATGTCACAGCATCAGATGTGGGAGATACTAAGGAATGCTTGGAAGAAGGTATTCTTTAGGAATACTTTTTTTTAAAAAAGATTTTATTATTTATTCTACAAAGAGAGAGAGTGCACAAACAGGGGGAACAGCAGGCAGAGGGAGAAACAGGCTCCTTTCTGAGCAAGGAGCCCACTATGGAACTCAATCGATCCCAGAACCCTGGGATCATGACCTGAGCTGAAGGCAGATGCTTAACCAACTGAGCCCCCCAGGCACCATAGGAATACTTTCTGATGAGTCTTTATGACTGTTTGAGGGAAGTGTTCAAAGCTAGAGTTGTGCTCTTAAAAACTTCACCACCATTCTCACCTGTGTGATATTTTTCTTCTCTGAATCTCCTTTCTGCTACGTTCTGGGGGTGCCCTCAAGAGGGAGATTTAGACAATAGTCCACTTTTTTAGGTGTTTGTTGGATTTTTGACTAGATCGACTTATGGCACATAAAATGGAGAGAAGTAAGGAAATATGTGGGGAATCTGGGGAAGGGGATTGATATATTGGACACAGGATATTTGTTACAAAGGTCAAATGATACTCTCAAGGATAAGAAATGTTTCTAATAAAAGGCAAGCACATTTTTATATAAGAAAATGATGACACCGTAATTGTGCTAGTTTGGCTTTTTGTTTTCTTGCTAATATTACATCACCGAGTCACACAAGCGTGGTGAGGAGGGGACAATAAAAATAAGTTATCAATGCACTATTAACTCAGCGTGCTCTTACCTATTAATAAGACATTGATGTCTCCTCTTATGCGTGTCCCATCGAGAAGCACTTTCTCATTACCTCCAAGCAGCATACACAAAATGGCTTTTCTAATATACTCATGCCTGTGGATGCTTGGTGCTAAAGACTTGTTTAAATGGTCAAAGATATCCTATTTAAGAAACAGGAAACACTTACATTGCACATTATCAACATTAGAATAGGATCTCATTATCCATTAGCTGGTATTTGTGCGATTTATAACTCACTTTAGATTGAGTTTTGCAGAATTTCATGATCTTTGCCACATCATCAGCTGAAAACGTAGGTGCTATGTCTTTGCTCATCAGTTTGATATTATTAGCTGGGATTATGGCCTTGTGTTTTCTAGGCTGCAGAGATCTTTTAAGAGATGCTGCTAATTAACTATTAAATAAACGCTTGGATGAAGTTATCTTCATAACAGAGAAGCTACTTAGAAATTGCTTTCAATAAAATGGAATGAGTTAAATTTCTTTCTTTCTATTTTTGTTAACCTTTGCCTGTCTTCTCTAAATCTCAGAATGCTATACTGTGGGTTTTTTGTGTTTTTTGTGGGTTTTTTTTTTTTTTTTTTTTTTTTTGCTTGTGCTCTCTTAAAACTTTTGAAAGAAGGAACTAGTAAAGAGATGTTCTCTGAAATGGCCTATGGGAAATCAAGATGCTTGCAGTGACTACTGATGCTCTCTCTGCTCTGAGGCAAGTCCGGCACAATGCACCGGGGTGTTCATGTAGGGGAAGAAGGACACCTAACAGAGGCAAATGTTTCCCACCATAAAAAGTAAATCACATTATAATTTAGAGAGAATTATATATCCATTAAGTTACAGATTTTTTTTTTTTTTACCTTTTTCAATGAGAAAAGGTAAAGAAAAAGTAAAAAGCTAGGGAAACTGGGTGCCTGGCTGGCTCATTTGCTACAGCATGCAACTCTTGATCTCAGGGTCGTGAGTTCAAGCCTCATATTGGGTGTAGAGGTTACTAAAATAAACAAACAAAACATTGAATGCTTTATACTTTTTTAGAGCTATGGCAGATTATTTCATTGGACTGAAAACTAAATGCAGGCTTCAACTTTAAAAACAAAAATGATTCCTAAACAGCTAAACACAGGTATCTTGAGACATTTAATATTTTTGGCAAACACTGATCTTCCTTTAAAAAAAATAAACAGGGGCGCCTGAGTGGCTCAGTGGGTTAAAGCCTCTGCCTTCGGCTCAGGTCATGAACTCAGGGTCCTGGGATCGAGCTCCACATCAGGCTCCCTGCTCAGCGGGGAGCCTGCTTTCCCCCTCTCTCTGCCTGCCTCTCTGCCTACTTGTGATCTCTCTGTCAAATAAATAAAATCTTAAAAATAAATAAAATAAAATAACAACTTAAAGAAGAGTTTGTTGACCAAAGTGGATTGCAATGGTTCATTTATTTCCATTCACTGATCCAACAACAAATAGTTACCACATCTGACTTGAGAGGGGCAGGCTGAGAGCCCAGCAGGTGGGTCAGTTTTGGGGGAACAAGACTAATATAAATAAGAAATGGAAGCCTACAATTCAGTGACAAAATGGGAAGGTTTAGACCCCAATTCATTTTCTAGAGGAGAATGGCCCTTATGGTACTAATATGAGGATATGGTATTAAGGACAAGGCTGTGGGAAGGCATCTGTGGGGGTAGAGACCAGGAGGAAAAAACTGCTTTTTTTTTTTTTTAATTTTATTTATTTTATTTTAACAGAGAGAGAACACAAGCAGGCAGAGAGGCAGGCAGAGGCAGAGAGAGGAGCAGGCTCCCTGCTGAGCAAGGAGCCCGATTTGGGACTCGATCCCAGGAAACTGGGACCATGACCTGAGCCAAAGGCAGCTGCTCAACCAACTGAGCCACCCAGGCGTCCCGGAAAAAACTGCTTTAACAGTGGAGAAGAAAAGAGAGGAATTTGCTGGATTTAAAACCACCAACCAACTCATGCCCTTACCCACCCTACTCATTCATGAAATAACCAACTGATACTACCGAACACCCACTACCAACAACAACTCACTGCGGTGGTGGTTGTTGGGAGGAGTAAAGACGTATTAAGACCCAGTTCCTTTTTGTTTGTTTGTTTTTAAGATTTTATTTATTTATTTGACAGAGAGAGAGGTCACAAGTAGGCAGAGAGAGAGGGGGAAGCGGGCTCCCTGCTGAGCAGAGAGCCCGATGCGGGGCTCGATCCCAGGACCCTGAGACCATGACCTGAACCGAAGGCAGAGGCTTTAACCCACTGAGCCGCCGAGGCGCCCCGAAGACCCAGTTCCTGACTCAGAAGAAGTCTAAATGCCAACCCTTTCTTTCCAATCAAAAGGCCAATCCTTGGTGGGTCATTATCTTGCCATTTTACATGATAAATAATGACAAAGGGTCTCCTTTCCTCTTTCTGCTCATATTTAAGTCTTGTTGCTTTTTTGTTTTTTCCTTTGGGCTCAACTTTCTTCTTTCAAGGTAATGAAAGTCCAGCTGTTGCTTCTTAAAGGCATTTTTGTTTCTTCAGTGCTGTTCTCGAGACTCTCTTTAGGCTTTTTTATTTTTATTTATTTGAGAGAGAGAGAATGAGAGAGACAGAGAGAGAGAGAGAGCATGAGCAGGGGAGGGTCAGAGGGAGAAGCAGACTCCCCACTGTCGGGGAGCCGATATGGGACTGGCTCCTGGGACTCCAGAATCATGACCTGAGCCAAAGGCAATCGCTGAACCAACTAAACCACCCAGGTGCCCCTGTTTGGGCTTTTTGAAGTCAGATCAAGTTAGACATGGTTAGCCTATCCTGAGAGGCAGCCTGCCATCTCACCCCTCCTTTGTGGAAGACACTACTTCTTTCTCTCTGTCCTGCCTTGTTGCATTCCATTCGTGGGGACTGTGGTGATAGGGGTTGTTGGGATAAATACATTTGAGGCTGGAAGTGGAAGAACAGGACGAAAATAAATGAAAAACTGCAGATTTGCCTGGAGCTAAGGCTAAAGAAATAAGCTTCTTTATTATTTTTGTTTCTTGCTTAGACTTGCAGGTAAGTCTGTTTATATCATCACATCGTTCCTGTCAACATCTTTTTTTTTTTTTTTTACAATATCACAACCCCAAGATCAGGAGTCGCATGTTCTACCCACTGAGCCAGCCAAGTGCCCCGAAAGACATTTCAAATGGAGAAGGTCTCCAACCTAGCTCAGATTATTTGTCTTTTATTCCTGTTCTTAGGTATTTCCTTCAATGTGAAGGGCCAGTTAAATTGGTGGTTGCTGCTTGTGTGCATATGTGTTGGTGGGAGGGAAGGGGGAGTGTCCTTTGTGGTCATGTGACTTAAACTATGGCATAAGTTTAAGTTCTAGAAACTCAAGCAAACTTGACAAAAGGACTGATTGGTAAGAGAAAAATAGATCTTGGGTTTCACCAAAGTCTGCAATGGAGGCCCGAATCTTGGCTCTGGCTATCTAAAGAGTTTCTCTGGTCTCTGGTTGGATCTTGTCAAATTCTCTCACTCATCAGCCACTATTTTAACCCACAAGCCAACAGGGCGCCTAGTACTGGTCCATATACTGGGTTGTATGTTGACATACATAAGTGAAGAAAACACAGTTCCCTTCCCCAAGGCACTTAGAGTCTTTAGTTATTTTGCTGGGGTTTTTAAATTATTTTTATTTTTTATTTTTTTAAGTAGGCTCTACCACCAATGTGGGGCTTAAACTCATGACCCCAAGATTAAGAGTCACATGTTCCACTGACTGTACCAGCCAGGCACCCCAATTGTCTTACTTCAAAGAGTTTGCTTTAAATTCCTCTTCATACCCATCTATGATAACAGAATGAGTCTAATTTCTTTTTTTTTTTACTATTTTTAATAGTATGATATCAAAGTATTGATATGATAGTATTTTGATAGTATGATTTTTGACATATCCCCCTTGGGAAGGGTGTGACTAGGAATGAGAGAACACTTCTAATGTTTTAGCATTTTCATATATGTTTATGTATATCAGTAAGAAGGGCAAACGTACTTACATTAGCAGGCAACTGCTTCTTCTGAAATAAGAAAAAGCTAAAAATATAAGTCACATATGTCTGATTTTTATTCTGTTTGCCTGAGATCAGCTACATAGCTTTCTGGGCTCCAGGCAAAATGAAAACATGAAGCTCCTTGTTCAAAAATTAATTTCAAGACAGCAATGGTCGAGCATTGGCCTGAGTGTGGGGCACACCCAACATGAGGCCCCAGGAGGCTGCGCAGTTTGCATGCTCAGGAACTGGTGTTGGACCTACACCCCATGGGGTGGAAATTCCATGTTTCTTATATCCTGCCAACAGCTTAATAATGAGTGAACCACATGGCCATGAAGAACTAAACTAGCTGATCTCAAGGTACTGACCCAGGTCAGCATTTCCAAAGCATGATCTGGAGAGTGTTAGAGAAATGTTGGATTAAATAGAGTCAAACAAGTTTTTATTGAAAATTTCTCAGAACCTTTAATTTACTAATATGCATTAGGCATTCCCAGGAGGTGAAATATAATATGCAGCACTTCTCAAAAAATTTTTGATGGGTTTGAGACAATTGCAAATACAGGTAAGAATAAGAATGTGATCCTAGAGCATTAGTAGTCTAACTTGTTCTAGAACAGAGTTCCATCCTCAACTTCTGACGTGTGCATCAAAAATCTCCCAAGCAGGATGGCCTGCATTCCTACAGCCAGCACGGGGGCAATGAATCTGTATTACACAAGGGCCTATGCAGATGCTGCAGGTTGCTTATTCAATGTTTGAGCTCTTCTCCCTTGCTCAGAGGGCCCTGATTAGTTCTGGGTAAGAAATACTCACCAATGTGATATTTGCCATTAGGGTGGTCATGTGACCTGGTTTTAGCCAAGTGGAAATCTACAGAGCGGCGCTTCTGGGAAATCGTTTCCTGGTTAAAAAGAGACAGAATCAGTTGGCATGTGTCTTTTACTCTTCATTCCATTTTTTAATTCTGTGGCTCAGACCCTGAGTCAAAACACAGTGATGTTCTTCCCTATTTGCTTCCAGATAACCGTCTATGCATCTCCTTGTAAGAGCATGGGCGCCGGGTGAAAAATGTGGATTTAAACCCAGGATTGGCTATTTACTTGTTATGTGATGGATGTCTTAGATGAATTACCCTTTTAGACTCCGTTTCCTCATCTATAAAAATGGAAATAACAGTAGTAGCTACTTCTTGTTGCTTCTGTGTAAAGTAAATGAGATAATGTATATAATTTCCTAAGTTCCAACGAACGGAACACATAAATACTCAATAAAAGATTTTATTTCTGTGCTAACTATAAATTATCAGCTTGTAGACAGAGAAAGTGTCTTATTCACTAAAGTTGCTTTTGCACTCAGGTCTACACTGAAGACTTAATATATGTTCAAAAAGCACTTGCAAAGTGAATGGACGGCCAGAAGGAAAATGTAAGTTATTCTCATCACCACCTTCTTTCTCATTTCTAAACAAGTTTAGTTCTATTTCAAAACAGAATTGATTTGAATCTCCCTGATGGCTAAAGATGATGAACATTTTTTCATGTGTCTGTTAGCCATTTGCATGTCTTCTTTGGAGAAGTGTCTGTTCATGTCTTCTGCCCATTTTTTGATGTGTTTAAATCTGTTTTGTGAGTGTTGAGTTTGAGGAGTTCTTTATAGATCTTGGATTTCAGACCTTTGTCTGTAGTGTCATTTGTGAATATTTTCTCCCATTCTGTGGGTTTCCTGTTTGTTTTGTTAACTGTTTCCTTCGCTGTGCAGAAGCTTTTTATCTTTAATGGTTCCATGTATGGAGCATAAGGAAAAACATGGAGAGCATTGTGAGAAGGAAAGGAAGGGTGAATGGGGGAAAATCAGAGGGGGAGATGAACCATGAGAGACTGGACTCTGAGCAACAAACTTAGGGTTTTGGAGGGGAGGAGGTGGGGGGTTGGGTGAGGCTGGTGGTATGTATTCCGGAGGGCACGTATTGCATGGAGCACTGGATGTGGTGCATGAATGATTAATCTTGTAATGCTGAAAAAATAAAATAAAAGTATTAGGGGAAAAAATAAATAAAAAAATAAAAAAAAATCACTCCAACAACAATAACAAAACAGAATTAAGTCCTTGAACTAACTGGTATCACATATATCAACTCATTTAATTTCCATAACTGCTCTAAGAGGTAGCTGTTCCCATTCCCATTTTGTAGGTAATAAGATGAGGTCAATAGTCACACCGATCATAAGGAGCAAAGCTCTGATTCAAATTCTGGACTAGGTGACTTCACGGGTATAAAATTATCATCATTAGAGGGGTGCCTGGGTGTGTCAGTTGGTTAAGCGTCTGACTCTTGTTCTCAGCTTAGGCATGATCTCAGGGTCACGAGTCTGAGTTCTGCACTGGGCTCCATGCTGGGCATGGAACGTACTAAAAAGAAAGAAAAGAAAGAAAAGAAAGAAAAAGAAAGAAAGAAAGAAAGAAAGAAAGAAAGAGAAAAGAAAAGAAAAAAGAAATCCTCCTTCAGGATATAGGATATAGGATGGAAACTTGTGAGAAATATAATCATGCCTCTATGGGTGGTATATCAAAGCTTCCGCAGTGCATTTGGGTAGCTAAGGGTGCAGTCATGAAGAGGTCTGTGGTTCCTTACTGGGTCTACTTCCTTATGGGTTTAGGCTGTGAGTCGTCGAGAACGCATTTGTCTATTGCATGTGTGGGTGTATGCGTTTGTGTATTTACCTGCTGGACACCTGGGATTATAAGAAAGCACACCTGTAACTCATGCTGATGAAGCAGCCTATACACTGATGCTGCTGGGGGCAGGAAGGTCCAGAGGAGGACAGGAAATGCCTATATGCATATCTCAAGTGGCACTGTTGGCAGAAGCAGCCGTCTAACCAGAGGTGGTGCCCAGGAGCTCCGGAAGGTGACGTATAGCCAGAAGTGATCCAGTGGCCTTGGCCGGGCACGGTGCAGTGGCCAGGGCTGAGACTCAGACAGTGACTGAGTGCTGGTCAGAAAGGGAGCAAATGTCATACTTTCCCCTACACACGCTGGGCATGTGTCTTAGGGGCATGCCAAAGGGTCAGTTATACTAAAAATAATTTCAAACCTGACTTTAGCATTCATACATCTGGTATTGAAAAGGCAAATTTTTACTGCTTGGGAATGATAGTAGGCACTTCCCTCAAATTCAATTAATGAACCATACAATGCCACACCAGTCACCCCTCCTTCCATTTGCCTATGAGATCAATCCCACCTCCAGTGCTGTTTGCCTGGTGGACCTCTTTGGCTGTGATAAGAACACGTTTATGAGGGGCACCTGGGTGGCTCAGTGGGTTAAAGCCTCTGCCTTCGGCTCAGGTCATGATCTCAGAGTCCTGGGATCGAGCCCCACATCGGGCTCTCTGCTCAGCAGGGAGCCTGCTTCGCCTTCTCTCTCTCTGCCTGCCTCTCTGCCTACTTGTGATCTCTCTCTCTCTCTCTGTCAAATAAATAAATAAAATCTTAAAAAAAAAAAGAACACGTTTATGAAATCAGCTTAGAGAATGCTTTAAAGCATCCTCACGAGCTACCTGGAGATAGAAGAAGAGAGCATAAAAGGAATTTAGGGAAATGTGAAATTTGGGCTATGTCTGGCTAAAGATTTAAGAAGGTCCAGGAAAAGACATGTGAAAAGAAACCCAGAATGGGGGAAGACAGAGTAGATGGGGTTCTTTATTTCAATAGACAGTAAGAACCGCAGCGGTGAGTGAGGAGAGCAGCCGAGCTAGGTGGGGAGAGAGGGACAATCCACAGCTCGGAACATGGCTTCTGGAACGGAACATGAGCACTGAATCCTGGTCTCCAGCAACCACTGCGCACTTGCCCTTGATAATCCTCCTACTCCCAAATCCAGCCCTGACACTGGGGGACAGTCAGGAGGAGACAAAAGCCTATGGATGAAAGATGAATGCTCTAAAAATTGGCACCATGCTAAGACTAAAAATATAAAGAAACAACATGTCTCTCAAAGAAGCCAGTAAGGGTTAAATAGTAGCATTTTTTTTTTCATCGAGCATTCATTCTGGTGAGATAGACCTAATAGCTAACTGAATAAGGAGAACATGTACTTCATTTTCCCATTCCATATTTCAAACTGTTCTTTTATAGTCAGTTATCTGTGAAAGATAAATGAGTTATCTCAACCTTCCAAATAACAAACTATCAATGATTAACTAATTCATGGATCCCAGTACTTCATGTTACTATAATAGTGGTATGTCTACAGGTTGTCTTTTTCTTTCTTCCAGCACAAATGATTTCCACATCTTTCTATCATCCAGGATAATTAGGGTAGAGAGAAATCTCACTTCTTCCAAATGTGCCCCGGATAACTAGCGTACAATAGCTGGAAGCCTTGGTGACAAGTCAAGGGCTGTTCTCATCACAGGAAAACTAGGAAGAACGTGAATAGTCTTGGGCCTGAGAAAAAAATGTAATAGAAAATGGCCCAACTCAAAATTAATCACATGGAGGAATAGGTAAGCTTTTAAAAAACGGTGATGTAACTAACTTACATACCATAAAATCGAGTGGATGATTTAAGTTGCAAAATGAGGCAGAAAAGGAAAAACTCCGGACCGTACAATGTAGAACAGGGACTTCTCCTCTGGAGCTCTCTACGTATGTGGATAAATCATGACAGTGTTTGAGGGTCTTTAAGGTCTTGTCTGGGACTCAGACTTTGAGTGGGTTCATGAGAAATCCTGGCAAAAGGTTAGATCAGTGAGATCACCTCTCCGGATGGCATTTGCAATCTAGCCTTTTTCAACTTTCGAAGGGGCCAGCTAGGATGTATATGAAGAACTGGCATCATTCTACAATGTTCACTTAGATGAGACACCAAAAGTGAGAGCATCTGTGTTTGGGCCGGGGTAATATAAAAAGAAACACAAAACCAGGAGAGCAGACCATTTTACAATGTGAAGAACAGTGTTTCCGTGACCTGTGTCCCAGCCCCCGGAACAAAGCCATTGTCCCATGGCCCCTTCATCTCCAATCATTGATATGTGGTAAACACAGGTAAGTGTGGTTATATGGAAACTTGGGCAATGACACTATTTCAAGATGGCAACCTAAACTCAAACAGAAATTATTTCATTTATTTATTTAAAATTTTATTTTATTTTTTATTGTATAGTTGACATACAATGTTACATTAGCATCAGGCATATAACATACTGATTTGTTAAGTCTATGTGTTATGCTGTGCTCATGACAAGTGTGGCCACCATCTGTCACCACATGTCACTGTTATAATGCTATAGACAGTACTCCTTACACTGTCCCCTTCACCCCGGTGACCTATGCATTCCGTCACTGGAAGCCTGTACCTCCCACTCCCCTTCACTCATGTCGCCCATCCCTCCACACACCTTTCCACTGGCAACCTGCACTTTGTTCTCTATCTATGGGTCTCTTTCTACTTTTTTGTCTTCTGTTCATTTGTTCTTTTAGATTCCACATATAAGTGAGATCGTATGGTATCTTTCTCTGTCTTATTTCATTTAGCATAATACCCTCAAGGTCATCCATGTTGTTGCAAACTGCAAGATCTCATTCTTTTTTATGGCTGAGTAATATTCCATTATATATGTGTGTGTGTGTATATTTATGTGTGTGTACACATACCCTTTTTTTTATCCATTCATCTATCAATGGACTACATAGGTTGCTTCTATAATTTGGCTATTATGAATAATGCTGCAATAAAAATAGGGGTGCATATCTTTTTGAATCAGTGTTTTTGCTTTCTTCAGATAAAAAACCAAAATTATTGGCTGTTTACTAGATTTGTAAATTCCTTTCCTTAAAAGCTGAATTGAGAGACTTCTTTTACCTTGTCAAAAACTGCACTACTGAAAATAGTAAAAAGCACAGAGAAGGAAGCATAACCATATTTATGCAAGAGCTGAAGTCTGACATTTCCTTTGTTAATCTTTTCTTTGTTCTTACTTCCAGGAACAATTAGGTAGGTTCATGGTTTGATTAAGGTGAAGGAGGATTGAAGGAGATTTACTTTTCCAATCTTATCTTGGAAGTCAGCTTTAATGCAATGATACTTGATAGATTTTGTTTCTGGTTGAGGGTTTTGTTGCTCAAAACCAACCAATGAAATTAAAAAAAAAAAAAAAAGGAAGTACAGATTTTTTTTTTTGTACTCACAAGCACCATTCACTTTTAGAATTCCAGAGACTCAGAACCAAGAAGGGATAAAGCATCTGACAGGTCAATTTTGCACTTTGAAAATTCCTCTCTCTCTTCTGCAGTGGACATATGTGTAGGAACCAAGGGTAGGCCAGGCAAAATGTACCACTGTAGTAAACCAATTATTCTAAATACTTAAGAGGCAGTTGGTGCAAGGACACTCAGACGCTCCTCTGTCCTCTGAAAGCCGGAGATATGTCTCCCATGAGAAAGTTACCCTCCTTATGCCAGGAGAGAAAGCGACATCCTTATCACCAGAGTGGGAAATTTAGAACCAAGAAGATTATAAAGATTGTTTCTTTTTACTAACTTACTGCCCCGGTCCAAATTCTGTTTAGAATTCCCTACTGACTGAAGCTCCCAAAGTTAATTGATTGCTTACAGATTTATTGTCTCTTCATCTAAAAAGTACAAAAACTGCCAGCCTTGATCATTTCTTTAGGTCTCAATTTCATTATTGGGCCTCCCTGTGCACATAATAAACGTTTGGTTCTTTCTTCTGTTAATCTGTTAAGTTTAATTCTTAGTCCAGCTGGATGACTACAAAGGGTAGAGGAAGAATTTTTTCCTTCCCTACATATGGCTTGGAAAAATGACAGTGCTCCACTTTCAAATGCCTTATCTTTTTTGAGCCACTTCTTTCTGTTTCCATGACTTCAGAATTCCAATGTGTTTGGCTAAGGAACGTGGAAAACTGAATGAGGGGAAGATGGAGACCACCAACACAGCTGGACCTAAAGTTTTACTCCTTGCCTCACTGTTGTACTCCATCTGAGTTGACTGGCGTAAGCCTTGTGTAATTACCTGGTTGGAAAAGCCCGACACCCTGCGGCCATGTTTAGTACTACAGTTGCTTCTCCATCGAGGTGTCCCAATTTGTAAACTCTTCCTAGGGGGTGGCATGGCTGGATACAATGGGATGAAAGATGTGTGTACTATGTGTAAGTTGTTGTTGTTTGTTTGTTGACATTTTTTCATTTTATACCCACCTCACTATCTCCATGGAGTCATCCCTTTTGATCAAAAAGCGAGAGACATGCTCAGAGCCTCCATTTTATAAGCAGGAGAGGTTTCTTTTGATTTCCAGCTAGTACTGGCTGGTAGCGTAAGTTCAAGATCTTAGAAGACAGAGAAGTTGGAGGACCAGGATGAGAAATTATTTGCACTAAAAAATTAATTTTTAAAAAAGTAATCTCTATGCTCAATATGGGGCTCAAACTCATGAGCCTGAGATCAAGAGTTGTATGCTCTACCAACTGAGCCAGCCAGGTGCCCCCTAAGAAAAAAATATTATTAAAAAAAATAAAAGCCAAGGAAATTGGGAGACAATGTTGTAATACAATGAATACAGAATGGGGAATCAGGAGACTTTATTTCTAGCTCTAATTCTGTTACAAACCATGTGTGGTCTGGGTGAAGTCATTTATCCTCCATGTGCTTCATTCCTATAAAGTTAAGAGGTTGTGTGTATCTGGCTGGCTCAGTTAGTAAAGCCTGTAACTCTTGATCTTGGGGTCGGGAGTTTCAGCCCTGTATTGGGTGTAGAGATTACTTAAAATAAATAAAGTTGAGATTGGACCAGACCATTTTCAATGTAGATTGGACCAGACCATTTTTTTTTTAATTTATTTATTTATTTATTTATTTATTAGAGAGAGAGAGACTGAGAATGAGAGGGGAGAAGGTCAGAGGGAGAAGCAGACTTCCCGCAGAGCCGGGAGTCCGATATGGGACTCGATCCCAGGACTCCGGGATCACGACCCAAGCCGAAGGCAGTCGCTCAACCAACTGAGCCACCCAGGCGCCCTGGACCAGACCATTTTCAACGTTCCCTCTGGCTTTAAACTTCTGTGCTTTCTGTCCACGGATGGTATTTTCTATGCCCTGCACAGTTGTGCTTCTGAGCACACAGAAACTTCTTTTCTTTTTTTCTTATTTTATTTATTTATTTGACAGAGAGACATACAGCAAAAGAGGGAACACAAGCAGGAGGAGTGAGAGACGGAGAAGCAGGCTCCCTGCTGAACAGGGAGCCCGATGCGGGACTCCATCCCAGGACACTGGGATCATGACCTGTGCCCAAGGCAGACGCTTAATGACTGAGCCACCCAAGCGCCCCTATTTTTTTTTCTCCCTCCCTCTCTTCCTTCCCTCCCTCCTTCCTTCTTCTCTTCCTTTCTTTTCTTTCTCTCTCTCTTTCTCCCTCTCTCTCTGTCTTCCCTTCTTTCTTTTAGAGATTCCATCTTTAAGTAATCTCTACATCCAACATGGGGCTTGAACGCACGACACTGAGACAAGAGTAAACTTCCACCAGCTGAGCCAGCCAGGCTCCTGACTCCTTATTTTCAGCCGTCATTGCCGGTAGTCCTAAAATCATGGATTTGTCACTCTACCATATCCACCACTCAGTCGTCTGTGTTTTTTAGAACCAATATTTCTCTCAGTTGATGGGCACACACTGATCTTTTTTAGTTTGTTTTATATCCATTAAAGAATTAAAGTCATTGGCTTAATTAAACTGTTAGAAGAAAATGAATTCATTGGCAAATGATGCAAACGATCTGGGACCTCTAAACAAGTTCATATCTTGCCCTCTTTTAAAAAAGTCTACTCAGAAGTCTTATGATCGATAAAAGTTTCATTTGTGTCATTTTTTTAAAAAACTTTATTGCTATCTTGATCTTGACGGCACAAAGCCTGGCCGCCAACTGGAATGTGATGGTATCCATGCTGTCATTCAATAGAACTCCAAGTAGCTTCTACTTTTGAAGACACAACAATGGAGACATAACCCCCGATATGAAGAGCTTATAGCTTACAAAGGGACAGAGATATGCACAGGAAACTGTCAGCACAGAGTGAAATCTAATTGGCTTCGGGGGATGGTACTGGTAAATCCAGAAGGAAATGTATGAGTCAGCTAACCAAGGAGGAGCTGGGAAAATTCATTTCAAGTGAAATGAGGATTTATCCAGTACTTAATCATTCTTAGCAATGATTTGGCTTTTTCTAACCTCAGGATATTTGACTCTAACCCAACTTATTTCTAAAACTCAAATTTACTTAGCAATTTTTCAGTTTGGGGGAGTCATATGTCCCAGTGTCCATCCGAGGTAAGTAGTCCAAGGACCTTGAGATAGATCCTTGCATGTTTTAGCCAACTCCATCCTACAAGGTCAACCCTATACGTTCTTCCAGGGCCTAGCCCCGAAATCCAGGAAAGTGGTCACCCATGGATTTAGTCACAAGCTTTATCCCTGTGACATAGGACAGAAGGTTAAAGGCTTAAATAGATGATGTGAGAATGCCGTGTCTAGTAAAAGAAGTCAGATAGACGGCATGATCGTGAAGCTGCAGGGGTGGGGCGGGGTGGGGAGTCCTGTTGGGGGCCGAGGACATGGGTTCCTTTTGTCTTCTCGGCCCCTTTGACCTTCCCCCAAAGCCTCTCCATAAAATGGTCTGAAGCTATTTCATGCTACTTCGAGTGAAATAGAAGCTCTCCTATGCAATCCCCACTTGCCATTTGCCAGCTTCTCTGTAAAAGTTATTGGTGGATGTCGCAAGCTAAAGACTCATGACTTTCTCCAGTAACCACCACCACCTCTCACCACTTACGCTGCCTGTAGTTACGTAGTCAAACATGTATAAACCCCCAAGTGAGGCATGTGTATTGTTTCTCTTCCCCACACAAAAATGGACTTTTTTTTTTTCTTCCTAAAGCTCACCTGTTTTTGTCTTTCGTTCTAACTCCTGACCACACAGATACCAGGTTTTCTTTGAATGCCGTCAGGTGACCTGATTCCCAGCTTCTTCTCTGTACAAAAGCCATTGTCTTCAATCTCTTAGTACTGAATGGGCTTGAGGCATTAAGAATCCCTTCAGAAGCCTTCTCATCTCCTTCATGAGGATGGGGAAGAAAGTTCTAGAAACCTATGCACTAGGTCCGACACACACTGCAAGAGGAGCAACTTTGAAATTTTCTTTATTTATAGACATTTCGGAACCATTTAAATCAACGAATTATTTTTAGACATAACATACCATGTTTATCTTGAGGTACACATTGGGCCCATTAGATAATGCTCTGGAAAGTAATACAACTGTTAATTGGTAGTTAACACCCCCGGTTTTCCAAGCAAAGAACCTATAAAGACGGTTACAAAATTCTTTGAAAAGAATATACCCTTTCCATTTAAACCAAGGAACACTCCCCCAATTTTTAATTAATTGAGTTCAATTTTTAGGCTTAGCTTAAACAACATTTTAAATGGAACTTAGTACGAAAATGGGAGAAGAGGTTGATAGCTAAGAAATGATCTGGGCCCGACTACATGAGATTGTAAACAAAGGAAATTTGTAATCTGATAAGTTCATTACAAAATTCATAGCCTAAAAATTAGACAGAGCAGCAAAATTACAGAAGATATTTGTACATAGTTTTAACTGGAATCACGTTTACCCCTTGTTTCTGGTTTTCACAACGAGATAAATTTTAAAACACCAAGTTTTAAAGACTAAATTGCAATGTGACTTGACAAGAAGGGGCCATGAAAATTCCACAATATTACAACCCCACAGCATAAAAATCCTACTTTCCATCATTTGCACTCTGGGCATTTTACTCTTCTTGCCCTAGCAGCCCGTTGCCTTTATTCACTAGATAAAGAGTGGGAATTGACAGAATGGCTCATAGTTTCTGCAAGTCTCATGTGCCCAACAGCAAATTTAACTCTTCTGGGGGACTGATGTTGAAATTTCCTCTAAATGGTTCACAAGGTGCTTTGGAGAACTGTTTTGTTTTGCAGTTTGTTATTTAAAATGTTAATTTTATGCTCTTTAGGCATGATGAGTAGTGACTTGTTACACAAAGTGTTTGGAAAATAAAGGACCCTCTCTCCATCCACATCCACCCCCTGAACTTCTCAAGGAGTTGTATGGATGGTGTGCAGGTGGTTCTGGAATGTGAGCAGAGGGTGTTTATGCTGTGTCTGAAAACAGTTGGAATGGATTGTCATAACAGTTTCCCGTAAGATTGTTTTATTTCTACATGAGACAAGAATAAACATGGCAATTTAGTCGAAGGGGCAGCTTGCTGCAACTTCATAAACTTGAATGGTATATGTGGGTTTGAAAGAGTATAAATGTAAGTTTCACAGTTCATAAAGTTGAGCAGCTCAACTTCAAGGAGAACGTGCCGGCGCGGACGAGATTCTGAGAAAGAACCGGTCTGGGAGTGTGTGAGTTCTCCCTTCCAGCGTGAGTTAGGTCCATATTCTACACTTCAGCTGCTTGGTTTGGCTTATTGCTGATTTTCTTTTCTGATGGGGGCCATGAATTTAAACCCCAAGAAGGGTCCTGTTTAGACCCTTTCCCCTAAGCCCCAGGGTCACTGCACTGACTGCAGGGAACCCGCCAGATACGCTCAGCCTTGACCTGGTTGGTTAGAAAAAGTTCTGCTTCTGGGGATCGTTATAACATCGTTTCTCACTGCGAAACTGCAGCTCTCGGAAGGGAAAGGCAGGTTTCTCCCTCCCCCTGAGCTGCGGCTCTTGCGGTGATTCTCTCTGCCTACGTGTGCCTTGTCTAGTCGGGGTGTCAAGGTCCTCTACAGACAAGCGTTCCGCTCAGGCACAGCATATTCATCTCTCTGTGCCTTTAGAGATGCCAGAAGGTAGTTACCACAGTTAAAAACATTCCCAATCAGTAAAAGAGCACATTAGCCAGTGGGAGTCCGAGATACTTTCTGCCTCCAATATAGTCCAAGTTTTCACGATCACATGGTGTTGATTTTTTTTACCCCTTTAATAGAGGCTGCCATTTCTTCCATCTGTGGATTCTTTAAAGACAGAACACACTTAACTCTCCATACGTCCAACGGCCCAGAAGATTTCACGTCTCTCTTACTCACACATATGCAGTCTCAGCAACTGTGATTTTAAATATAAACATAATGAGCTCCAAGAAAAAGCCAAGAGGGCTTTTTTTTTTTCCAGCATTGTCGAGTCATACTAGCATAGCACAAATCTGAATACGTGACCCAAAGAGCACAGCACCTGCCCCCAAGTAGTCTCTACATTGCCACCAATACAAACTCGATATAAACACGCCAGGACAAAAACCAGAAACCATTTGTGTCAAGTTTTTGCAAAAGAAGAAAAAAAGTAAAGAGAAACGTACAAGGAGTCAGCTATAAATGTGGGGCAGCCTTCAGAGTAAACCCAAACCCACTCTGTTCCCCCTGCCTGAATTCGAGAATTGTGTCCAAGGGTTGGGTGCTTAAAAGCAGATTCTGCAAGGATTTGTTAAAGAAAAACGTGCATTTCAACGGCATCCTGTCTGTTTTTATTTTAAAAGAAAGTGCTGAGAGATTAACATTGCTATGGAAGTGGTTGCTTTTTAAACACGAAATTCACTGAGGGGTGGTCTCATGTCATGTGAGTGCAGGACCGGAAACTTCTGTATCGATTTTTCCCCTCCTTCCGAAGGGGCGCTTCAGTTTTCCTTATGGGATACATTTTACCTAGAGTGTTCACATTTTGGGAGATATGTTAAGGGAGGAAAAAAATGCTAAAAAAAAGAAAAGATTTAGGATGGAAAATGAGAAGAGGTTATCGATTCACCTCAATGCTAAACCATGAGTTGGATTAAGAGCATCTTTAATGTCAAGAAATAAAGCCATCTTGCATACTGCATGGTGTGTTATCGTGGGTCTTGTCTTTACCTTTGTGCAATTATTTTGGTGAGCAGGAAGAGTGGACAAAAAGATAGAAGGCAATCCTGCAAGTCATAGTGACACCTGGTTGGCTGACCTCAGTCACAGATGTCTGCACACCCAGAATCAGGCTGGGGGGAGGCAGGGCTAGGGCTGGCGGCTTGCTCGGAGAGCTTGAACTTTTCTAAGATTTACATTCCTCCAAAAAGTCAACAAGGATGAGGAGGCCATTATATTTTGGACTATTTAATCACATTTGGCAAGAACTGTCAGAATAATGTCCTAGAATTCTTGGAATAAAAGTATGGTAATAATGTGTTTTCTTTGGAAGAGACGAAAGAAGACATTTATGAACAAGTGTACTTATTGATACTTTATAAAAATTTGCTCAAAAGATGAAGGTCATAAGTCTGATTTCTGAGCTCTCCTGAAGCACAAGCATGTGGTGAATACCTAATACTCTCCGAGAAATGCCTTTCAGACCTCTCGCTGTTATACACCAGGAAAAAAGAAGACCCTCAAACCAGAGATGAAATACCCTCTGACAAGAAACTATCATTTTCCCAGACATCGGCATGCAAGTATTATTATATGCAAACCACTGCCACTGGGCTTACAATCAAATTTAATTCTTTAGTACAGACCCTCCACTGATTTCTTCCAGGCTTTCAGTGATGAAGCCGAGTCAGACTGAGCTTTGAGGGGAAGGGTTCTGAGAATCTTTGGAATCATTCTGTCCACTCTTCCTAAGAAAGTCGACTTAGTTAACGGCCCCAAACCTCAACGGATCTTTGACAGTGAACAGATGTTATCTAAGATATCAGACTACTAATGATGTTTAAAACATATGTGTGTATTGTGTATACATATATACACATATACGTATATGTTCTGGGTTTTTTTTCCCCCCCACTGCTTGGTAAAATTAGCAGTAGTTATAGATAAATTATTGTGGTCATGATTTGTATTATTTCATACATCCTCTATCAACACATGACTTTTGGAAAAGGTCTCTGGATGAAAAGATCCCCACCAAGCATGTAACAAACAGTAAAGTGTCATTTCATATCACTAACATTTTCAGGCACAAGAGTAAAACAATTAGCACTGAGCAATCCAGACGACAGGGCACAGGACAGTTAATTGTCTAAAGTCGATTTCCCCAAAGGAAAGAACTGTTGTTCAAAAAGTGTGTTTTTTTCTTTTTTTTTAAAGTTTTTATTTTTTTGTTTTGTTTTGTTTTTTGATTCTTATGGTTTTCAGCTTTGGCTATTTTGTAATAAATACCATACCTTCTCACATAAACCTCCTTGGGTGAGAATTATTTCTCTGCACATGCCTTTTGTCTTTTAGCAGCTGCTGAGTGTTGAGTGATGTACAAGGCACACTTCTAAGTGTTCTGTACAGCATCTTTATTGATGTACAAAATAGCCTGTTCACCATTCAAAAACGTAATCTGCATAGTAAGAGTTTCTCTTATCCCTATTTACAGAGAAGGTTTTTAGTGCAAAAAACATGGAATCGTGTCCCAGCCCACCCCTTCTAGCACACATGTTCGTCTGTTTTGTTCAATGCTACCTGGGGTTATTTGGCTATATTTTGGGCCTCCAGCCATTAATGAATTGCATTATTTTCTTCACCTGCAGTTTGCTCAACTTGAAATCCTCGGAGAGGATTTCCTCGGTCAGCTGAACGAGCAAATTCCCATCGATCTTCTCAGTAACGAAGAATGATATGACATCTTCGGACAAACCAATAAACCGTAACGACTTGGACACTTCTTCTATGGAGAGTCCCGACAGGTCAGCGGGCGGCTGCCACGGGGAGCCATCGCCACAGGACCTGGGGGCCAGCTGGAGGTGGAGCGGAGATGAGAAAGGGTAGGCGACAGAGAAGATGTCCTGCATGCCCTTTTTAACAAAGTACTGATCCTCAGAGAGGTCCGGTGACCCAGACTTGGGGTCTTCCTCAGCACCATCAATTTTCAGAGGCAAAGGAGAAGTGTCCGAGGCGGTTTTCTCTTCCACTGGTTTTGGGGCCCTGGGGGGTAAGGCAGGGCACGAAATGCTCTGCTTGGTTGTGTCAGCAGCCAGAATTTTCTCATCTGTGCTCTCCACAGAGTAGCTGGCTGACTTGGGACAGGCAGAGACGCTGCCGCCGAATTCTGAAGTGACGGAGCCGGGGGGACTGGCCGAGAGCTCGAGGCCGTCCAAATCAAAGGGTGCTGGGCAGTTTCTCTTTGGTGTGCCTGGCGTCTTCTGTCTGGGGTAACTGTAGCTCCTGCTGGGACCCAGCAGGAAGTCACTCCGGGCCTGGCTCTCCGCTGCTCCCGAATAATGGTTGGGCCACGAGAGCCTGGAGGAGAGCGCGTCAGCCGAGGGACTTCCCATCGGGGACTTGAGGTCCACGGGATCCGTCTTCACGCGGTTACAGGGATAGCAGGACACAGGAGCGCTTTCAGGAGGACTTGTGTCGCTTTTAGGAACGCTGCTTAAGAGCAAACACAGAAAGGGAGGTGAGTCAAAGGGAAAAGCCAAATATCGAGCCGACCCTTACCCCCAGACGTCACTGTGGAGCAGAAAAGGACAGCTGGGAAGAAAAATACAGTATTTCTTATCGTGAATTCGATCAAGCACCAGCTAACTTCACCGGGTTTTAAAACAAAGTCTTTAAGTTCCCCAAATACATTGATAATTACACAGATGTGAATTACAATGATTTAAAAGGATAGCAGAGGTGGCAAATATATATATATATTTTTGCCATATGTGTGTGTGTGTGTATATATATATATATATATATATATATATATTTTAACTAATAAGAAAATCCCTGTGAGTAAGGTGCCTGGATTTTTACGATGAGAAAAATTCTGAAGCCACGTTGAGGCTTACCCCCAACAGGTCGTGTGAATGATGAGTAATGTCTGCAGCGGGTCAGGGCGGCGCGAGAGCTACCAGGGGGGGCCTCGTGCCTGTCATCCCTGCGCCCGTGGACAAGACTACAGCACCAGCACCTAGTTCCCTATTTCCATCCCAAAGTCGGAGGTGAGAAGAAATGCGTCAGACGCAATGCTTGCCTTGGCTTCCATTCAACTGAGGAAAGCAAGCATGAGGATTTAAACGTCCAGAGCACAAAAAAATAACTGCAAAAGAGAGCCATTTTAAATGGTGAAGACCATACGTGGAATGGTGCATTCCGCTCAGGGGCCACATTTTAAGAGTGACGGGGAAGCCAGGCTGTGCTCGGAGGGGGGGGACCAGGCTGGTGGGGGACCAGGCAGTGATGCCAGGGCAAACAGCTGGTGGAACTGAGGTGATCTCTTTGGAGAAGAGAAGACTTACACCTTAGCTGACTTCAAATCATTCCCAGGCTGACAAAGAGAAGCAGGATCTTTTGTTTTTGTTTTTGTTTGTTCGTGACGTAAGAAACAGTTGAAAGTTACATGGAGACAGATTTCAACTGGATATAGGGAGAGATTACCAAAAAAAAAATCATTGGCGTTTGCCAACGACGGAATGAACTGCGGGGCAAAGAAGCGCTCACAGCGCTAGAAGGATCCAGACAGAAGCGAATGGCTACCAGACCGCCGAGGTCAAGAAGGGATTCCCGTACTGGGTGGAAAGGCAGAGCTGAGCCAACAGGACCCTTTCAACGCTAGGGCCCGGTTGAAGGTGCTGTCTGTCTGCTCGTGCAGAAGAGGGAGTGGAAAGAACGAGATGCGGGTTTGGGGGAGCTGGTGGCACTCCGTGGCTAGCTTTAAAGAGACTCCAGCTGGCCTTTACTGCGGAGTTTCTCACGCATACTGTGGTTTCTTTTCTTCCTAGGACACTGGCTCTTCCATCCCAACTTGAAACCAACAGGGGCCCCATCGTGCTTTTCCAGTGAACTTCCTTTGTGTTTAAAGAGCATCTCCTCTCCCACCTCCTGCCTAGGCTACGGCGACCTCGGCACGGCTCTCCAGACCTGGTGAGCCGGCCGGCAAGAAGACGCGTCCCTGGCGTGAAGACTTACATGTCGTGCAGCCCTGAAGAATAGTAGGACAAAGTGGGGCTGGGAGAGCGAGTCTGCTGCCGCGCTGGCTTGGCTGTTCGAGGAGGGACGGAGGGGCTTGTGGACAAAGGCTTTGCGCTTCGGGGCGGAACAGGAGGGGCGTTCAGGAGCCGGCACTCTTCCCTGACCTGGCGCAGAAAAGAACACTCTGGGTTAGCAACGGACTGACAACGGGTCAAGCTGCTACTCTTAAAACAGTAGCGGCAGGTGTAAGGGAGGGAGAGAGAAGACCACGGCGCGGCGGTGCACGAGGAGGATGATAACACAGAGGCGGCCCGAGGGCAACTCCACGCCCGTCACCAACTTGCGGGACAGACCGATTTTCAAGGGGACGGCGTGGCAAACGCCAGCTGCCGCTGAACCACGGCCAGGAACGTGGACCACGGCGAGTCAAAGGGCTAGGGATGTGTGAGCTGTGCCAAGGGATGTGTTAAGAAAGGAAGGACGTGGGCGCCTGGGTGGCTCAGTTGGTTGAGCGACTGCCTTCGGCTCAGGTCATGGTCCCGGAGTCTCGGGATCGAGTCCCACATCGGGTTCCCAGCTCCATGGGGAGTCCGCTTCTCCCTTTGACCTTCTCCCCTCTCATGCTCTCTCTCGCTCTCTCAAATAAATAAATAAAAATCTTTAAAAAAAAAAAAAGGAAGGACGTAAGGCAATCGTGACCTTCATAGAGGATCAAACTCATCTATTGGGTGGTGTTTATCTCCTGTTCAAACTGAATTCAGTGTGATCCAAACCGTTGGGACTGGGGGCTCTTCTCCACGGGGGAAGCTTCTTCTGAAGTTATTATGCGCAGTTTCTCACTCCTAAGGGTGAATGTGCATCACCCGGGATCTTGTCGATGGGCAGATTGGGAGTGCGAAGACCGAGGGCGGGATGTGGGAACCTGCATTTCTAACAAGCTCCCGGGTGATGCTGCTGGAACAAGGGTGCAGGTGGGATAGTGAGGCCTACTTCCAAGCCCGGAACCTGGTACTTTTCATGAGAGCTGCCTCTAACTCCCTTCAACTTCACCTTGGAGAGGACTAGGTGACGGGATGTCCATGGCTGGCATGAGTCTGTGGGCTGCTACCCCCTGTTTCTTTTCCATTCACAGAGCCATTGGAGAAGAGGATTCTTTTTAAGGAGGTGGACATTTTTAAGTGTACTTCTCTGTGTTGGGCAGCAGGGGGCAGTTTATACCTGGTTCTGCTAGTCCACCCTAAGCCACACAGGTAAAAACAGCCCATTCCAATTCCTCAGAAAGGTCCTTGCCTGATTTTAGGCAGCGTTCCCAACAACTTTTTCACCTTTGGCTTCAATTTCTTTCTGTCCCTGTCCCAGCAGCTCTGGGGTAATGAGGACAATGAAACAGCAAGCTTCCACTAGTTTTGGTATTGGGTTTGCTAAACACTAAATAAAATAGGTTCACGTGACTTTGCACCCTCTACCACCTATGCGGCACTCTGGGCCTCTAACTGGCTTCCCAGACCTGAGTCGCTTGCCAGAAAAAACCCAGATGTTACAAAAAGTCACAGGACCACGGAAACCTCAGTTCTAAGTGAAGTGGAAGCAACGGACAAAGTCTCATCTGTTGCATTTCTTCCTCGCCCGGAGGATCCTTGCTCCCACCCGGAGGTCCCACAACCCCAGTTACTGGGACCCACGGGCGATCGTTTTTCACTGGAAAAGCTCTTTAGGTGGAAACAAAGTATTCTGAGCAGCAGATTCTCTTCTCCAATACCTGCAGGCTCTCCCCTTTCAAGTTTTTTAAAAGTGGATAACTACAGAAAGAAAATCTGGGAGGACATGGGTTTGGATAAGGAAGAGAGAGAGAGAGAGAGAGAGAGAGGATCACTCAGCTGGGCGGGGGGACTCCCGCACCACTGGGAGGAGGGTCTCCTTTTCTTTAGGAGCTGAGAACCAACTAGGACACTGAGAAGTGCTGGCTGGGTCACCTCACTGGCTGGCTTTCGGGAGTATATACTGGTTACAAAATAAGTAACCGAGAGAGTGAGTCAGCTTCCGTCTTGTTAGTGATTTGTGCAGGAGCCAACTGCGTTTCTTTTCTTTCTCAGGGAGTTCCCACAGGATCTAGGATGGATGGGTGTTACCTTATTATACATGCGCCTGATTCTGTTTCTGCTTACGGTAACAGGAATCAGGGAAAACATAAGGAGCCTGAACTCTAACTTTAAAATTTTTAAAATAAACTCCCTTTTCAATACTGGGTTAGAGGAGCTTACGGGGGAAACACAGTTCATGCTGAATTTGATTGAGAAATTTCCGAGTCCTGGAAGTAGTCATTAACTGTGATATTTCATTAGGGCTCTCTTACCTAGATGTCAATTATGATATACTGAGATGTCCATGACAAGATGCATTTTAATTATAAGTAATTGACTGACTTAGCTCTTAGAACACAGAAAAGCAGCCACCTGAATTTGACCTATGGGAAGTCCCCTCTTCCTGTTCTTATAACTCACCCTAGGCACTCAGTCACCTGGAGCTGGTTCTGCCCCCTCCTTCTGGAACTGGGCAGTCCTGAGGAGCGTTCCAACAGGTTTCTCACGGGAGAGGAGGAGCGGGGTGGAAATAGTGGAAAGAAGCATTTGTAGGGCCCGGGGCCCGGGGAGGTGAGCCTCGGCTAACCGGAGTGTTCACAGCTCGACTCCAGACTGTAGTGGAGATACAGGAAGTGTGTGGGGTGGTCATGGACTCTTGAAAGGTGGAAGAGTGTATGCGCACATGCGTGCGTGCATGTGTGTGTGTGTGGATCCTGCTCTTAGGAGGCGGGGTGGAGTCCGTGGAGAGATGCTCAGAGAAGGCCATAGAAAGGTTCTCTTCCACTGCGAGGAGAAGGCTGCTCGGGTGTCATTATGAGTTCAGTGGCAAAGAATTAGGCTAACTTGAAATCCATTTTGGAGAAAAGATAGTTGAAAACAACAACAACCAAAATGACTTTATAAGGACCTGGTTCATGACAAGAATTCAGGGGCGATTTTGTCGAGGCACAAAAGGGCCGGCCTGTGCTCCTCCAAGCAGGTGCGTTAGGAACGCTTGGGGCTGAGCACAGCTGACTACCTGCTCTCTACGCGTTACTTTCATCTTGTTACTTCCTTTTTTCTCTCTGAAAGATTTTATTTGTTTTAAGTCATCCCTACACCCAACGTGGGGTTCGAACTCACAACCCCAAGACCAAGAGTTGGCAGGCTCTACCCACTGAGCCAGGCAGGCGTCCCTCAACTTGTTACTTTCAGCTTGGTGCTGCAAGATTCGCAAATGAGGTCCTATGCAGTTTACGGGGAAAACTATATGCCTTGGTGAAATATATACATTTTGGGATCCAGAAGTTACAAATAGTGAGGGTTCATTGTGCCACCCTACCTCCGACCTCTCACACCCTTATTCCAGTAATTGTTCTACCTTGCTTCTTGATCGGATTCAACGTGGGCCATGTATATCCAAGAGGAGTGTAGTTCTATTTGAAATGAATTTTATCTGACAACAAAAAGCAATTTACAAGACTGGATGGCCAATCACCCTATTTCCAGTTTCCCTCATATTCAATTTCACTTTCAAGTGCTACATTTTCAGTGGATTCCTTCTAAAAGTCTCAGCATGTGGCTTTCATCACGTTACTTCCCACCTCCGGCGGCACCCTCTGATTGCTGCATAAAGTCCAGTCGCTCCTGCTTCCCACTGAAGCCTTCTGCAGCCTTCCTAGCTCTGTCTGGTAGCCGCAGAAATTATTTCACCTGATTCCATCTTTCTAGTTATTTCTCCCACCACTCCTCTATATGAACACACAGGGCCATTCAGCGTCACCTAGACACAGCTGTCCGCGTCTGCTCGTCTTTGCCGTGGTTCTTACTGCGGGTCTCCTAAATGCCACTTCCCAAGGCCCAGTCCCAAACGTCACGCGCTCGGTCCGGGACCACCCCACATGGCCACCAGTACGTGTCACTGCTTCTGAAGTCAGCTCACACTACTTATATTTACTTACTTTCCGTGTATAGTCAGTTAGCCCGCAAGTGAGAATGGTAGGGACTGGCACCGTTGTTACTGGTACCCTGTGGATGGCGGAGTTTGGGGATTCATCACCGCGGGTGCAGATATGTCCCCCAGAATGCTAGGCAGAGGTTAACAGATGTCACCAAAAAAAATACAACAAAAAGGTACTTTTATTTTAAGATATATAAGAATGCCTTTTATGTTTTTATGTGGACATTGTTATTGATAAGTCATTTGGGCTGGATGTTAATTTTGTGTGTGTCCTCATATTAGCGTCAATCTCGAGGAAAAAATGCACCAGCAGACCTGGCACACGTGACCAATCTCAAACTCTACCGCCACCACACTCGCCATAGTAGGAGTGTGAAAATGACAATGACGGTATTTCTAAACTGGGAAATGTCAACCCCCCCCCCCCGAATAACTACTATTCTAAATGGAGATATTACAGAATACAGCATGGCCGGCGGGCTACAGTCCTCCTCTTCCTCTCCAACGAGGCATGTCTGCGTTGGGGTGGGGGTGGGGATACCCGGGTTATCAGGAATAAACCTCCAACCCTGGTCCTAAGCGAGGGGCCGGCACTGTTTTGGGGCGGGCGTTACTGTCTATCCCAGATTATGCATGACCTCTGCTCCTTGTTGATGATTTCTGGTTACGAGTAGTTCGGGTGTTTGCAGAGAAGCCCCTGGCACCTGCTGGTTAGGACAGGGTCAGGGAACACAGTGTGGATTCAGGGGGCCGCAGGGAGAGCTGGCTCCCTGCTGTCCCCAGAGCTTTGCTTCATGAATTCTCTGGTCTAAGCTCTTCCTTCCGGGGCGCCTGGGTGGCTCAGTCAGTTGAGCGTCTGACTCTTGATTTCAGCTCAGGTCATGATCTCAGGGTCATGGGATCAGCCCAAGTTGGGCTCTGCACTCAGTAGGGAGTCTGCTTGAGATTCTCTCTCTCCCCCTCTGCCCCTCCCCCTGCCCGCATGCAAGCATGTACACAATCTCATGCTCTACATAAATACATTTTTTCTTTCCAGAAGTTACTTACACCTCCAGTACAACTACCTCATCCTTGCTCCTTCACAGCAGGGCCTTCTCTTTTGTAAAATGCTCAAGGATTAAATTCTTATTAAATGTAAGATACCACCACTCGGGATTAAGGCAACCTCTCTTTAGAATTCATGTAGCAGATTGCTAACCCAGGGCTAAATATAGAGGTCATTTACTGGAAGGTGGAAATGGTGAGTTCTGCTCTTTCTAGAACACTCTCTGGTCACCTTTCTTTAGTCTATAAGGCCTATTCGCGTGACTGCCATTTAACACACTGACACAATTTAATAGTCAGGGTTTGAGGTAAGCTGTAAAATGTGTCTGGGGGCTCAGAGCTGAGATCAGAGCCACTACCTACTTCCACTGTCCCTAAATGTCTGAAGAACATGGCCATCCCTTTCCCTTTTCTTACACACTACATTAATTCCATTTTGCTATTGATTTGTTCAAATGTATGTTGAGTGCCTAGCACATGCTCACTGAGCTAGTGTTAAGTATACAAAAATGAGTAAGCTCATGGAATTAGTTGGGAAGAAGGGAGACAAACATATAATCAAGACACAAATGGCCTTGTAATAACAGAAGTGAGAGCAGAGGTTAGTAGGAGCACCATTAATTTATTCAAGGTGACAGGCGAACAAATTCATAGGAAATTGTACTGAGAAAGTCTCCAGGAAGAAGGAATTATGAGTGTGCAAAAGGCACAGAGGCATGAAAAAACCCCACCAAAGTGATGCCTGGGCCTGGGGGCTTCGACGATGAGGCAAATATTGGTTCCGTTTATCAGACGGAAACGTAGAAGGAAGAACAAAGCTTGGGGGATACCAAGGAGTTCAGTTTTGAAAATACGGAGCTTGAGTTTGATGTTCTACCGACAGAATCTGCATGATGGTGGTCTTGGGATCTCAGATGAGAAGCAAAGAAGGGTAAACCCTTAAGGAATGGGCAGAAGGGGAGACAAAGATGGAGGAAAGAGGTGACCCTATCTTACCACTCCCAGAGCAGAAGCCTGCCCGAATGGTGTCGAAGAAGTGAAGGGAGGGGAGGACAGCAGGAGAATGGAGGTGTAAGGATGGCAGTACGTCAGGAAGTCTGGAAAGGTCTGGAAGATATGTGAGAGGGAGCAGATCGCTAGGGATCTTAGCAAAAGTCGGAATGAAAAAAAAAAAAAAAAAAAAAGCTTGGCAGACAGATTCCAGTGAGTCAAAGGTATAACAGGAGGTGGGGGTGAAGTTGGGAGGGCACAACACGCTTCTCAAGAATACTGACTAGAAAGGAAGGGGAAGAGGAGGTTATTAGAGAGGGGTAGTGGATTGAAGAAGGCATGGAGTTTTCCCCCTAAGCTTGGAAGAAACTTTAGAAATGTGCCTGGATATATCCATGCACACACATAACAACCTGGAGGCTAAGGGCTTACTGACTCCTAGGATGCAAGCTTTCCCTTCACTTAAGAAGACAGAGAGAACAGACATTTTCCCATTGCTTTCCGCCTTGGCCATTCCATCACTGGCCACTGTCAAGCTAGAAAAGAAATTAATGGTAACTTGCTGTCTAACAGCAAGAGCAAAGATGGAACACACACCCAACAAAATGAATGACTTTGGAAAGCTTCATGTTTTTAAGCGAAGGTGGTCAACAAAGTCAAAACCCAACCCCAATCTTTGGTCAAAATCAAACGCGTCACAGAATGGGACGATTTTCTTTATTTTCAGAATACTGTCCACAAAACTTAACTTGCTTTCCTGGCTCTGGGAATAGCATTTAACTGTCCTTTGCCCTCTCCACTCCTTTCAGCTCCAACTCTGTGTGGCTGGGAGGGAACTGGGTGCAGTGTAAAGGACTAATAATTGGTGACAAATGGACAAGAAGGTCTTCCCCCTAAAGAGCCACATGTTAAAAGTAATGCGTGGGAATTCGTTCCAAGTACAAAGCTCATTAGTGCCTGGTTGGAAAACAAGGTACACATATTTGTTTATGTATGTTTATGATATGTTTATTATATGTAACATTTGGTACACATAATTGGAGCATTTTATATACAGTATCTATGATCTAATTTCTTTCTCCTAGGACCATTAAGTTTTTCCAACACTACCTAGGGATTAAAATACAAGAAACCAAAGACACACCAAGTGTTTGTGAAACAGCACAGTGTAGAGATAGGGGGTTTTGGTATAATATTTCTTGGAAAATTTTCATTTCTTGGAACTCTCTACTTGTCTTCCACGGAAGAAAGAACACTTTTGATACTTTATACAAAGAGACTGCTTAAGAAAAGTAAATGGAACACTTACTGTGACATCTTTTGTGTAGCCATCTTTTTGGGGGGAAAATCAATTTTATCGAAGTGCACTCAACTTTTAAATCCATGGCAGTGGATCTGGAGACACCTACTGACAAGGTCATACATTTCCCTTGTCTGTGGTTTAAAACCATCACACGCCTGTGGGTGAAAGTCTTCTGTCTCAAAGATCATGCTGCTTAGAATTTCGGGCAGTCACTGAAGAGATTTCGGCATCACTTGGGCAGGGTAAGAATCACTTTGTTTCTTTGTTGACAGTGATTCAGAAAATATACAGATTCTTTAAGTGAGCTTGATCTACAATTGCACTCACCTGTACTGTGAGTTTTCTTCTCTAAAAAGCCAACTTCGGGATAATGTCAGCAACCAAAAGAAAGGAGTTTTGTAACCACGCTTCCTTGAACTTTGCAACTTTGCCTTCAGTGCATGCCCTCTGCCCTGGATTTTGTATCGCTTCCCACACTCCCTCTTCCAGATAACAAAATCATTACAGCCTTAAGAAATCTTATTTATAAAGAGGCTTTTATACAAAGAGTTCATAACCCTGTCACATACCCATCAGGATATTTTCAGCCAAACAGAAATGAAAGTTTATAATGACAAAATGGCAATAAATGAAACTCTATGTGATTAATTACGCAAGGGCAGATGTGATTTACAGTCAAAATCCTGATTCTTAGATGAATACTCCCCCCCCCCTTCTTCCAGTTTTACACACTGACGATAAGGACCTAAAGACGGACCTGGGTTTGAAATGACCTCCAATCTCCAAGCCTCGGGCGAGGGAGGCAAGGCGGAGGCCACTCACTGGGAGGCAAGAAGGGCAAATCGTTCTGAAAAGAATACTTGTTTAAATTCTAGGGTGCTTCTATGGACTCAGAAGAAGGAATATGCTACTGGGGCAGAGAATAAAGCCCTTTTCTGAGCAAGGAGTATAATACATGATAGATACATTTAAATAGTATATAACCTTCACATTAATGTGATTTCATGCAAACGGTACTCGAGAGTGCAGATCTGAAACAAGAGCTATCTCACAGAATATTATAATTATCAGCATACTCAACATTGAGACTTTCAAATGGACACAGGAGAAAAACATTTCTTGGTTTAGGTGGTTTCATTTAAAAACAAATAACTTACATGAAATGAGAGGCAATTAGTTTCAAAATTACCAAAACACGGTAATAATTTAGTCCTTATTTCAATTAACAAATGGGAACGTGGGTATGGCTTGTTCTCAGAGTACTCCTCAAAAGTCGTAATTAAAATTAATTAAATGTCAAATGCCTTAGGAGACCTCATTAATTAGTGGAATCCTGAGTGAATCTTTTTGTAGAGCAATTACTCTGAAAAATAAATAGTCACTTCCAGATGAATCTTTTTACTACCTAAACCTGAATATTAGGATGTCAGATTTATTTAAGAAAATCTGTCTTTTAACGCCTTTTCTGATGTTAACATTTGATACAGGGCAAAAGTCCAAAGACAAAATAAAATAAAAACTCAGTCAAATCAGTGCTCATAGCCACTTCCCTTAGTTTATAAACAAACATCTTTTTATAGCTTTCTCCTAACTTTGGTAGGCATGTGACGTCCCTAATTCTGTCGGGTGGACACCTCCAGGTGGTGAGTGACCCCTGGTCATACCACGACCTAGCCTAGCCATGCTGAACAGAATTGCCAAGGCACAGAATTTGCCAAGGCAATGTGTCTTTTTTTTTTTTAAGATTTATTTATTTATTATTTATTTGTCAGAGAGAAAGAGAGGGAGGGAGAGCATAAACAAGGGGAGCAGCAGACAGAGGGAGAAGCAGGCTCCCTGCTGAGCAAGGAGCCCGATGTGGGGCTCGATCCCAGGACCCTGGGATCATGACCTGAGCTGAAGGCAGACACTTAACCATCTGAGCCACCCAGGCGTCCCTGCAACTTGCCAGTCTTAATATTTCTATACAGGTTTGTCTGGGAATTCCAGTTTCTTGACATGTGTTTGCAGCCTCAGAGCCACTTGTGGCTTTTTCATAGGTACTGGACAGCTCTTCAAAATCCCCAACTGCCCCAGGAAAGGATTACCCATTATTGGGGTCCAGGATGCTGAGCATTTCTGGGCCTCTTCGATGAGTACAAATCGGGCTCCGCAGCTGGGTTAACTATAACATTAACACCTAGCTTATCAAATGGGTATTTTATTGATTGATTGATTGATTTTTTTCAAATGGGTATTTTTAAAAGTCAGATGAAAAGAACATTTTATTATCTTTTTTCCCCAAATACTTTTTTATTTTTTCAGTGTTACAAGATTCATTGTTCATGAACATTTTGTTATTTTTAAAGCCGATTAGGTTTTTGTAATACCTCAGAGACCAGGAAAACAAAACTCTCACACTTTTTTGGAATGTGGGGACCAAGGGCTCCTGCCTGGGTGCTGGGCTGACTGTGGAGGGAGATGCGCCTGTTCCCATCAGCCTCCTTGACTCTTTGAAGGGGCCTCATACCCTTGTTAAAACCTCCCAAAAATCATTTTCCATCTGACCCTAAATTGGAATCTGTCCCACATTAAGGTTCGGCTACTATTTATTGAAAGCTTACCAAGTGCCAGGAACAGTGCCAAGTACTTTGTACAGTACAACAATGCGATGAAGAAGCTGTTATTCTCCCCACAGGAACTGACTCAGGGAGGTTAAGTGTTTTGCCAAAGGTACAAAGCTACTATGTGGCAGAGTGAGGAAGATTCAAATCTGTGTTGTTGTTTTTTTTTTAAAGTAGGCTTCACACACAGCATGGCGCCCAATGTGGGGCTTGAACTCACGTCCTTGAGATCGAGTGTTGGATGCTTAACCGACTGAGCCACCCAGGTACTCCTCAAGTCCATGGCTCTTAACGTGATATTACATGCCTCTAATTATCTACCACATAGTGTGGCTGATCACGTCTCTCCCTGCTTCTAGTTAAATTCCACTGAGAAGGGGAAATGAAGACTCCTGGGATGCCTGGTATTTCTTCACATTTTCTCATCAACTGTTCAGCCTGTCTGAGGCCGATCAGATACTCCGACTCACTTCTGAGTCGGCTCAGTCTGCTTTTCCAAGCACCCACTGGACTAGGTCCAATCAAATGTGGCATTAAATCCACCCTGTAAGTCTTATTTTTCCCAAAACCAACAACACAGCATGCTCCACGCCAGGAGCTTTATTTATGATGGACTTTCAGCCTAATACAGTGAGTATGCCAGCAATCCACCTGATGACAAGTCCCTGCACCTAGCTTCTCTGGGGCTCTGGGGCACCCCTGTCTAGCACCATGCTTAACAAATTCCTCATCAATCTGGCAGTAATACTTGGTTTAAACCAGTGGCTCGCAACTTACTTCCTTTTATGATTTTCTTTTGATGAACCTCAGGAATTGCTATAATGTCAACAGCCAAGCAAGAGTGAATATACTTCTTTTCTGTTATTGAAGATGAGGGAGGATCCTAATCCCTGGGTTCTGGAGTCCCCAGGTTGGGTACTGCTGCATAAATGCTTTCAGAAGAATCGCGATCCTGCGGTTTTGAAAACGACTTGTAATTCAGTGTGTAGCCCAGGGCAGTCTGGGACTCGAACCTTCCATGTATAGAATTTTATGCAATACAAAGTCTTTCTATTATTGCTCTCCAAAATGGCATTTTTTTCTAAAGGTGAGGGGGAACCCAGCTCTTTAACACTGTCACTTGTTGAGGGTATCTGGGTAAATATTTTAGACTGATTGGCCAGGATCCAGAAAATCAAGATGATGGGTAGAGGCCCATGATGTTATGAAGTAGAGGATGTGTTTAGAACAGACATATGAACCAAAAGGATAATCCACTTAACAAGGACTGTCAGGTCATTCTGATTTGAGGGCACTCCACGTAATTTCAAAGTGACAATGTCACCATTCAGTGAGCTGGCTATGGTCCCTCAGTTTGGGCTCATCTGCAACAATTCTGAGGGATACAAGTGGTATACCTCTTAAACTTGGAACTATGCTTACTTTTTCCTGGGATATTCCTATCGGGAAGGAAATAACCTCTCATATTCTGGAGAAATAAGTGGCAGAGTTCTGCTTTAAAAAAACCCCACTATATTCAACAATCTTTACAAAGACACATGAAGACAAGAGCCAAACTCTAAATAGCCACATCGGATACAAAGTATAAGAGGGCTACACCAATTACTCCACTGAGGATTTTCTATTTGGCCCCACCGCCCAGCTTTCCACTTAAGATACAGGGAGGAAAGTGCTGAACAGCACAACCCAGATGTGGCCAGAATTGCAGCACAAAGAGGGAAACATAGTAAGCGTTATCACTGAAGGGGAAAGATTTACTCTCATGGTTACAGAAAGAAACAAAGCCCACCAAAATGTGCCGGAGACAGACCACAAGCATGGGTTATAACTTCGGACACTGAAGTAGGATGTGAAGGAGGAAGAGAAGAATCAGGAGAGAAGCGGCAGGCGGGCATGCAATGGAGCCATTGTATCCCTGGATGTTAACACGGCGGGGTCACGCACTGTGGCAAATAGGGCGCATTTGCCGATTACCAGCTCCGCTTCCCTTACTATGAAAGACATGCTTTCTTTGACTCCATGCCATTGCTCCAGCACCTCCTATCCCTAAAGAATTGGTGGGAGTTGTCACCTTCCCAAATGATGTCTCCCTTGAAAGCTTATTACCATCTTTAATTATCATTATCAATAGGATAACTATTAGGTACATGGAGTGTCTTTCTCCCAGGACTCACCCCAGTGTAACTTTCCAAAGAAGTTTTATTTAATTCTGTGGGAGCACTTGAATTTATGCCCCACTAAAGTTCCCTTTTGAAAATTACAAGCTGAAGCCACATCTAACAATTATGACATTTCTTTGGATCCCACATAGTTCCTAAAAATGGAAAACTCATTTCATGGTCACAGAGCCAATAAAAAATATGACTTCACTTGAAATGCCTAATTTTTTTAAAGTAAATTACGTGATTTCAGGTGTTTTAAAGTTTTTTTTTAAAAAGAGTATAGCATTCTGTAAACACTGGACATGCTCTGAAAAGACTCTCTTGTAAGACACTACATTGAGACCAGAGACCAAAATTTTTTCTCCTTCTCTGAGGTTTACTTTTGCTTTCAAATTTAACTCTCATACTTTTTAGTACCAAGGTCAAGACTAGAGCCTCTTAATATTTATGTTCTTACTCATCTTTTATTACGCCACAGAAAAAACAAGTGGTGCTAGCTTCCTATTTCCAGACTTTGTTACATAATGACTTTACGTATGACCATCATGGATGAGTCAATCAATCATTTAACAAAGATGAGTCCCCACTATGTGCCAAGTAGGACCAAAGTTCTATAGGAACAGTTCACATAGAATACTCCTATTGAAGATCAGGGTTCCGAGCTTCCAGGAACACCAAGTATTATATAGTTGAGACACACTGAACACTGCTTACTTTCCATGAGTACTGTCCCCTTACTTTTTTCCTGCTTTTTGGGGGGTGGGGATGGGGGTCAGGGAATATCCTCCAACATAAATAAAAATGCCAAGGACTAAAAAAAAAAAAAACCCACAAAAAACCAAGGACTCTAACTTCACCAAGACATCCCCCAAATTTTCCATGGCCCCTACTAGGTACTAGGATCTCTGGGCTTGTGTCTTGAGGTCTGTGGAAGATCCTCCAAGAACAAGGAAAAATCCAGGTCTGCAATCTCTGGGGAGTTCTTGTGTCCTAGAGGAAACAGCTGGGGCGGGGGTCCCCTCCTCAGGGATCTCTGCAGCAATGAGGGCCACACACAGACAGAAAAGCAGGACGCCTGCCCGACCTTCAGGGCGGTCCATGACCTGGCTCCAGCCTTTTCATCCATCATTGGCCTTCATACATTCTAGTCACCCTATTTTACTGACTCGACAGCACTTCCTGTTTTCCCGCCCCTGTCCCAGCTTTCTTCCGCACCTTTGCTCAGGCTTTCCTGTCTGGAATGCCCTTCTTTCCCACCTCTCTGCTCTTCCAACTCATGCATGTTCTCTCAGCTCGTTTAAAATGCCATCACCTCCATGAAGACTTCTCTCATTCATCGCCCAACTAGAAGTTTCTTTCTCCTCTGAATTCATTTTGCTCTGAATGAAGTCTCTCTCTCCTATTGTTTATCACATTTTAACTTATATGATAGTCATTGCATTTCATCTGTTAACTTCCCTATAAAACTGAAAGATACCAGAGTCCAGAGTGCAGGTCCTATTTCTTGCATCCCACTCAGTATTTCCATGATTTTGAAAATGGGTTCTGCACAGCTGCAGGGTTCCACAGAGGTGTCCCGAGACCACCACGGGGAGCAGAGAGATGTGTATGGAGACATCCTCCCTCTAAATGCGCTTCAGTGATAGGGGCTCTGAATTCTTCTATTTACTGTGATTTGTGTAAGATTTTTTTTTTTTTTAAAGGATTCTGCTAGAGATGGGGGAAAAAAAAACCTACTGCCGTAGCCACTGTCAAATAAACGAACAGAACTATACACAACATCTCTAACGCTTTCTCGGTTCAGATATAATGAAATCCAATGATTAAAAACAAGGAGCAAAGGTTCGGAATGCCTGTCAATCAAAGAACACAGTCAAAACAGAGGGCCCTTTCTTCTGTCCTGCACTGACCTTTTTACAGTAAGATTGGACAGGAGCCTTGACTGAGCTCTATTTAAGGTGTTACACAGAACCACTCTGGCTTGGGTTCTGCTCTGGTGTGTGTCCACGTACACACGTGGCACACCCACCATGCTTTGATCTCGATGTAGCTTCAGGGAAGTGAGAAGGGTTACAAACAACGCTGATGTCTCTTGATTCCTCCCCCCTCCTCCCTCTTATTCATTCTCCGGGCAACAGCGAGAGGCACGTTTAAACCTCTTCCTCTTCAGAACTCTCAAGGTTTAAAAACTTGGAACTCCTAACTGGTAAAACTAATCTAGCCAGGATTTACATTTCACTCCAAATAAAGCACGTTTGCTCCTCCTAATAATTTCCCACTGGGAAGTCTTCCTTTCATTAGGAAAGAAGATAAATTAGTTAGGGGGCCGAGCAGAGAGAGGGAAGGACTGACACATTAGTCGAGAACAGAAATGACTTACGGCTTCAGATTTGGGAGGCACTGGAGGTGGAGGTAGGGCAATCTCTGAAGACTTCATGGCTGCTCCCAGAGTTCCGGGCACAGGAAGAGGAGAGGTTGCACATTTGGACCGGACGGAACCTCTGGACTGATCGCATCTGCTCTTCTCGCTCAGGGAACGCGTGAGAGGCTGATGGCTGGGCTTGCCGTCCTCTAGCCAGAGCTCTTCATAAGGAAGCTCTGGCTTCCCCGGGATGCCTGTTGATTCTTCACCGGCTTCCGGGAAAAGGTAGTCGCTCCCACTGTCACCCAGGTCCTGATAGGGCAGGATGTCATGAGGGAAGGGGGCCCACTCCCCGCCCAGGTCCCTGCAGCCATGGAGGTTCACCTCACTGTTGCCATGGAGATTGTTGCCATACACGCAGACGGAGAGCCGGTGGAAGGACTGGGTGAGCTCATCACGGGCGTAGCTCAGAGAATTGGGCACATGGTTGTGGCCAGAACACCGGCCCTTCCTGGGGCTCTTGCAGTCCTCATTCCAGTCAGTTTTCACATCTCGGACAGCCCGGGAATACTCGTCGATGTCGAACTGTTCTTGGCAGATACCTAGCCAGTGATGGACCAGGGTCTCAGGCCACACGTCTCCCTTTACCAAGTGTTCTGGGAGGCTAAACTTGGGGACCGTCAAGTGCAAAGGGAAGTGCATGGGGAGGATCTTGTTGTTCCGTAGCACACAGCAAACCACCACTGTCTTGGTCTGGATGTTCACAAACTTGTAGCGATGCCCCTCGCGGATGAAGTGGAGGTCGTAGGGGTTCCTGGGTGGAGGGCTGGGCACAGTCACGTTCACGGGGAGCCTGGTTTTCTCCACGATGTTGCGGATGGTGTGTTCGCCCTCCTGCATCTGAAGTTCCAGGGGACTCCGGGTGCTAAATCTGCCCTTGCACTGGAATGGCAGGCTAATGCTTTCATTGGTCCGGTGATTCATGCAGATCAGGCACGGCATTTTGCCTTTTCCCAGCTTGCTCATGGAATTGAGTTTCCCGATCTTTTTGAAGATTGTGTTGAGTCGTGACTTTTCCTTGAAAGTCTTTGCATACAGGATTTCTGCCTGCCCCATGAGAGTGAGTTCATCCCCAGTACAGAGGGTGATGTTATAAACTTCGGTGTCCTCATTGCATTCACCTGAAGCAACCTACAAGACGATAAATCAAGTTTTAGGTTAGTCACCTTTAGTCCATTTCCACAGAAAAGCACAGAACTTGCCATTAAGACACATAAGCACACATACAAAGGAAAATGCTGTTCCCATACTAAATTTAGCCACTCCATTTCTTTTATAATATTTCTATGGCTAACAGTAACAAGGAAGATATTCCTTTAGACTTGTAAAAACACACTTTGTTCTGAAGAAATAAGCAATCTGTTCATTAGTAAAAATTTGGGAAATATGGAGAAAAGACACAAGAAGAAAATAACACCCACGGGCCTCATTCAGAAATAGCCACAGTTATAATGGTTTGATAAACATTCTTCCAGTTTCTTTGTCCATATAGACTAGCCTATCATATGGATAATTATTTTGGGATAGTAGTATCATTCTCTTCCAGTTATTAAAAAAATGCTTTCATGAATACCACTGTAGAAAATTCCTTTTTTTTTTTTTTACTATTAACATTTTATGAAATTTTCTAAAATTGGAATTGGGACAGAGGATGTAAAAATGTTTTTTTTCTCCTTGTTCTTTAATTTTATTATACAAGCTATTCATGTTCATTGGTAGAAATATTAGAAAATATAGACGCAAAGATGAACAAATTCTATAGTCTTACCACTAAACATAGTCTATGTTAACAACTTTATATAAATAGAGAAAAAGAGAAATGAGATGTGTCACCTATATCAGAGATATATAAATACACACACACAATTTTGTTGCTTTGTATCTCACTATATTCATTTTCTCCTGTTTAGGTATACACCATTGGTTACAATACTGACCTTATGTTTTTGATTAGCTGGGCATATGCCTTAATTTATCTGACTAGTTCCTTATTGTTAGACAGATGGGTTTTCCCAATGTTCAGCAATTATAAATAGTATTGCAATGAATTTTTTTACAGTTCAACTATTTCCTTAGGATCAAGGCCCAGAAGCAGAATTGCATGGACAAAGCTATAGATATCTACTTGAAAGATCTAATATGTATTTCCTATTGTGCTTCATCAATGTTATATATTTTTTTAAAGATTTTATTTATTTGAGAGAGAGAGAGATCACAAGTAGGCAGAGAAGCAGGCAGAGAGAGAAGGGGAAGCAGGCTCCCTGCTGAGCAGAGAGCCCAATGCGGGGCTCAATCCCAGGACCCTGAGATCATGACCTGAGCCAAAGGCAGAGAATTTAACCCACTGAGCCACTCAGGTGCCCCTTCATCAATGTTATATTTATTCACACTTCTTCCACTTTATGAAATTATCTGTCTCTCCATACCCATGCTAAGTAAGTTTAATGTTTACCAATATTAAAGGTAAAACATGCATCCTGCATTTATTTATTCACATTTTATTTTGATGTATTTGATTATTAGGCTAGCGAATCTATTTTAGTATTCATTTATCTGGCCACTTAGATCTCATCCTTTGTGAATGTCTGTTTGTGCCCTTCACCCATTTTTCTATTGGGATGGCCATCTTATTGATTACTGATTGCTTTTTATGTCATGTGAATGTCATTTACACTATATATTTTCCAATTTGTTGCATGAACTTCAACTTTATAACTTCTTTAAGTGCTTAAAGTTTTTTCTTTCTATGTAGCACACATTTCAAAATTTTCCTTTGTAATTTCATCCTTGGGCAGTGTGCTTCTACTAGTCAGATGATATGAATGAGTGGTTCTGAGTTAGGGGTGATTTTTGCCCCCATTCCCCACCCTCTGGAGACATGTGACCATGTCTGGAACATTTATTGATTGTCACGGCTGGGAGGGCGTGAGTTGCATCTAGCAGGCAGAGGCCAGGTGTGTCGCTAAACACAGAACAATGAACAGAAGAGCCCCTCACAGCAAAGAACTATCTAGTCCAGATTCAGTAGTGCCGAGGCTGAGAAAAACGGAGATGTTTAGCCAGTATTTTCTTCTAGTATTTTGATGGTTTCACTTATTAACTACTTAAGTGACTTTTTTTCCCATTTTTT
>CM052808.1:44182260-44199296 GCA_028533885.1 Nasua narica
TCAAAGATAAGTTGACCATATAGTTGGGGTCCCATTTCTGGGCTCTCTATTCTGTTCCATTGATCTATGTGTCTGTTTTTGTGCCAGTACCACACTGTCTTGATGATTACAGCTTTGTAATAGAGCTTGAAGTCTGGAATTGTGATGCCGCCGACTTTGGTTTTCTTTTTCAACATTCCACTGGCTATTCGTGGTCTTTTCTGGTTCCATATAAATTTTAGGATTATTTGTTCCATTTCTTTGAAATAAATGGATGGTATTTTGATAGGGATTGCATTAAATGTATAGATTGCTTTAGGTAGCATAGACATTTTCACAATATTTGTTCTTCCAATCCAAGAGCATGGAACTTTTTCCCATTTCTTTGTGTCTTCCTCAATTTCTTTCATGAGCACTTTGTAGTTTTCTGAGTACAGATTCTTTGCCTCTTTGGTTAGGTTTATCCCTAGGTATGTCATGGTTTTGGGTCCAATTGTAAATGGAATCGACTCTTTAATTTCTCTTTCTTCTGTTTTGCTGTTTGCATATAGGAATGCAACTGATTTCTGTTCATTAATTTTATATCCTGACACTTGAATGCCTGTATGAATTCTAGCAGTCTTGGAGTGGAGTCTTTTGGGTTTCTCACATAAAGTATCATATCATTTGCAAAGAGTGAGAGTTTGATTTCTTCTTTGCCAATTTGGATGCCTTACATAAGTGATTTAATTATAATTTCTTTGATGGACTATTAAAGGTAGAGATCTAACTTTAGTTTTTTCTTAAAGATTTATCTATTTATTTGAGGGGGGAGGGGCAGAAAGCCAACAGAGTCTTAAGCAGGCTCCCTACTGAGCGTGGAGGCCAATGTGGGGCTTGATCTCTCGGGACCCTGAGATCACAACCTGAGGGGGAACCAAGAGTAGGATGCTTAACTGACTGTGCCACCTAGGCACCCCCAACTTTAGTTTTTTAAACAATTAACTGACTGTCCAGTATACTTCTTAAATAACTCTCCTCATCACTGATCCGAAGTGCTACTTTGATCATGTACTAAATTTATAAAACACATACACTCATTTGTATACTTATATTTGCATCTACTGTGAGGCCATTTATCCAAATGACCATTCTATTTTCTCATCATAACTATACTGTTTCAGTTTCTACATCTTTATCTTACATGTTCAGATCTGATACAAAAACCCTCACTTGTGGTTAATCTGACTCAAAAAGTTTTGGGGTGTCAAGAAACAAGAGAAGCAATGTCAAAAATCAAGTAACAGTCTGAGAGAAAATATGTGCAGTATTTCCACAAGATTGAACCTCCCTAACACATAAGCAACTTTCAAAACATGACCAAAACTCCTCCAGAAAAAACAGATGAAAGTCATGAAAAACCAATTCACTAAAAAAAGGCACACAACAGACTTCAAATCCACGAAAAGATGTTCAACTTCTTTTATAATTATAGGAAAGTAAATGAAAATTACACTGATATACTGCTTCTAGAACACTGATAAATATTCAAAAGCTTGACAGCATACTCAATGGCTGAGGCGATGGGGAACCAGGCCCTCCTGTTCACCATAGCTGGTAGAAATGGAAAAGAATACAAGTCCCGCGGCGGGAAATATGGCAATACGGAACCAAACTATGCACATGTTTATCCCTCCATTCGGCAATCCTACTTCTAGGAAATTATCTGAAGACATTTCTCCAATGGTGTGAAAATGCAAATGCACAAGGTTATTCATTGTAGCATTATTTGTATTTGCAAAATCTTAGAATCAACCGAAATGCTCAAACATAGGAGGAGATTGGCTGAATAAACCATGACACAAACACAAAATGTATTATGCAAATAAGAACAAGAATGATGAGTTCAATGAATTAATAGGAAAATGACTTGCAGGATATATTAAGTAAAAAACAAAACAAAACAAAAAACCCAAAGTGCATAACAGATTATATAGTGTACTATACCTTTGGAAAAATCAGTAGATATTTTTCTGATTTTTTGTAAAAAAAAAAAAGCAAGGAATACAAGAAAAATAAACCAAAAAACAATGAAATTGGGGGCACGTGAGTGGCTTAGTCAGTTAGCGTCTGCCTTCGGCTCAGGTCATGATCCCAAGGTCCTGGGATCAAGCCCCACATCAGGCTCCCTGCTCAGAGGGAAGCCTGCTTCTCCCTCTCCCGCTCCCCCTGCTTGTATTCCCTCTCTCACAGTCTCTTTCTCTGTCAAATAAATAAATAAAAATTTAAAAAAAAGTAAACAATGAAATTGGTACTTAAGGGAGGGAGGAAATTAGCGGAAGGGAGGGAGTGATACCTCTGTGAGTGTACCTAGCTATAGAGTTTCGATGTTTAGGAGATAAGCCAATGTTCTGACATATTAAAAAAATATAATTAAGTCAACAAAAAGTTAAAAGAAACTGAAAGCTAAATACAAATGGAAACAGATGAATCCAATCTTATTTCAAATGAATAAACTAACCACACAGGGGACAGAGACAGAGAAATCATCCAAGTAATTTTAAAATGCTTTGACTACAAATTGCCAGTAGGGAAAAAAAAGACCAACAAATATTGTGTTCTTTTTGGTAGGTCTGCATAGGAGAGTGGGTACAGGGACTCTGGAACAACTTTTATGCATATTGTAGAAATAAATGAGTAAATGTGTTCTTCTGAGAATCAGAGTTTTCACTGTGGAGGGAAGATAGAAACATGGTGTTAGGAAAGGTAAGAAGACCTCCACTGGGTTGACTGAAACTGGAGGTATTGTGTTACAACTTTAGGAAACTATACATGCGCACACACATCTTTAGCTTTGTTCTTTCTAAGGGACTAGTCCACAATAACCAAACGGTGGAAAGAGCCCAGATGCCCTTCAACAGATGAATGGATAAAGAAAATGTGGTCCATATACACAATGGAATATTACTCAGCCATATTCATCAGAAAGGATGAATACCCAACTTTCCCGTCAACATGGATGGGACTGGAGGCGATTATGCTGAGCGAAATAAGTCAAGCAGAGAAAGTCAATTATCATGTGGTTTCACTTATTTGTGGAACATAAGGAATAGCATGGAGGACATTAGGAGAAGGAAGGGGAAAAATGAAGGGGGGGAATCATACGTTAAAATGTTAAAAGTTGGTGAATCTGGTATAGTGTCGAGGGGGATCTATTATTCTTGCAACAACTTTTTAGGACTGCAAGTATTTCAAAATAAATTAAAACATGACAACAGGAAAATCTTAGGTATTTTTGCCTATTTTTCCAGATGAACTTCACAATCATTGTGTCTATGGTTTCCATTGATGATTTTACTGAAAGTACTTTTACTTGCTGTTTTGTCAAGGAGTGACATCATCAAAATATTTCTAAATAGGGACATGGTAATTTTCATCATTTATTGAGATCTTTTATTTCCCTTGTTAGTAATTAAGTTTGCCTTCATTATCAATCCCCAAACATTGCTGTTTGTTCACGCATATGGTTTGTTGCTATTCTCTGACCACTAACTTCACTGTAAGAGTTTTTTCCAGTTGATAATCCTGAGATTCTTAAGTGATTAAATCTTTTGTAACCAATGAAAAACTTATCTTCAACTTTTTAGTCTTCATCCCTTCTCCCCGACAACAGTGTGGTGGTGAGAATGTTGTTCCATATTTTTTTTTTAAAGATTTTATTCATTTATTTGAGAGACAGAGAAAGTGAGAGAGAGCATGAGAGGAGAGAAGGTCAGAGGAAGAAGCAGAATCCCCGTGGAGCTGGGAGCCCGATGTGGGACTCAATCCCAGAACTCAAGGATCACGACCTGAGCCGAAGGCAGCCGCATAACCAACTGAGCCACCCAGGCGCCCCTGTTCCATATTTTAATGTGAATTATTTGTTATTAAAACTGATCATATGAGAAATTCATTGGTTTGAGATGGATATTAGTAATATCAGTAATAGTAGTCGCATTAGTAATATTAGACACATATTAGTAATGCATCTTTCCAATTCTAGTTTCCAATTCTAGTTCTCTAAAGGTTTTCTAAAAGTTTCTATGAAGAAATTTTAAAAATGTTATTTTTTATTTTTTAAAGATTTCATTTATTTATTTTAGAAAGAAAGTGTGTGTGCGAGCAGGGGGAAAGAGCAGAGGGAGAGGGAGAGACAGCCAAGCAGAATCCATGGCTGAGCAAAGAGCCCAACATGTGGCTCGGTCCCACGACCCTGAGGTCATGACCTGAGCTGAAACCAAGAGTCAATGGCTCAATGAGGTGAGCCACCCAGAAGCTCTAAAAAAATGTTTTTAGTTAAATGCCATTTCTGCATCCAATAAGATAGTCACATATTTATTTTTAACTTTGATGTCCTGGTTTTATATTAGAATAGTAGATTCCCAAATAGTAAAAGAACCCCACACGCCTGAAATAATCTGTATATGATCACGGTGCACTTAAAAGTGTATTGCATGATTCTCTTTGATACTATTTGATCTATGACTTATGTATCTTAGTCACGGGTGAAATTAGTTTATAGTTCTATTATGTTATCTTTACCAGGTTTTAGTACCAGGCTTATATTAAGGCTGAGATTGATTTTTTCTTTTGTTAATGAAAAAGCATCTGGGTAAAGTGACAATGTTCACGTTGTTTCCTGAGCAGTAATCATCAGTATGTGTTTAGAAGACTTGGCAGTGACAGTCTTTGTGAATAATTTCTCATGCACTATTCTAGGTCACCTCTGTATAATTTTAAACTTTGGAACAAGTAATTTGTCAATCCACATTAGTGCTATAAAAACAAACAGCTGTACTGTCTCTACAGTGAAGTGCATTTTTCTGCAGCAGGCATTATCAGTACCTAAATGGCAGCACAATATTATTTTAATGGCAGTTCAGGCCTCTAAGGTTTAAAGTCCATTTTAGGTGATTCAGATTAAGTGTTATGAGTATTATTTTTAACAAGACCACAACTTAACTGTGTCTACTTTCAGACTCAGTATTCACTTGGGCTCTTATATTGGAGTTAGGTTTAAGAACCCAAATAAATAAATTAATAATAAATAAACACAATTCAACTTTTTATTTGCAACAATTCCAGATTTGCAGAAAAGTTGCAAAGCTGTATACCTTTGTCTAGCTTCTCATGTTAACACCCTACACAACCATGGTACATTATCAAAACTAAGAAATTAGCACTAATACAAGATGACTAACTTAACCACAAAGCTTTATTTGGGTTTCATTATTTTTTTTCCACTAATGTCCTTTTTCTCTTCCAGGATCAAATCACGATACCACACCACATCCAGTCCTTGATTTTGTGAGTTTCTTGGTCTTTCCTTGTTTTTTATGACCTTGACAGTTTTAAAGAATATACTTTAGGAGTTTTTTTTCAGCTAATATATCATTTATAAATTACAGTACTTGGCCCATATGAGGGCTGCCTTTCTTTTCCTAAGGACCTGTAACTTCAAGGTTTCAGTTACTTTATTTTATTGACTTTGGTCACCAAGAATCCTAAAAAGACTCATTTGCTATTAATTCTAATTTTAGTTTATCCCTAAGGCTTTCATTTTCAGCTAGCATCTAGCTATGTATACAGCAATACAGATCAGAGGTCAGCAAACTACTATGTGAAGTCCAAATCTGACCCAACACCTGCCTTTGTAAATAAAGTTTTATTAGGACACTGCTGTGTCCATTCATTTATGCATAATTTATGAGTGCTTTCACTCTACAATGGCAGTGTGGAGTAGCTGTGACAGTAACTATATGGCCCACAAACTAACATATTTATTCTTTGTCCCTTTATAGAAAGTTGGCTGACCCCAGGTATAGATGAATGAAAAGAACTATGGTCTTCGGAAATTAATTGGGCCAATACTATTAACTAAATTACCAGCTAAGTTTAAATCTGCCTTCACTATTAGTGACCTCAAAAAAAGTAGTTCACTTTTTTGAGCCTCAGCATCCTATCTATAAAATGAGAACACCACTGCGTACTTCACAAGCTTAATCAATGTATGTAAACAACTTCCCACAGTGGTAAGCTCTCAATAAATGGAGGCCATTACTCTTGTTATTACTTTTGTGAAGAATAAAGACATTTAAATTCTTTTTTTCCCCCAAGTAAGCTCTACGCCCAAAGTGGGCTTGAACTCATGACCCTGAGATGGGGAGTGGCATGCTGTACCGACTGAACCAGCCAGGTGCCCCAAAAACATTTAATTTTTTTTTTTTAAAGTAGGCTCCATGCTGGGGTTGAAGTCACAACCCCGAAATTAGAACCTGAGCTGAGATCAAGAGTCGGAGCCTGCACTTAACTAAGCCACCCCAGTGCCCCAACATTTAAATTCTTAATAATTCTGTTTCTCATTGCCTTTTACATTTCTGTATTTTCATGCTGGTTTCTATTTCTGCCCACTACTGTTTTCAAGCCCAAACCACTACTTGAAGCATTATCCTTTCCTCCATACTAAAGAATTGCTCAAGTTTTTATTCAATGTGTTATCCCAGAATAAAATTTAATGTCGGAAGAGGGCCTGAAATATCCTTACAGTTAGATCCCAAAGGAAGTGAACATATTGAAATGATTCAAAAAAATATATACCATTTTAAGATAGACTAGCCTCCAAAACACTCAGCTGCACTGCTGTACTTCCTTTCTGGTGAAACTTTGTAAAAAACTTGGCAGTTCATCCATTTGGATCAGGATGGAGACAGAGATGTTGAGAGAAAGGGTTCTCAGGAGACTTGAGAAACACACACACACACACACACACTCACTCACACAACAAACTATTTCCAGTTAACAGACAAGGAGCCAATAATGCTTCTCAAATGTGAAGCAACAACAAAGGATATGTTTCTTCCTAGCTCTTTAAATTAATCCTTAATATATTTTTCCCAATTTACCTTTATAAGCATACAGCTCATAGAGTGAAGAAGTCATGTGGTCTAGTGAGTACCAGACACCAGACGAGCTGAAAGACAATGTCTAGGCTACTCAGGAGACACCCATCAGCCACTATGTGTGCGGATTAAGAAGATCAAAATTATCCTTACTAAATGTCACTCTCTGGGCACATTGAACAGTTTTGTCTACATTGTATGTGTACGTGTTGTGTATACTTCTAACGGAAGTTACTCCTACTCCCATACATAAAAATGCATAACATATGTGAGGACAATCTGTAATTCCATGCTCCTAAAACTGATGTCATCATTAATGCTAGCAATTAGCTCTGCATAAATTATGAGGCTAACGTCCCGACCGATCTTGCGGTCACTGTCAGTGACAGATGAAGAATCTCATAAATAAATGCTCTTCCTTCGGCAGTTGAGCCAAACAGTCTCCTCTGGTTTCCACAGATGTGATTTATTTGCATAATTCCTTTCCTTTTCTATTTTTTTAATAGCAAAAGAAACAATGTGTTCTGTCTAAGTGCTTCGGTATGCGTGCCTGGTTAACATTTCCAGTTTCAATGTTTCCTGAGAGGAAGTAATTCAAAGTGTGTTATCTAAACAACTCTAATAGGTCTAATCCAGGAAACTATCAGGGTTTTACTGTTCATAATACCATTCAGAATTAATACCTCACGGTCAAGCAACATTTTAAAACACTGATAGAAATTTTTGCACACACCCACACCCACAGATGGTTCTGGCAACAGATAATCTGTTTTCTAAGAACAGTTGTTCTAAAGATCAAACATGGAACAGAGGTTAAAACTGCAGCCCTTGGGAAAAAATTCAGGACTGATCTGACAGCTAGATTAAACAGCTAATATTTGATTAATATTAGATCATTTCCCCCCAAACTTCAATTTTTGTAATTCTCTCCTTTGGGAAAATGGCAGAAAATGAGACACAAAGGGTCATGAAGAGTTACTTGTCATTCCTGAGTATCTCTCTCTTTTTTCTTTTTCAACAGGAAATAGGGCAAAGATGATAAGTACAATGGCAGTGATTTAATCTGTGATGGTACAGCAGAGGGCTTGCCAACTGGTAGTTTTTCAGACAAGGTCTCAAAACCTCAGATGACCCCCCAAAAAACAAAACAAAAAAACCCCAAAACACTACCAAAAACAAAACCCACTGGCCCACGGGTATCCCTTGGAAGGAGGGAAATAATTGAAATAATTATGAAATAATTGACCCGACCTTTTTTTTAGTGACCTCAAAAAAAGTGGTTCACTTTTTGAAACCCTGAAATAATGACACTGAAAATAATTAACACTGAAATAACCTCACAACTGTATCCAAGTTATTCTGAATGAATCCTGCAAAATAAATGACATCTGACTCATGAAACACTGAAATAATTAACCTCACAACTGTATCCAAGTTATCTTTCTGAATGAATCCTGAAAAGTAAATGACATCAGACTCATGGTAAAGAAAACATGCAATTTTAAACAACTGGAAAGTAAGAATAAAAATTGGCTACCTCCAAATCCATTCAATCTTCATTTAAGAAATTTGCTCTTACATCTGACAAAATTCAGGTTATACAGTAATCAATAATTTCTGATCTCTCTCGAACACAGCCAAGAACAAGGCAGTTGAGCTAAAGGTCTCTGAGCAGGCAAAAATATGTGATGTTAATTTAGAGCTTATAGGAAAGCCTTTAAGGGCCATAACTCAGCACACCTAGTCCCCTACAATCAAAATTCCATCCAACCTGGTTACCGGCCCACAGCACAACGGAAGTGAAAATTAAAACCGGAAGGGATGGTTAATTAAGGCAGCTATTCTAACTAATATAAGAGGCAACAAACAATATGAATGAGACCGTGAAACACCCAATTCTCAGGGAGTAAGGTCTCTCCATAAAAAGACAAAAATTATACACATCTCAGGAGATGGAGAGAAGTTTAACTTTTGTTCAAGTACTTCTTGTTAAGATGGAAGAAAAGTATTATACATTTCAGGAAACTGAAATGAAATTATAGTTCTTTGGACAGAACTTTTGATAAAATTCACAGCTCCCCCCAAAAGCTGCCTAACTAAAATTATTCGCGCTCTAAAGGTGCCAGAGAGGAGGCAGAAAATGCCAGAGCAAATGATCCCTATTCATCTTGAAACCTCATGAGAAAAACCCACCTCTCTGATTATTATAATCTTAAAACATGTGGAGGAGATGTTTTTTCTGAACTGTCATGACAGACACTGGGAATGGTATTTTAAACTACGAATGGTGGTTATGCCTGAACTAAACTCTTAAAACAACACACACACACACAGAGTTCCCCAAAGAACACTAATGTTTCGGCACCACTGTTTTGTACTACTTTACAGGACGAACATAGGACGGCTGACGGATACAGAACAAAGTCTACATAGCAAGTTGTTTTTGCCTAAAAGATAAAATCATCAGAAAGATGTCAGAGAATAAAATAATTATGACAAGAGTAGAATCACAAGCAACCCCAAACTTCTCTATTAATGTGTTCTCAAGGCCTTGTGTGTAGTTGTTCTGTTAAAAGAGTAAAGAAAGTTTAATTTGTTAACTACTTTATACATGGAAATAAGATACGGTCTAACGAATTGGCAGAAGAGGAAGAGCTTTATTTCTTCATCTTTTTCAGGTGGCAACTTTAAAAAAGGGTAACTAATATGTTAAGATAAAAGGCATGTGAACTGCCTCAAATCTGTGACTTGGGGGGAAAAAAGACAGCTGATTCTCAGTAACTGGGAAGCTTTGGAAAAAATCCCAAGTTCAGCATCAAGTTGCACAAACCACTCACCTTAAACTTAGATAAACCACTCACCTTAAACTTAGAACTCTTGCTTATTTATTTCGTGGGGCTGTGTGGCCACTTTTAACACTGCTTCAAGCAACAATGCAAGAGCCCAACTGTATGTAGCTTGGTTTTGATGATAATACTGGTTAATACTTAAAAAATGCTGGGTTAATACTTTACAGAGGTATTTTTGCTGTTTTTAAAAGCATTCGTTTTGACATATGCTGCACTGATGTTGATGGTAAGTTAACTTGTAGGATTTTCTTTTTTAAATACTGGCATCAGGAAAGATCTAAAGATCTACACATAGAACATTCATAAAACCTGCCAAGTCCTGTGTGTGAGACCATAGCTGCTTCCAGAGTACAAAAGACAGAAGAATTTGGCTGGGTAATAATTACAGGACACATTTATTTAGATTTTTAAATAAGAAAATGAGTTAACTGTACAAGCTACAGTGTCATCGTGAAAGGATATTCTGATCACAATAGTGAGCCTTAGCTCAGTCCACAAATAGCATTCACGGGAGCACAAAGATGACCGGATTAAATTAGGAGACCCAGCTTTGCTGCTAAGTAGTTTTCGTGGCTTCGTGTGAATCGGTGAAGTCAGCTAACATCTGTTTCTTAGCTTTCTAATTCGTCAAAAGGAGGAGCAGGACTCAGCGGTGTCTAAGGGGCTTCCCAGGTCTAAAATGAGATGATTATAAAAACTCTTTGTCTATAAACTTCCTTAGCCGTGTTGGATTATTAATAATATTTTATCTTACTCTTGGTCATGTTTCTCAGTATCAAGAAGCTCAGCTACCATTCAAGTTCTCTGAATCTCACAGGATTTTTTTTCCCCGTTAAAAAAAGACAACACTGCAATCCTTCTCCCACTGGGACGGCGCTGCCGCTAGACACGGCCACCCCTGCCAGAAAAAGGTGCCAAACCCAGTAATCACGAGCTGATATGCAGGTGACAGGAATGTCGGCTCAGCTCTCGCCCCCCAGACCACATGGTAATGGTTCTTGAGAGGTCCGTGCCCGCAGAATCGGGGACTATGCTCCCAGTCTGCCCGAAATCTCACTATTCCCCAGTGAGGCATCTCCCCCAGTCGAGACAATGCAAACTTGTTATTATGCCTCTGGGGAAAACCTATGCTGGAACAGCTGAAACCTTGGACCTCACTAGCCAGAATGAAAATAGCAACATTATAGCATCCAGATCAGGCATTTGGACTCTCTGACTGGAGAGCACTAATTTCAATGTAGAAAGTTTTTGGGTGAGAGTTATGAAGTCAGAAGGCCTCTTACACACTTACCGAGGGTAGCAAGTGACCCATTGCCAAATTGAGGGCCATCTTCTCTTCCCTCTGCTTACGTCTCAGTAAGGACAGAAGTGAAATTAGGACGTAATTTGTGAGTCATTATTTTGATGGCAGAAAGCAGATGTGTGGGAAAATTTCTCATCATTATTGGGCTTAGTTCAAAAGGCTGGAAGACGTTTGAAATAATTCGCTGGGTACCAGTATAATAAGTTTCAAAAAAATATCTGAGGTGAAGGGGTATTTTGAAACAACAACAACAGTTACTATGTACCGAGTTTTTAACATCAAGTCCAGGGTACAAAGTACTAAATAAAGAGTAAGTGAAATACTCTGTGGTGGGAATTTTTTGTTTTTTTTTAATGTGAAACTTAATTTAGTATGATTTTATGTTCTGAATCAGAGGTTGGCAAACTTTTTCTTAGAGGACCAGACAGTAGTAATTTTAGACTTGTGTGCCATATGATCGCTGCTGCAACTACTCAATTCCGCTCTTGTATTGTGGAAGCAGCCACAGGCACTGCACACCTCTCTGTAGGTGGTGGCTGTGTCCCAATAAAACTTTAATTGTGGGGCGCCTGGGTGGCTCAGTGGGTTAAAGCCTCTGCCTTCAGCTCAGGTCATGATCTCAGGGTCCTGGGATCGAGCCCCACATCAGGCTCTCTGCTCAGCGGGGAGCCTGCTTCCCCCCACCCCCTCTCTCTGCCTGCCTCTCTGGCTACTTGTGATCTCTCTCTCTCTCTCTCTCTCTCTCTCTCTCTGTCAAATAAATAAATAAATAAATAAATAAATAAATAAATAAATCTATCTTTAAAAAAAAAAAAAAACCACTTTATTTGCAAAACAGATGCCTTCCCCAAGGCTATAGTTTGCCAGCTTCTATCCTAGACACTTGCGAAGCACATTATTTCATTACTTCATTTAATTCTCATGAAAAGACTCCAAGGAGGATAGAATCATCCCTGTTTTGCAGGTGATGACACCCAGACTCAAGGGGCCATGTGACCTTTCTGTGGTCACAGCCCAATGCCTGGACTTGGGGTGTGAACTCAGCTCCGAATCCAGAGCCTGAGCTACCCTACACAGTCTAATATGCTCTTTAGATCACGGGAGCTTGTTTAAAGAAAGGTGCATGCCTGAATATTGTTTGTGTGAAAATTGTGTTTAACAAAACAAATTGTGTTAACAAAAAATTGTTTTTCTTATTAAAAGGTAGAGGAATGAGTCTTTAGTGGGGGTAGCCAACTGACATAGGATATCTTCCGACTCTGGAAGTAAACATGATGATAGGGATGGCTGATGAAAAGTCAAAACAAATAATTAAGAAAGAAAATGCCTACTGTAGTTAAAAAAACAAATACGCCTGGGTGGCTCAGTTGGTTGGGTGTCCCACTTTTGATTTCAGCTCAGGTTGTGATCACAGTGTTGTGGGATCAAGGCCCATGTCGGGCTCCACGCTCAGTGGGGAGTCTGCTTGAGATTCTCTTTCTCCCTCTGCCCCTCCTGCCCCCTGCTCATGTGCTCTTTCTTTCTCAAATAAATAAATAAATCTTAAAAAACACCCAAATTTGCAGTAAGCAGGTAAACAAAAACAGAGCTCTCACCATTGGAACCAAAAACTGGACGGATAAAGGAGACAATGTGAAAGGGGCAGGTGACTGATGTTTTAAAAATATCGAATGCCATTGGCTTAGGAGGGACTGGAGTCAATGCATGCAAATGATGAGAAAGAGGCTACCCGTCCACATATTCTTTCATTTCCTTGACCATCTCATCTCCCATTTTCTGTTCCTACCACCTTAGTTGCCCACGTAAATGGGCATACTTAGACTTGTTTTTGTCTGTTTTTTAAAGTTTTTTAATAAAGATTTTAATTTATTTATTTGATATTGAAAGAGGTCACACATAGGCAGAGAGAGAGGGGGAAGCAGGCTTCCCACTGAGCAGAGAGCCTGATGCGGGGCTCGATCCCAGGACCCTGAGATCACGACCTGAGCTGAAGGCAGAGGCTTTAACCCACTGAGCCACCCAGGCACCCCTAAGTTTGTTTATTTAAGTAATCTCTACACTCAACATGGGGCTCAAACTCACACCCCGGAGATCAAGAGTCACACATTCCCCCGACTGACCCAGCCAGGCACCCAGGACCTACTTCGATTTGAAAAATTTGCTACTCCTGTCATTTCCTGGATTATTGCCTAAAGTTCAATTTTAAGCATTTTATACTCTCCTGCCACTCCAATTTTGCACACTACTTTCTTAACTGCTTCAGAAGTTCCTTAACCCCGTTAGGATCTCTAGTGTTCACTAGGGTTACAATTCTTGGGTTCACACTTCTTTATCCAGTGAGGAGTCTATGGCTCATCACTACTGGTCACTCTAGGGCACACTCCATCCACACTTTTGCTCATTTCCGTTACACTCATCAGTAGAGGCCCAGCTCTCATTAAACCTAATGCTCTGTTTACTCTGTATCTGCATCCAGGAAGCCAAAGATGGCTAGAAGAAAAAAAGCTGGTGCTGAGGAATCTCACTTGAATTGCATACCTTGACAAAACTCCGGGACCATCCCATTGTACTTCTCTGGTAAACTCAGGTTCTAGATCTCTGAGCTGATTATTATTTTCTTCCTGTCAAGGCTAACAAGGCTTCCATATTCTGCTGAATTTAATGGTTAGTTCCTAGTCCCCCTCTAACTCAATCAGTAAGTAGCATTTGACACTGTTGTCCATTCCTCTTTGAAACACTTTTTAAAGCCATTTGGCTTCTGGAACATCTATCCACATACTCCACCTTCTTTCTATCTCACTGTTACTGCCTGTAATCTCTCTTGGATCCCAATGCCGGCATATTCCACGGCTCAGTCCTTGGTCTCTGCTCTTCCTTATCTAGTGTCTAGGTCAGAGTTTCTCAGCTTTGGCACTACTGACATTTTGGGCCAGATTATTCTTTGATGCGGGGCTGTCCTGTGCACTGTAGGGTTTTTAGCAGCATTCTTGTCCTCTACCCACTAGAAGCCAGTAGCACTCATCCTTCTCCAAGCTGTAGCAATCAAAATTGTATCCTGACATTGTCAAATGTCCCTGGAAGGCAAAAAAATCACCCCTGATTGAGAAACACAAATGTACGTGAACTCAACTAGCTCTGTGGCTTCAAAATGCCATCTAGGAGCTTATGAGTCCCAAACATATAAGTCCATTCCCTGCCCCAAGCTCCAAACTTGTACATCCATTCGTCTCCTTGATCTCTTTATTTGGAGGCAGTATTTGTACCTGTATATTTATTGTCTGCCACTTCAATTGACGATAACCTCCAGGGTTTGCATATTCACTATTTCCAGTGGCTAGACATACAGGAGGTGCTTAAAATGTATTTGCTGGTTAAAGAATTAAACATTTAACATATATTAATTCACTTCATGCAGTTAATCAATGACGGGGCAATCAGGCAGATAATTTCAAACACATCAAGGCATCTTAAAGACATTTAACTTCAAGATAAAAGGAATGGCTTATTTTTTTTAATGTTTTTATTAACATATAATGTATTATTTGCCCCAGGTACATGTCTGTGAATCCTCAGGCTTACACTTTTCACAGCATTTACCATAGCACATACCCTCCCCAATGTCCATAACCCAGCCACTCTGTCCCTACCTCCTACCCCCCAGCCACCCTCAGTTTGTTTCATGAGTTTAGGAGTCTCTTATGGTTTGCCTCCTTCCCCATCCCATCTTGTTTCATTCTCCCTCCACCCTCTACAACCCTCTGCCCTGCCTCTCAAATTCTTCATATCAGAGCAATCATGTGATGATTTTCTCTTTCTCTGACTGACTTATTTCACTTGGCATAATACCCTCTAGTTCCATCCACATCCCTGCAAATGGCAAGATTTCGTTTCTCTTGATGACTGCATAGTAAGGAATGGCTTATTTTTAATTTTTTAAAATGTAATCTTTTCACCTAACATGGGGCTCGAACTCATGAACCCAAGATCAAGAGTCACACACTCCACCAACTGAGCTAGCCAGATGCCCCAGGAATGGCTTAATTTTAAATAAATCTGTGAACAGTACTAATCCTATCCATTAAATTTTAGATAAAATTCTGCTACAGTCTTGAAAGTAACAATCACGATAAAGTTCCCAATATTTCAACACCTCTGTTCTTCTCCACGGCGTTACTATGCTTCAATTCTATTTGTTATTGTAAGTATATATGACTCCATATATATATTTCTTTATTTCAAATAATAATTGTGCCTTTTGACTCCGAAGATGCCTGTTAGCTGCCAATTTGTAACTGCAAGTCATTTAGTTTATCCTCTTCATCTAATTTATGCTCTATTTGAAATAGAGAGTAGAGTGTGAAGTTTTGCAAGGAGGTCTGAATTCTGCTATCATTTAAAAAATTGTTTTCTGGATAATATCTATATTTATATAATATTTAACATGATCTATTTCATACTATTTATAATAGCTATATTTATGAGAATGGGCTACTGTTGTGTTTTTTTAAGTAAGCTCTACACCCAACATGGGCCTTGAACTGTCGCATGCTCTACCAACTGAGCCGGCCAGGCGCCCCTGCTATACTGTTTTTTATTCTTTTTCTCCCCCTCCTGGCAAAGCAGTAACCAAGCATACTACTTAGCTCTCCCATTAAGCACTGCACACATGCACATTATGATCAATTCTTACTTCCAACACCGTGTTTTGGGGCGGGGGGCATAGGTCAGGTAGTACCCAGACATCTTTCTCATAAACCTCCCCGGTTTATTTATTTACTTGGGTCTTTATTCACCAGGCGCAGATTTTTGTGCATTTCTTTGTGCAAATTTCCTGAGGTTCCTTGATCAATTCTTCTCTGAATATAAGTGAACGATGATGTCTAAATGATTAATGCCGGATGGATGGGATAGCATCTTAAAACTTTATAAGCAATACACAAGAAGTAGTAAATATTTATGTATGCATAGCACAGGAACTCAACCCAAGTCCAGTTAGCTCTATGGATGCTGTAAACTTATAATCTATACATAGCCATTTGTCTATGCCTTTGAACTTTTTTTTGGCTTTTTTAGAAAAATTGTGGTAATACATATGTAACATAAAATTTATCATCTTAACCCATTTTAAAGTGTACAGGTCAGTAGTGTGTTAAATACATTCATATTGCTGTGCTGACTTTTTAAATGGCATCTCTGTTACTTATGTTTGAATACATCGAGTCAATCCTGGTATTCTGTAAAAAAAACCGAACCATCAAACCGTATTGATTTCAGCATTATTGTTTCAACCATTGCTGATGTTCATAGAAATTCACCTACACACTAAACGGCTGCTAGAGGCATTTAAAAAAATCTTTTCCAAGTACAATATGCCACGAAGACTATTAAATTTCAACACCTGACAAAATCTTAAAAATCATAAAAATCTTGTATCCTTAATTTCTCATGATTTATCAGCAAATGCAAGGTTTTCAAGAAAAGTTTAAAGAGTATGAACTTTCCTTTCCAAACATTTCTTTTTCCATTTAGGAGATTTTAAGTAGAAGCTTTAAGGAAAGATTTCAATCCTATCAAGATAAGAATCAAACAGGATTTGATTAGCTTCTGACCAACGGGTCTTGGTACGTTCAAAAATGAACATGTTTTCACAAATCTTTAAGGTAAGTTCAAGTTGCCCTGAGGACTCAGGGCTTAAAAGTTATAAATATTGGGGTGCCTGCGTGGCTCAGTGGGTTAAAGCCTCTGCCTTCGGCTCAGGTCATGATCTCAGGGTCCTGGGATCGAGCCCCGCATCGGGCTCTCTGTTCAGCAGGGAGCCTGCTTCCCCCTCTCTCTCTGCCTGCCTCTCTGCCTATTTGTGCTCTCTCTCTCTCTCTATCAAATAAATAAATAAAATCTTAAAAAAAAATTTAAAAAAGTTATAAATATTTTTGAATGCCAGCATAATTCAGCTAGTAAAGAATTTTTTTTTAAGATTTTATTTATTTA